>MU227210.1:441086-490092 GCA_018584345.1 Thuja plicata
ATATATATATATATATATAAACACACACACACACACACACAAGTATATACATCTGTGTAGTGTATTATAAGTTTACAAGCATATTTTTTGATTTCTTCATAACCCATGTGGGTTCAGTAGAACTAAAACTTATGATTTTAGTTCTACATAACCCACATGGGTTATGTAGAACTAGGGAAGATAATTTTATTCTTACAAAACCCATGCGGGTTATTTAGTATTAAGGAACCCGTACAGATTATGGTTAGGTTAGAGGGTTGGAAAATGACCTTGAGGCTTGGAAATCCTTTTTCCTTCCATTTCTCTCCCTTTACACATCTTTTGATCTTCTAAGATGATTTATTGACTTCCTCATCATCAGGTTTACACATCATCAAGTGGGTATCTTTAAAATTACCACCAATCTCACATATCTTTTCATCTTTCTAACCATATAATTTTTTCTATTTTTGGACAACATTAGCATAGTAAACTTTAATTTTCTTTACCAATGTTTTCACAGTCCTTAGAGACATATGTCTACCATTTTCTTAATAAATTTTGACATACTTGACCATTTTCAAAACAAATTACATATTATTTTTCTACACTTGATTCTGTACACTTAAATTTTTTTTTTCATTTTTGATTATTTTGATGCAGGTTATGCCCAACGTATGAACAAACATTAGATTTTCAGGTTGCAACCACTTAAAAAAATCATAAAAAAAATACTCAACAGTAAATTAAAAAAATATACAACTTATATAGATATCATTCTTACCTATCATTCTACCAAAGGGTTTTGCAAAATACTAAATCTAACTATATATTTTGCGGAGCGCACAAAATCAGCTATGTTACTAGTGCCTTGACATTTTGTCAAACACTTAGAAAACAATGTCTGAGGTTGCTGATTTGAGTTCAGGTATGATATGTCTTGAAACCTTGAGTAAAATTCACAAATATGCTCATAAATACTTTGAAATCTGATTAATAATGGCTGTCAATACCTTCTATCATTGCAAACTGTTCTGGTAAATAATGAAGCATTCAAACCCTTAATTATGCAACAATAAATTCATTCTTGGCCTCTAGATGAAGTCAACGCTTGACATAATTCATTGGGTGTTTCACCAATTCACTATACTGAAATAGCTTGGAAGAATTCATAATTCTTCAAGCTCAAAATCTGAAACCCTTGTTTCAATTTCTTTTCCACACAAACAAAGAAAATACACAAATCATGAATAATGAGGTTGATTTTCTTTTTGATGTGATTTTATATCTCCAATCTCCTTAATAGAATTTAAATCCATTCTTAAATCCACTTCTAGTTTTTTAATAAGGCTTTATAATAAGTCTTCAAACTTGGGTGCTCATATTCATGGATTATAAATGCACTTTAATATCATTTAAAATAATATAACTTGTATGCACATTGACTTTATAAAATACTTTAATATTTTGGCCTCCAATAAATAATCCATTAATTGCACTTTAATTCACTTAAATGAAGGGTCATGGCCTCATTGAATATAAAGTGACTTTTTAACCTTATAAATAATTATTAATAAAGTAATCACTTTATTAATAATTAAAATTACATAACTCCACAAATAATCATTATTTCTCAATTCTCTCTAAACCTGAGAGTTAAACATTATGTCCACTGTGCACCCAACTGCCTTACTAAAAATAGCAAGGGTCCCTCTCTAACATCCACTGAACTGTACTATAAATAGTAAGTCCCTAAAACTGAGCCAATTGATGAATGAGTTAATCAATATGCATACCATGATTTTGGGTTCCCCTGTCAAAAACAACTTTGACCATAATTTGACTTACTATAAATATTAAGTCCCAAACTGGAAGCTATGTCAATGTTACCACGACTCCATACTACTAGCAAATTGTCTAGGTGCCCTGCTAAAGATAGAAACACTAACTTACCCAAAATAGGCACTTACTATAAATAGTAAGTGTGCCGATCTGACTCAAACAAAGAGCAATACTGACATCATAGACCTCAAGAGTGGACAATGACAATTGGCTTTGCCACATGACCCCCTCTATCATCTTGATTAGCCTATGAGGGTCCAAATATAGGAAAATCCCTCAAACTCCAACGCGCATAAAAACAGGGATATTATAGTCCTCCCTTTCTCAAATTTCTTGTCCCCAAGTAATCCCAGAAAAAAAAAACACATAAGTCCACCCAGATCCTAAGGATAGAATGGTGTAATGTCCCTAAGATCACTTGCAAACTCTTGTGATGAAATCACCATCCATTGAGCTAACCAAAACACACTATCACCATGCCAACCATAGTGACCCACACAATCTACAGTGCCAAACTTGTAACTACTTGGATCCCAGTAGAGATGAAACTCACAACCATCCATAAGAATAATGAATGGATATCAAAAACCACCTGCTAGATCAACTCACCCTACACATCCTACCAACCTGCTCTGTGTATGAATCCCATCTGTGCAACAAGGACAAGTACTCCCATAACCCAAATATCCATCCTCTGCAATACCATCATGGATATACTAACCCTAAAAGTTGCCTCCTACTAACTTGCAGTAACCAACCCCATCTAACAAATAATGGTATAACCCTGGAGCCAACCCACACCGATGTGAAAACAAGTCCTCAACTGGTGGGTCAAAAGAGAAATGATGAGTGCTCCTCACTATGTAATCATGATGAAATGATCCAATCCCTGTCAAGGGCTCATCAAAATAAAACCAAGAATCAAGAAATGGCTCCAATCTCTGACCCTGGACAATTGGTCAGGTAGGATCCTGGGTAACCCTCTCAACAAACCCAACCACAAAATCTTGATGATTAAGTATTGTAGTCAAGGTATCTATAATCTTCCCCACTAACATATGAATACTATGAGAACCCCAAATGAGTGTACCCTTAGAAGCCCCAAAAAGTCCCTCCTACAAAATTGGACTCTCAAGAAAGTATTCCATGAATGACTCTGTGCAATAAAAATGATAAGAAGAAGCATCAACCGGCTCCCCCGCAATCCACAAATGATCACTCTAAAATTATGATACTACCAACTGCCTATCACTATAAGCTATATGAAAAGGAGGAATAGATTTGCTTATGATAGAAGGAAACAAATCATCATGAGAACTAGCCTCCAAACTAGATGATACCCTGTCTGTGTCCTAGGAATCAAAGGGATTGGTGTCAACAACTGGCACACAAGTCTCTGACAAATCCACACTGGATACCACAAAAATCCCCAAAAGTTGCTATGTATCATCTATCATTGTGCTAACAACTGGAGAACCAGATACCACAAAACTCTGTCTACTGTCCTCCCCTGATGCACTAACCTCCTCTACATCTACTACATTTGTCTCAAGGATGGATGTAACTGTGTATCCAGCATCATCCATCACTGCCAACTATGGAAGCTAACTCACCACCAACCACCAATATCTGTAATTGAACTAGATCTATGGCTAGTAAAGACTCAATCTGCTCCAACTCGATAGTCACCTCTCCCAACTGCAACTGTGACCCCTGAAGTGCCAACTGAGTGCCCTCTATAGCCTTAGAATTCACTGTGAGCTCCTGAGTAAGCTTACTCACCTCCTCCTCTCTTTCCATCAGTGCCTTATATGCCGTACTCCCCCACTCAACTAGGTGATCTCAATCGGCTACCAACAGTAAATAATCCTATCTCAAAATCTTGAAAGCCTCCCACAAGGAATGAATCTCTATCAGGGAAAGGTAGCTACCACCATGCTCATCTATCATAGGAGAACCCCAACCATAAACAACCAAAAACTAACAAGTGACATCAAAATTCTCGAGAGTAGAAGAAATGTCTCTCTCATTGACTCTTAAATGGATAGTCACATGATGACTCTTCACAACTGCTCTCCTATGCACAATCTTCACTACACTATCCACACTATGGAAGAAGCTGTATCCTGCAAACTCCCCTCAAGATTACCAAATCTCCGTGTACAGTCATCTGAGCACACATCTACAAACTGAGTACTAACATCAGATTCATCCTCATCTATTAACAACTCAGAGTCCTCCCCTAGGGTATGATAAATAAATCATGAATTTCTGTAGGTAGAGTCATCCTCATGAGTCACTAAGGAAGTAACCTCATAATAACTCTCCTCATGTACGCTATCAACCTCGTGCATGTCCACTTACGAGGTATCACTACTGGGTACCTCTACAAACACCTCAACTCTCATACTATCCACACTATCAACAACAAGCTCAGGGTGCTGAACCTCAGTAACACTATCTGTCAAAGAGACAGGCACATCCACATGTTCTTGTAAAGAAGCTCCACCATCAAGTGTGAAAATAGGATTAGTGGCTGATCCACTAAGTACAAGAACATCTCCACCAAAATCAACAACTGCTGAAAAATCAACATGGAGATCTCTGGATGTTTCACCTATAAACAACTCATGTCTCTCCTCATATCTTCCCTGTGAAGAGGTCCTATCGAAAAAGAACCCAAGTATTTAGTTGCTTTATCGATAGTTGTTGGATCTAAAAGTGGCACTTTTAATCTTTCCAGTGTTTGCCTTCATTTCTCTATATCCTTAACTAAGGCATTTGTTTTCTTTCTTAACTCAGATAAATTATCTAACTTGTTTCCATGTTTTCCAGATTTCATGTATCTATCCATGACTGCAAAAATAACTTAAGTACTGATCACTTAAGTCTAACAATCAAGCTCAATGAACCTTACCCTAACATGATGGCATGATGAAAGCTCTGATACCACTATAAGAACCCCTACTGGTTCTAACTTTATCACTGTATTTTCTGATTTAACAGTGCCTTGACATTTCATCAAACACTTAGCAAACAATGTTTGAGCTTTCTGATTTGATTTCAAGTATGATATGTCTTGAAACCTTTGAATAAACTTCACAAATATGCTCATAAATACTTTGAAATCTGATTAATAATGGCTGTCACTACCTTCTATCAGTGCAAATTATTTTGGTAAATAATGAAGCATTCAAACCCTTAATTCTGCAACAATAAATTCATTCTTGGCCTTTGGATGAAGCCAAATCTTGACATAGTTTGTTGGGTGTTTCACCAATTCACTATGCTGAAATAACTTGGTAGAATTCACAATTCTTCAAGCTCAAAATCTGAAACCCTTGTTTCAATTTCTTCTCCATACAAACAAAGCAAATGCACAAATCATGAATAATGAGGTTAATTTTCTTTTTGATGTTCTTTTATAAATCCAATCTCCTTAATAGCATTTAAATCCACTTCTAAGTTTTTAATAAGACTTTATAATAAGTCTTCAAACTTGGGTGCTCATATTCATGGATTATAAATGCACTTTAATATCATTTAAAATAATATAACTTGTGTGCACATTGACTTTATAAAATACTTTAATATTTTGGCCTCCAAAATATAATCCATTAATTTCACTTTAAGTCACTTAAATGAAGGGTCATGGCCTCATTGAATATAAAGTGAATTTTTAGCCTTACAAATAATTATTAATAAAGTAATCACTTCATTAATAATTAAAATAACATAACTCCATAAATAATCATTATTTCTCAATTCTGTCTGAACTTGAGAGTAAACCATTATGTCCATTGTGCACCCAACTACCTAAGTAAAAATAGTAAGGGTCCCTCTCTAACAACCACTGACTTAATATAAATAGTAAGTCCCTGAAACTGAGCCAACTACCGAATGAGTTAATCACTGTGCATACCATGAGTCTGGATGCCCCTATAAAAAATATCTTTGACCATAATTTTACTTAATATAAATAGTAAGTCCCAAAATGGAAGCTCTCTCAATGTTACCACAACTCCATACTGCTAGAAAACTGTCCAGGTGCCCTGCTAAAGATAGAAACACTGACTTACCCAAAATAGACACTTACTATAAATAGTAAGTGTGTCGATCTAACTCAAACAAAGAGAGATCCAGACATCACAGACCTCTAGAGTTGAAACTGACCACTGGATCTACCACACGACCCCCTCTATCATCTTGATTAGCCTACGAGTGTCCAAATATAGGCAAATCCCTCAAACTCCAATGCACATAAAAATAGGGACATTACATACAATTCTTATTATTTGCAGAACTCATAATATTGAGTGCATGACCCTCAAATTTCTCTTTGAAGTTAAGGTTTACTTGATTTCAGAAAAAAGTGGCCACTTATACCCCATTTTTGTTCATCATCTTGGTGCACTTACCCAAACAAATGAGGGCCATATTTCTTAGAGTCAGGAAGGAAATGTAAATTAAAAAGTTAGAACTTGTGCATTCTGATGTATGGGGACCAACCCAAGTACCATCTCTTGGTGGGTCCTTTTATTATATTACTTGTATTGATGATACAAATAGGAAAACTTTGGTTTATTACATTCCAAGAAAATATGATGTATTTGAAGTCGTTAAGAAATGAAATGATTTGGTTTAGAATGAGATAGGAAACAAGATGAAGTGTCCCAGATTAGATAATGGAGGTGAGTAATGCAATAGAGAGTTTCATAGTTATTGTTCATACCGTGGGATTCATAGATAAAAGACAGTTCCTAGAGCCCCACAAGAAAATGGTGCATCTGAAAGGATGAACAAAACTATCATGGAGAGTGAAAGGAGCATGAGATTGCATATAGTCCATTTCCTTTTCCATTTTGGGCAGATGTTGTAGATACTATTGTTTACTTGATAAACAAAGGGCCTTCAAGTTCCTTGGATAGTGGTATTCTAGAAGAGGCATGGATAGGAAAAAAGGTAAACTACTCATTTCTGAAAACTTTTGGTTGTGAAGCATTTCTCCATATTGATATAGAAAATCAATCAAAGCTCAATGAAAAATCTAAGAAGTGTAATTTATTTGGATATGGATTAAATGATTTTGGTTATCATTTGTGGTATTTTGAGAATCACAAAATCATTATGATTAGAGATGTCATATTTAATGAAAAATTCATGTACAAGGATCAAATGCAAGGCAAGAAGCAAGAAAATGAACACACAGAACACATGGTACTTGATGAAATCCCAAGAAATGTAGCACTAACAATGCAAAAAAATATTGAAAAATTAGAATCACAAAAGGTTCCTCACACTCCTACAAGAAAATCTTCCAAGATAAGTAGACCTCCTAAACTATATTCTCCTTCATTATATTATGTTTTATTGATTGATTTTGGTGAGCTAGAAAGTTATGTAGAAGCAATGAAGGTTGAAACCAGGAAAATGTGGGAGTGAATAATGAAAGAGGGGATGGATTCCTTGATACAAAATCAAAATTGGGAGTTAGTTGAATTTCCTAAAGGTAAATGAGCAGTGTCTAACAAATGGGTTTATAGGTTAAAGGAGGAACATGGAGAAAAGAAAGGATACAAGGCTAGACTTGTGGTCAAATATTTTTCACATAAAAAATGCATTGATTTTGATGAGATATTTTCTCCTGTTGTTGAAATGACTTCAATTCTAACTATTCTAATTCTTGTGGCCATAGAAGATTTGCATTTGGAACAATTAGATTTCAAGACAATTTTTATCCATGGAGATTTGGAGGAGGATATTTATATGTAGCAACCCTAAGGATATTAGGTCAAAGGTAAGGAAAATTTAGTGTGTAGGTTGAAGAAGAGCTTGTATGGGATGAAACGAGCACCCTAACAATGTTATTTGAAATTTGATAGTTTTATGGCTGAACAAGGTTACAACAGATGTCATTATGATCTTTGTGTTTATTCTAAGAGATTGGATAATGGTAGCTATATTATCCTATTATTATATGTTGATGATATGCTTATTGTCCAGTCTTATATGAAACATATAAATGACCTTAAACATAAATTAGCAGAACCATTTTCTGTGAAGGAATTGGGTGCAAAAAACCAAATCCTTGGTAAGAGAATAACTAGAGACAGGAAAAATCACACATTGACATTGTCTCAAAGTGATTACAAAGAAAAGGTGTTGAAAATTTTTTAGATGCAAGATGCAAAAATAGTTAGTACACCTTTTCCTAGTCATTTTAAATTTTCCAAAGAAATGAGCCCCAAGACACAAGAGGAGATGGATTGCATGCCTAAGGTTCTATTCTCTTCTATAGTTGGAAACTTGATGTATGTCATGGTGTGTACAAGGATATATATTTCACCTGTAGTGGGAGTTTTGAGAAGGTATATAAAAAATCCTAGAAAAGAGCATTGGAACACATTAAAGTGGAATCTTAGGTATTTGAGAGGTACAACAACTCAATATTTATGTTTTGGAGGCTCTCATTCCACTTTACAAGGCTATGTTGCTTCATAAGTAGCAGGATATATTTATAGAAGGAGGAGAGCTATAGGGTATGTTTTTACTATATGTGGCACAATGTTCAACTGGGTTTCTAGATTGCAAAAGGTTGTAGCACTCTCAACAATAGAAGAAGAATATGTTGCTGCTACAGAGGTTAGTATGGAGATGATTTGGTTGCAAATATGTAGGGAGGAATTAGGAAAGAAACAAGAGCATAGTAGGTTGTATAGTGATAATCAAAGTGTGATTCACCTTGCAAAGAAATCATACCTTAACTCTAAGACCAAACACATATAGCTTCAGTACCATTTCATACACTCAGTATAAGAGGATAGACAATTGAAGCTAGAGAAGATATACACTAGCAAGAATTATGTAGATATGTTTCTAAATGTAGTGACTTGAGAGAAATTTACTTCTTTCTCAGTTTCTATAGGTTTTCAAGATTGATCATAGTGGAAATGAGAAATAATCTAGTCCAGGTGCGTCAATCCAGTGGGAGCTTCATGCATAGAAGTGTTTCTATAGGACCAGTCTCCAATTGGGAGATTGTTTAGTAAGGAGCCTAGTAAGTCTCCAAGTGGGAGTTTGTTAGTATGTGGCAATTGATCATGCTATACTATACACTCTTTGTTATTGACCACCATATTTTTTTTTGGGTTAACTCGTCAATCATTTTTGGTTAACTCGTCAAGAATTTCCCTAGGTTAACTTATCAAGTTTGGTTAACTCGTCAAGTATGTCCTTAGGTTAACTCATCAAGATTGGTTAAATCATCAAGTTTTTCCCTAGGTTAACTTGTCAAGTTTTAGGTTTAATTGGTTAATTGACATTGGTAAACTGCCTAAAAGGTCTCTAAATATGTGGTGGTTTAATGTGAAATAATTAGACTATAATTTGATCTTCACTGGATAATAAAATAAGTGGACAATTTTTTCTCTAGTGGATGTAACCCATATTGGGTGAACCACATTAAATATTTGTGTTATTGATTTTTTTTCTTCTCTTAATTTCAACATCATCTTAATATATTTATTGCTCATACTTTCCTAAACCCTAATAATATAGATTTGGTAAAGATATTAACTATCTAACAAGAAGATACATGAAAATTATAATAAAAAATGCATATGAATTATGTGGATGTAGGACCCCTTTTCACACTCTTACTATATCTTATACAATTGAAACACTTGAAAAAAAATTCTCCTTGTATTTATATCCTCTGCAACATCCCAAAAACACCAAGTAGGTTGGCTCCAAAATGACCTTTAGATGAAATGTGCAATACAATATAGGTTAGCTTCAAACATATAAACCATAAAAAAATAAGTTGTAGATCAACCAAAAGCATAATCAGGTCTAAAAAAATCACACCACACCCTCCAAAGAAAAAGTAATAGGTCTGGGTCAAATGACAAAGGAAGGAAACACAATTGTTGACCCAATGAACAACAATATTAATAAAATTGTAAACTATACACCTTTGCACCACTATGAAGAAACCAAAAACATACTGCATACTCAGATGAAAGTATTGTAGACTATCCAAAATATTCCTACAACCATATCCTTAAGTGATTTATCATTAGGTGTTGGCACAAAAGAAGGAACCCACTAAACTAATAGAAATTGGATATTTTAGATAGACTATGATACTTCAACATATTGAACATGATATTGCAGTATACAAAAATATATGAAATCCACATGAATGAACTCTTACGCTTCACTTACTAATTCCAAAGTCTGCATAAGCATACGTATCCCTTCCAAGGAATGTAAAGCATTCTAGTGAGAAACTAAGACACATAACACTGTTAAAATACAATCCAAAGAAGACACACATCTAACTCTTGCTGTAAAAATGTTGATGACATGAAACAGTCAAAGTAGTCTCCTTGGTGACTAACAAACTTTAGTCTAGAAGCACAAGATAAATCCATCCAAGCCAAAGGAATGCAGACAAAAATACATACTATTTGACCCTTAGATAGCTTTCCCAAAAAGACAAGTATGGACCTAGGCTCAAATATCATAAAACTGACTCCTTACCATGTAGACATCAATCAATGTAACTGCATCTCATAATAAAAGTATAAAGCATGTGTAAAAAGCTTAACCAAGTACATATCGTACATCCAAACTATCATACTACCATGGATACATCTCCTATTTTTCCAAACTGACTTGCATATCTTCAATCACATTCATCCCATGCTACTAACTATATCAAACTATCTCTAAAAATTCCTCTCACCCATGCAAATCTAACACCATCTCTAAGCCTCTTATAATATGTTAATCCATATGTATGTAATGGGTAAAAGAAAAATGAAATAAAAATGACAAGTCCACTTAATGAATTTTTGTTTACACAGTCATTTTCTCAAAAATGAAGTTTATGAAATGGGGTCACATTACACTTCGGGGTCCTAAGCCAAAATTCAAATCAGGATCTCATGAGGCATGAGACCTCAAGCATAACTTCATGAAATGAGACCCCATTTTGAAATGGGGTCTCATTCCAAATGTTACCTCATTTCAAAATGGGGTAACATTTAGAACGGGAACCCGTTTAATTTATGTATTTTTTTAACCTGCTAGGTAGGCCCTTTTTTGTATTTACATTTTTTTTATAGTAATATTTGTTATTTTTATCAGTTTTTATTATTATTTGTTGAAAAAAATGAATATATATGTTAAATTTATTTACTTTTATTGTGTAAATGTAAAAACAAAGGTTTCATATTTGTATTTATATTTTTCACGTATTTAGTACATATAGATGTAATTTTTATTGTGTTTCTTCTTGAAAATATAGAAACCTCATACATTAGACTATGAAACAATATAAAATAAATGAGAAACTTATAATACAAACCTTAAATGAATAATAAATGAATAATACCATGACCCCTTAGTACCACATAGAAAACATTAATGTATCCTAGCGTCCATAATGTATTCTAGGACCCTTAACACCCATTATATATCCTAGGATCATTAATGACCCCTTAGGGCCCATTAGGACCCCTTAGGGCCCATTATGTATCATAAGGGGTCATAAAACCATTTAGAAACCTTTAGGACACATTAATGCATCCTAGGACCCTTGAATACCCATTAGGACCCCTTAGGACCCATTATGTATCATAAGGGGTCCTAAGGGATTATAGGATACATTAATGGGTCCTAGGAAAATTTAGGACCCCTTAGGACCAATTATGTATCATAACAGGTCCTAAGGGGTCACATAACCCATTAATGAGTCCTAGGACCATTTAGGACCCCTTAGGACCCATTAATGTGTCATAGGACCCCTTAATATGCATTACAACACCTAAGGATCCATTATGTATCATAAGGGGTCCTAAGGGGTTGTAGGACACATTAATGAGTCCTAAGACCATTTAGTACCCCTTAGGACCCATTAATGTTTCCTAGGACCCCTTAGTACCCATTAGGACCCCTTAAGACCCATTATGTATCATAAGGGCTCCTAAGGGGTCGTAGGACCCATTAATGAGTCCTAAGACCATTTAGGACCCCTTATGACTCATTATTGTGTCCTAGGACCCTTTCGGACCCATTATTGTGTCCTGGGACCATTTAGGACCCATTATGTATCATAAGGGGTCCTAAGGGGTCACAAGACCCATTAATGAATCCTAGAACTATTTAGGACCCCTTAGGACTCATTAATGTTTTCTCGAATCCCTTAGTACCCTTTAGGACCCCTTAGGGCCCACTATGTATCATAAGGGGTCCTTAGGAATTTTAGGGAAAATTAATGAGTACTAGGACCATTTAGGAACCCTTAGGACCCATTAATGTTTCTAAGGACCCTTTAGTATACATTAGGACCACTTAGGACCTACTATGTATCATAAGGGGTCCTAAGGGGCTTTAGAAAACATTAATGAGTCCCCGAACCATTTAAGACCCAATAATGTGTCCTAGGACCCATTTGTACACATTAGGACCCCATAGGATCCATTATTTATAATAAGGGGTTGTAAGGGGTCATAGGACCCATCAATGAGTCCTAGGACCATTTAGGACCCCTTAGAACTCATTAATGTTTCCTTAGACCCCTTAGTACTGATTAAGACCCCTTAGGACCCACTTTGTATCATAAGGGGTCCTTAGGGATCATATGAACCATTAATGAGTAGTAGGACCATTTAGGAGACACTAATATTTCCTAAGACACCTTAGTACCCATTAGGACCCACTATATATCATAATGGGTCATAAGGGGTCATAGGAACCAATATGAGTCTTGGAACCATTTAAGACCCCTTAGGACCCATTAATATGTCTCAGGACCACTTAGTATGTATTAGGAACCCTTAGGACCAATTATGTATCATAAAGTGTCGTAAGGGCTCATAGGACTCATTAATGAGTCCTAGGACTATTTAGGACACATTAATGTTTCCTAGGACCCATTAGTACGCATTAGGATCCCTTAGGACCCATTATGTATCATAAGGGCCCCTAAGGGGTCCTTAGGCATTGTAGGACCCATTAAAGAGTCCTACAACCATTTAGGACCTCTTAAGGAGCCATTATTGTACACTAGGACCCCTTAGTATGCATTAGGAACCCTTAGGACCCATTATGTATCATTAGGGGTCCTAATGGGTCATAAGACCCATTAATGAGTCCTAAGACCATTTAGGACCTCTTAGGACTCATTAATGCTTCCTTGGACCCCTTAGTACCCATTAGGACCCCTTAGGGCCTATTATATATCATAAGGGGTCCTTAGGGGTTGTAGGACCCATTAAGGAGTCCTAGGACCATTTAGGACCCCTTAGGACCCATTAATGTTTCCTAGGACCCCTTAATACACATTAGGACCACTTAGGACCCACTATGTATCATGAGGGGTCCTAAGGTGTTGTAGGAACCATTAATGAATCCTAGGACCCCTTAGGACTGATTAATGTTTCCTAGGATCACATAGTACCCGTTAGGTCCCCTTAGTACCCATTATGTATTGTAAGGGGTCCTAAGGGGTCATAGGACCCATTTATGAGTTCTAGGTCCATTCAAGACTCCTTAGGACCCATTATTGTGTTCTAGGACCCCTTAGCACACATTTGGACCCCTTAGGACCCATTATGTATCATAAGGGGTCCTAAAGGATCGTAGGAAACATTAATGAGTCTTAGGACCATTTGGGACACATTAATGTTTTATTGGTTCCATTAGAACCCATTAGAACCCCTTAGGATCCATTATGTATTGTAAGGGGTCCCAAGGGATTGTACGACACATTGATGAGTTCTAGGATCATTTAGAACCCCTTAGAACTTGTTATTGTGTCCTAGGACCCCTTAGTACACACTAGGACCCCTTAGGACCTATTATGTATCATAAGAGGTCCTAAGGGGTCATAGGACCCATTGAAAAGTCCTAGGACCATTTAGGAGACCTGAGGACCCGTTATTGTGTCCTAGGACCCATTAATACACATAAGGACCCCTTAGGACATATTATGTATCATAAGGGGTCCTAAGGGGTCATTGAACCCATTTATGAGTCCTAGGTGATGATGAAAATTATTCAATTGTGTGTTGTCATTGATGTATACAAAAATGTAGTGATGTTACACAAATATCAGTATATGCCATGTTCTCTCAGGCATTGAAGAAGAAAAAAGTGATTTTCAATTCTAATCGAGTTCACTCGGGCAATACAGTAATGGTCGAGCATTGAAGGATTATAGTGTTAACCAAGTTATGCTTTTAGTGTCAGCCGACCAACATCAGTTTACATTTTATGTTTAATTGGTTATATGCAGCCGACAACCTTAAGTTTTATTATTTATTTGGAAGGTTATTTAAGCCAACTTGACAAGACCTATCATATATATACAAGGTCAAGTTTGGATTGAAGTGTTAGTAATAATTGAGAGGGGGGGTGGGGTTGAATAAGTGGCCTCAAAATATTCCAATTAATCAACCCAGAAACTTAGTACCACAATATTAAGCCTCTAGTTATCTTCATACCTATGAGATGAATGCCTTCAAATATACTTATCAAATTACTACTGCTCGGAATGCTTTGTTAAACCTTATTCTTTATGTTTACCAAATAGCAGTCTTTCAATTTACTAAAAAATAGTAAATTACTTAGAGTATATCGATCAATCTAGATTAGCTATGTGTAATGAAAAACAATAAAGTAATGAATCATAAACACATTGACACATGGATTTTTAACGTGGAAACCCTGTTAAGAGAAAAACCACTTGGGACCGGTAACCCAAAATTTTCACTCTTCTGAAGCAAGCTCGGTGAAGAGCCAACCTTGTTAAAGGTTACAAACACACTGTTAGGTGTGACCTTATTAGAGGATTTAAAAGATTAGTTTGTCACTTGATATCAGGTATTTCTATGCTACCTTCCTTGTCCAAACTCTTCTGGTTCATCAAATGGTATCTGGCATCGCATGTGATATTTATGATCAAAATTTTTGATACTCTTTGGGATGTATCTCAATATAGAAAGGATATTTAAATCTTGCTCGGTTAAGAGACTTTCCAAATCAATGGTTAAACTGAAACAATATGATCTTTTCACATATACAACTTATACTTGTAGATTTTTAGATCTATTGTAAGCTCATAAAACCAATTTGATCAATATATCTTTTCAATACCTTTGCTCCACTTTTGTTCTGCTCGGTGATGCTATTATTTGTTGCTCGGTGTTCGCAAAAATCTCTAGCTCTTTCCTTAGCTTGATTGATCAGGACTGTATGAAGTTGTTCTTCATCAGTTTCTCTACAACATCCTCTTTTTCATTCAATCCCCTTAATTCGTAATGAATTAAGTTGTCTCTTTATAGACATGATATCACCATTGTTAGGTTCTTGATTTTCTTGATCTTGGCGTGATCCACAATCTTAGCCAATCTGATTTAAAGAAAAAATCCTATTTTATCTTGCAGAGATCTTCTTTCCAACTAGACAAAACAACTTTAAATCCTTTACTTATCTCTGGCTTTATCTTGTCAATGAAAACAATGATAACTATATTTAGCTTTGCCAGCTAGATATTTTGTCATTTCTGAACTCCAGTTAACTTAAGTGTTTTAACTCTTTGTAAGCTTCAGTCAACACTCCAATTCACCCCGGGCTTCTACGTCAGGGTTTTCTATCCTTTGGTTTACATTGTGATTCTAGTCGTTAGGTATTCTTGTGATTCTGATTTCCAGTAATGCTCATCAGTTTTCTTGCTCGAGCATCACTATGACTTGAATTTTAATTATCTCTGTCCGTCGGGTTCCACTGGCCATCGGTGTTTGATGTCACATAGTGAATTCTTGTCTTTTATGCATTAATGAAAGCATAATCTTTATTTCTCTAATTCTCTGAAGTCTTTGACACTTTGATTATAAATGATTAGATTATATCAAGTTGACATCAATGAAAATACAATCCATTAACTGATTTAATGTCTTGCATTATCTTTCTACATTTCGGTGATCAACTTAACATCTCCAAACATTCAATCAGTTACATGGCATTGATGGCAACACACTACATTATCATACTATAATATTACTAATATAATATGAAATAAAATAGTTTCATCTATCTTTCCTATTGTAACTATTACAAATGTCTAGTTCTTGGTAAGCTCAAATAGCTTAGATTTGTTTTTTTGTAGAGTGGTTTTTTTTAATCCCTTCATTGGATAGATGTAGCATCTAATGTCTCTATTCTGATATGTGCTCTACCTTGACTGTTCCTCTTCTTGATAATCTCTTTTTCCTTTGACAACAATCTCTCTCTTTGTATGAACTCTCCCCCTTTTTTACTTCTCTCCCTTAGATGGATATTTCATATGTAATCAATTTCTCTCCCTTTGAATATTGATTAACTCTTCCTTCTGATTCCCAAGAACTTCACTTTATGGATAATGATATAATATTTTCTGATGATGAGATAATTAATCTCTCCCTTTGACAACAATGCCAAATAAGTTTCTTCTATATCATCTTCCATCCCTTTATATAATATATTCCTTGATTTTCCCTATCCATCAACAATACAATGTCTCTTGTATTCGGTGCATACTTGTTCCTCACTGTGTACAGATATATTTGCTACTTTTCATCTTGGTGTTTGAATTAACATGAATGATCTTCTGATTATGTGTAGGATGATGCAGCCTCCTAGTCAACTTATGGACCGATAGACAAGGGTTGGACTCCTAGTCTCTGTCTCATGTACTCAAATGTATCTTTTGGTAATGGCTTGGTGAATATATCAACTAATTGTTCCTTTGATTGAACATATTCCAGTATCACCTCCTTTTCTTGCACTTGTTCTCTTAGATAGTGATACTTGATAGCAATATATTTAGTCTTATCATGCATGACTAGATTCTTATAAATGTTAATTTCACTAGTATTATCACAACAGATAATTATTGGTTCAGAATCTTCATATTCATACCTTCCAACAACTGTTTGATCCATGCAATATTGGAACAATTTGTAGTAGAAACCACATACTTTGCTTCTGTAGTATATTGAGAGATGCATCCGTGCTTCTTGATGATCCATGTGACAAGTCTGTCACCCATGAAGAATTCTCCTCAAGTTGTGCTCTTTCGGTCATCAATGTTTCCAACCCAATCAACATCTATATAGACTTGTAGCTCAAATTTTCCTTCTCTTTTATACCATAAGCCATAGTCCTCGATGTTCTTTATATATCTCAAAATTATCTTGACAACAGTCATATGTGATTCTTTGGGATTAGCAGAGAATCTTGCAACTATTACAACTACATGTGCTATATCTGGTTTGGTATGAACAACATACATTAATTTTCCAATCATTGATCTATACAAGGTCTGATTTACCTCATTTGATTTGTCTTCTTTTTTCATCTTACATCTAGTTGCCATAGGTGTTCCAACTAGTTTGGAATGCTCCATCTTGAATATCTTTAGCACTTCCTTGATGTATTTGGACTGAGTGATATATATGCCTGCATCTTGTTGAAGAATCTGTAGACCAAGAAAGAATTTGATCTCCCCAAACATAGACATTTCAAATTCTTTTCTCATTTCATTAGAAAAGGATTTTCATAACATTTCATTTCCCCCAAAAATGATATCATCAACAAAAATCTCAGAAATTAGAATGTTACCATCGATATCTTCTTTTAAGTACAAATTGCTATTTTCGCTAGTTCTTACAAATTTAATGCTAATGAGATAGGAGTGAAGTATTTCATACCAGGCTGTAGGTTCTTGTTTCAATCCATACAAGGCTTTATGTAGTGTACATACCATGTTTCTCTTGTCTGTATCAACAAACCCTTCTGGTTGTTCAATGTATACCTATTCTTCCAGTAGTCCATTTAGGAATGTAGATTTGACATCCATTTGGTATACCTTGAATCCTTTGAATGCAACATAAGCAAGTAAGATTCTAACTCCTTCTAGTCTAGCAATGGGTGAAAAGGTTTCTCCATAATCAATACCTTCTTATTGTGCATATCTGTTGTATACTAACGTTGCTTTGTTTCTTGTGACCTCTCCATTTTCATTCAGCTTGTTTCTGAATATCCATTTGGAAATGATGACATTCTTGTCATCTGGTCTCGGTACTAGTGTCCTTTTACTATTCTTCTCAATATGTTCTATTTCTTCATTCATAGAACTGACCCATTCTTCATTCTCAAGTGTAGTATTAACAGATTTAGGCTCAAAATTAGAAAGTAAACATCTAGTGTTTAGTGACTTAATTCTTGTTCTCATTCTAGCCTTCTTGTCTCCTATGATTTGGTTCTTTGGATGATGTCTTCTGAAATACTTGGCAAGTTTCAGTTCAGCTCTGTTTTCATCATTCTGATCATCTTCTTTAACTTCGTTCTGATCTCCATCGCTCAGAACATCATCTTGAGGATTTTTTTGATTTTTGGTAATTGTAGCTTGATGCTTGAGTGCAATATTCTATTGCTTGGGAGTGAAACACTATTACTCGGGTAGAGTTTCAAGTTTTGTATTAAAAAACCTATTGTAGTCCTCTGGTTCTCTTCTGCTTTCCTTATCATTCTTTTCTGCAAACTCATCTATTTTCACATTTTCACTTTCAATGATCTTGTTAGATGTTGTTAAGACATTTATAAGCCTTTCTCTTGGTTGAAAACCCTAGAAAGATACCTTCTTCACTTTTAGAGTCAAGTTTTTCATTTCTATCATCTTTTTAAAATATAACATTGACTACCAAAGATTCTGGAGTAACTTACATTGGGTGTATAACCATACCAAATATCATAGGGTGTCTTCTTTGTGTCCTTCAATTGTACTCTATTTAATGTGTAGACAATAGTACTAACGACTTCCCTCTAGAATGTTTGAATCATGCTCTTCTCAACCATCAATGTTGTTGCATAGTCAAAAATTGATATATTTCACCTATCAACAATTACATTTTGTTGTGGTGTTCTTGGTGCAGAAACCTATCTTTTAATTCCATGCTCATTGAAATAGTTAGTGAATTCATCTGAAGTAAGTTCCCCTCCTCTATTTGACTTTAAGCATTTCAATTTCTTTTCACTTTGTTTTTCTACCATAACCTTATACCATTTAAACATCTTGAATGCCTCTGATTTATATTTTAAGAACATGACTATAATCATTCTAGAATAGTCATCAACAAAGAGAATAAAATGCCTATCTCCATAGTAACTCTTTGTTCTCATGGGTCCACATAGATCAATATGGAATAATTCTAGAATTGCATTAGATGTATGGGTTTGATTCTTGAAACTAGACTTTGTCATCTTACATTTTTGACAATTCTTGCACATGATATGCTCGGGCTTAGTCATGCCTGGTAAGCCTCTGACATTCCTTTTGTTGCTTATCCTTATCATGTTGTCAAAATTCACATGACACAATCTTTTGTGTCACAACCATATGTCTTCATTTCTAGCCATTAAATAAGTGGTGTTAGTGTCATCAAGATAGAAAAGGTTACCTTTTGTCTACTCACTGGTTCCGATCAACCTTCCTGATTCACTGAATATCTTTGCCTTATTATTTTCAAATGCTACTCAGTGACCTATATTATTCAGCTGTGAAACACTTAACAAATTATAATTTAGTCCTTTTACCCAGTAAGAATTCTCACATTTGATCAGGTTATTCAACATTATAGTTCCTTTACATTCGACCGGACAAGGTGCATCATTTCCCATTCTTACTAAACCACCATTATAGTATTTAAAAGTCTCAAACTTGTGTTTATCACCATTCATATGGTGAGTACAACCACTATCTATGCTCCAGACATCATTCTTACTAACCTTAGATATGAATACAGTTTCTACATACCTTTCTTCTTCTTCGTCTGAATCATCCTTCATGGCTACAAATACCATCTCAATGTCTTCTTCTAATTCGGTGTCAGTGTCATCAGCTCTGTTCTCAGCTAGGTAAAAATCTTTCTTCCCTTTGTCCTTGTAGTCTCGGGTATCTCTTTTGTCAAATTGTCAGTTTCTTCGGTAATCTCTTTTATCACTTCTATCAAACTTCTTCTCATATGATCTGTCATTACCTTTGTCATCTTTTCTTCTGTTTGGACATCTTGCAGCAAAGTGTCCAACCTCTTTACAATTGAAACATACAAGTGGTAATTTACCTTTGTATCTACCTTTGCCTCTTTGCAATCTTCTTTCCATTAGTACTTCAATCTCATCAAGTCCTTGATCCTCATTATCACTTTCACTATAATTTCTAATAGCATGTCTATGACTTGAATTTCTTATTTTCAAAGAAGATTTGAATACAGATTCTATAGATGGTAAGAAACTATTATCAAAGTTATTCATCTCAAATGAAATCAGTCTACCAATTAGACTATGTAGAGTAACTATATTGTTTTCAACTGCTCTCATTTCTTGAATAGCAGAAATTCTAATAACATATACAGGTAATAAGGTTCTTAAGATTTTACTTACTACTGTCTCCTCTTCAAGTACACCTCCAACTCCTCAGATAACATTGACTACCTCTTTGATTCTGCAGCTATACTGAGTGATATTTTCTCCTTCTTTCATCCTTAGGTCATCAAACCTCCCTCTTAGGATTTCTACCTGGCTCTTAGTATATTAGCATCTCCTCCATGTACCAACTTCAAATTATCCCACATTTGCTTTACAGAGGGTATGGTTTTGACATTTTCAAACTCAATATAGGAGAGTGATGAGGCAAGTTCTATCATCATGCAATTATGCTCATAATTTTCTCTTAATTTCTCAAGAGTGTGAGGTCCTGTAGGCAACACATATTCAATATCAAGTTGTTGAGTAAGATCATTACCAATACCTAATAGGTGGAGTCTTATTCTAGTTTTCCATGATGCAAAGTTGTCTTTATTCAACTTGGGCACATCTCGTTTGTTCATCTTGTGATCTTTTGCTTGATTTGTTAAACTCCCTTTATAAGCACACAAGCTCTGATACCAATTGTTAATAATAAATAGGAGGGGGGGAGGGGGTGAATCAGTGGCCTGAAAATATTCCAATTAATCAACCCAAAAAATTAGTACCACAATATTAAGCCTCTAGTTATCTTCAGCCCTATAAGATGGATGCCTTCAAATATACTTATCAAATTACTACTGCTCGGAATGCTTTGTTAAACCTTATTCTTTATGTTTATTGAATAGTAGTCTTTCAATTGATCAAAAATAGTAAATTACTTAGAGTATACTGATCAATCTAGATTAGCTATGTGTAATGCAAAAAACTAAAGTAATGACTCATAAACACATTGACACATGGATTTTTAATGTGGAAACCCTATTAAGGGAACAACCACTTGGAACCGGTAACCCAAAATTTTCACTCTTCTGAAGTGAGCTTGGTGAAGAGCCAACCCTGTTAAAGGTTACAAACACACTGTTAGGTGTAACCTTGTTAGAGGATTTAAAAGATTAGTTTGTCACTTGATATTAAGCATTTCTATGCTACCTTCCTTGTCCAAACTCTTCTGACTTGTCAAATGGTATCTGGAATCTCATGCTATCTTCATGATCAAAGTTTTTGATACTCCTTGGGATGTATCTCAATATAGAAAGGATCTTTAAATCCTGCTCGGTTAAGAGATTTTATGAATCAATGGTTAAACTAAAAAAATATGATCTGTTCACATATACAACTTATACTTGCAGATTTTTAGATCTATTGTAAGCTCATAAAACCAATCTGATCAATATATATTTTTAATACCTTTGCTCCACTTTTGTTCTGCTCGGTGATGCAATGCTCTGTTGCTTGGTTTTCATAGAAATCTCTAGCTCTTTCCTCAGCTTGATTGATCAGGACTATATGAAGTTGTTCTTCATCAGTTTCTCTCTAGCTTCCTCTTTTTCATTCAATCCCCTTAATTCGTAATGAATTAAGTTGTCTCTTTATAGACATGATATCACCATTGTTAGGTTCTTGATTTTCTTGATCTTGGAATGATCCGCAATCTTAGCCAATCTAATTTAAAGAAAAACTCCTATTTATCTCGCAGATATCTTCTTGCCAAATATGCAAAACAACTTTAAATCCTTTACTTATCTCTGGCTTTATCTTGTCGATGAAAACAATAATAACTACCAGTTAAGTCTATATTTAGCTCTGCCAGCTAGATATTTTGTTGTTTTTGAACTCCAATCAAATTTGGTGTTTTAACTCTTTGTAAGCTTTGTTCAACACTCCAGTTCACCTCGGGCTTCTCTATTGGGGTTGTTTTTCCTTTGGTTTACACTGTGATTCTGGCCGCCGAGTATGCTTGTGATTCTGCTCATCGGTAATGCTCGTCGGTTTTCTTGCTTGGGCATCACATTGAATTGAATTTTGGTTATCTCTGTCCATCGAGCTCCACTAGCTGTCGGTGTTTGAAGTCACATAGTGAATGCTTGTCTTTTATGCATTACTAAAAGAATAATGTTTATCTCTCTGATTCTCTGAAGTCTTTGACACTTTGATTATAACCAATTAGATTATATCAAGTTGACATCAATGAAAATACAATCCATTAACTGATTTAATGTCTTGCATTATCTTTCTACATTTCGGTGATCAACTTAACATCTCCAAATATTCAATCAATTACATGTGGATTGAATATATGCATGTAGAAGAATAAGTAGAAATATATGACAGAGATTTGATATGAAGAGTGAAGGCAAAATTAGATGGGATTCTGATTAAGGACACAAGATCTAGACAGAGCTAAAATAGAATGTTTGATCAGTGAGGATCAAGTTTATAACTAGAGCAGAGATCTGAATTAGCAAAGATAGTTTCTTTGACAAACAGGTCAATCCATTGTTACTCTCTAACAATTTTAGTAGTGATCAAAATCTCTTTACAGAGTAGACTTAACAGTCTTTTGTAAATCTTCTCACAAGGTGACATTTATACATTGAAGTGTTTAAAGACCTCTAAAAAGGCCAATCCTTACAGGGTGATTAAATCCTCTAACAAGGTCACACCTAACAGTGTGTTTTTTAACCTTTAACAGGGTTGGCTCCTAATAGGGCTAACTTCAGAAGAGTGAAAAATAGTATCTAGTTGCAATTGGTGGTTTCTCAAATTGGGTTTCCACATTAAATCTTGGTGTCATATGTGTACATGTTATTTTCTTTATGATTTATGTTTCTACACTTAATCACTAAAGGATAATCACACTTAATATCTTAAGTTTTCTTTGTTAACCGAGTAACAACATAATATCTCTGTTGACTGAGTAACAGTGATAAGTTTGATTAAGACATCTAAGGGAATTGGATTTTTTTTTATGGTAACTAATTCACCCCTCCCCTCTTAGTTACTCAACTCATTTCCGACAATTGGTATTAGAGAATTTGGTGCTTTCAAGGAAGATTTCAAGGCCTAAGCTAAAGATTAGAGATGTCTTACAGAAGGGAGATCCCCAAGCTTAACAAAGACAACTTCACTGCATGGAAAGATTTGTTGAGGCTACATCTATCTACTATTGGAGATAGTGGTTTTCAATTCTTGGATCACAAGTATATAGAACCATCGAGACCTATGTATGTGGATCAGATGATGGACATGAAGAATCATAACATAATGATGATCGATATAGTTTCTTCACTCAGCTATTCCGAATTTTATGAAGTCAAGGAATTCCCTACTACCTATGATATGTGGAAGAAACTACATGATATACATGGAGGAGATGACAATGTAAAGAGAGCCAAAGAAGAAAGTCTCAGAGGTCAGTTTGACCAGATGAAAATGAAAGAAGGAGAAGACATTAAAAAAAATAGTGAAAGAATCAAGAAAAGTGTAAGTGCCATCAGATTTGTCAGTGGAACAATTGAAGACAAAATAGTGGTTAGTAAGGTATTGAGAAATTTACTTCCTATCTATGTAGTTAGAGTTTCAACTATTCAAGGGATGAGGTGCAATAATTATATAACTCTAGATGCATTGGTTGGAAGGCTTACAACTTTTGAGTTGGACAATTTTGACAATTATTCTCCTAATCCTAGTAATTTTGAGTCAGCACTCAAAGCCAAATTAAACCTTGGTAAGATGGATAGAAAATCAAAAGGAAAATAAATTGACAATGATTTTGATGATGAAGATCTGGAAATCATTGAAGCATAACTTGCAAAGAGAGCCGCCAAAGGAAAAGGATAGTACAAACGAAGAATACCATTGATTTTCTTTTCATGTGATGAGGTTGGTCACATTGATGCTAAGTGTCCAAACAAAGAAGACAAAGGTGAGAGAAATTTCAACAAGTAAAAAGGCAAGAAATATTTCAAAAGTTATAAAATCTACAAGGACAAAGGTAAAAAATCTCTTGCAAAAGATTCTGATAGTGATGAAAATGAAGATGAAATGGTTTAAATTGCTATTAAGGATGAGTCAAACAATGAAGATAATGAAAAGACTTCACTTTACTCTCATATTAGAAAAAATTACACTTGGATAATTGATAGTGGTTATTCTCACCACATGACTAGTGATAAAACTAAATTTGAACATCTTGAGCACTATGATGGTGGGAGCAGTGTCAATTTTGGGAATGGTGAACCTTGCTATGTGAAAGGTAAAGGTTGTATTGCTCTAACTGAAGGAATCAAATGAGATAATGCTTATTGGGTTGAAGGACTAAGGAGTAATCTACTAAGTGTGGCATAACTGAATAATATTGGTTTCAAGGTAGAATTCATGAGTGGTAAGGCCAAGCTCCTAGATGGTAAAGGAAACCTAGTTGGAACTGGTAAGAAAACACAAGGTAATCTATTCTATCTTGATCTCTTTGAAAGTTCATGTTTTATTGCACAAGTAGAAGAAAGCTAGTTACGACATAAAAGGATGTGTCATGTGAATTTTGATAACCTGGTCAACATAAGCAAGAACAAAAGAGTAAGAGGTATTCCTATTCTGAAGAAACCTGAATTGGTAATATGCAAACAATGTCAAATTGGAAAGATGTGAAAAACTAGTTTCAAAAGAAGGAATTACAATACATAAGAAGTCTTGGAGTTAGTGCATACTGATCTGTGTGGACCAATTGGAACAAAAAGTTATATAGAAGAGAAGTATTTCATTCTATTTGTTGATGATCATTCCAGAATGATGACTGTTATGTTTCTCAAAGAAAAATTAAAAGCTTTCAGAAGTTCAAGTGGTACCTTGCCAGAGTTGAGAAGGAAACATGAAAGAAACTTAAATGCTTAAGATCTAATAGAGGAGGTGAATTCATTTCTAATGAGTTAAATGAATTCTCCAATGAAAGAGGGATCAAGAGACAAGTATCTGCCCCATGTACACCACAGTAAAATGGGATAGTAGAAAGAAGAAATAGATGCATTATGGATTGTGCAAGAACCTTGATGATTGAAAAGAATGTTGAAACCAAATATTGGAAGGAAGCCATTAGCACTGCAATTCACACCTTGAATAGAGTCCAACTGAAGAAAGTTACTAAGAAGACACCTTTTAAATTATGGTATGGCTATAAAGCCAATGTTCATTATTTCAAAGTATTTGGAAGTAAATGTTACATCTTGAAGGAAGAAAGAAATGGAAATTTTGATGTAAAAGGTGATGAAGGTATATTCTTAGGATACTCTTGCAAAACCAAAGCATATAAATGTTTGAATCTTGCTACTCATAAAGTCATAGAAAGTGTGCATGTAAAGATTGATGAGTTTGCAGAAAGAAGTGAAGAACAGAGCATTAAAGAGCCTAAGGACTACAAAAAATTTGTGTATTATGAAACTGATACTATACCAAAGACACAGGCAATGGTGATTGATCAGAAACCATGTCAATCACTGAATTCATCAGTGCAAACCTTGTTGCAACCTATGAAACCCGAGATAATAACTATTGAAATCAAATCCTGGACAAAAGAAACTGAGTCACAAACAGAGGGAACCAAGTCACAGAAAGAGGGACCCAAGTCACAGACAGAGGCACCCGAGTCTCAGAGAGTGGAACTTGAGTATTAGTTGGAAGAAAAGAACAAAATATTTGAGCATGGTGAACCAAGTGGAGCAAGTCCAGAATCAAAGAGGAAGGAACTTGTACTTGCAAAATATGTCAGAAGGCATCATGCAACTGAGAAAATAATTGGAGATTAGATTGAAGGTATAATGACAAGGATGAAAATTAAAGGTACATGTTTTCTTAGTGAATTTAAACCTAGATCCATCAAAGATTCATTGAATGATAAAAGTGGGATAGAAGCCATGAATGAAGAGATTGAGTAGATAGAAAAGAACAAAACCTGGACTCATGTACCTAGACCAAAAGACAAGAATGTAATTGGTACTAAGTGGGTTTTTAGAAACAAGATGAATGAAAAAGGTGAAGTTTACAGAAACAAAGAAAGATTAGTGTGTAAAGGATATGCTCAAGAAGAGGGTATTGATTATGGAGAAACTTTTTCTCCTATTGCAAGACTTGAAGGAGTCAGAACTCTTCTTGCATACGCAACACATAAAGGATTCAAGGTATACCAAATGGATGTAAAATCTGCATTCTTGAATGGAATTCTGGAGGAGGAAGTCTATATTGAGCAACCTGAAGGTTTTGTTGATCCTAACAAAAGGAATATGGTTTGAAAATTTCACAAAGCCTTGTATGGAATGAAGCAAGCTCCTCGAGCCTGGTATGAAAGATTGCATGGATACTTAGTAAGTATTAGATTTTAGAGAACTAATGACAATAGTAGCTTGAATATCAAAGAAGGACCTCAGAACAAGATACTATTAGTAGAGATATTTGTCGATGATATACTGTTTACTGGACATGATGATTTATGAAACACATTCTCCGAAGCCATGAGTAAGGAATTTGAGATTTATATGTTTGGAGAAATCAAATTCTTTGTTGGTTTACAAGTTAATCAGATGAAGGATGGTATCTACACTACCCAGTCTAAATACATCAAAGAGATACTGAAGAAATTTGGAATGGAAGATTCTAGACCAGTTGGGACACCTATATCTACTGGACATAAGTTGTGTAAGGATGATGACTCAAAGGAGGTAAATTAGACTACCTATAGATCCATGATTGGTAAACTTCAATATTTTGGTCACACTAGACCTGATATTGCATTGGCAGTTGGTATTTTTGCAAGGTTTTCAACTAATCCTAGAGAGAATCATTTGATGGCTATCAAAAGGATTATGAGATATCTTAAGGGCATTGAAGATTATAGATTATGGTATAAGAAAGGAGGAAACTTTGATTTGAAGACTTTTACTGATGCTGATTGGGAAGGAAGCATTGATGATAGGAAGAGCTCCAGTGGTTGAGCGTTATTTCTCAGAAAGAGGTTAGTCTCTTGGACCAGTAAGAAACACAATTGGATTTCTTAGTCTACAGCAGAGGCAGAGTATGTTGCTACAGCAGTGAATTGTTCAAATATCATATGGTTCAAACAACTGTTGTCAGGTATGAAGGAGGAAATCAAAGAACCATTTATTATCTACTGTGACAAAACTAGTGCTATTAACATTTCAAAGAACTGTGTGATGCATACTAAGACTAAACATATTGCAATAAAGTATCATTTCTTGAGAGAATTGGTTCAAGACAAGGAAGTAAGGTTGGAATATGTGCATACTAAAGAAATTTTTTTAGACATATTCACAAAAATGTTACCTAAGGATGCATTCTTGTATCTTAGAGGAAAGCTAGGGGTGATTCCCCTAACTGAGGCTCACTAATGGGCAGATTAGTGATACATCAACCGAGCTACAAAACAAATTTAACATGTTGATGCAGATTGTCAGAGCTTATTACATATGAATCAGTACATCAGGTACACTATAATTCATTGGATGATGTCTTTGGCATTGGTTGTCGAAGAGGGAGATATTGTCAATGTCATGCCAATGAAATTATTAAAGGAAAAAAAAATGATGACAAAGGGAGAAATTTTATCAGAAACAAAGATTAATGTAAGAGGGAGAAATATGTATTTCACTGATTGTGAAGACAGAGGGAGTTTTCTGGATGAGGATTAGAATGAAGCTAAGGACATTAATGAAATTTTATTCTTATGTCTGTTGCTCTATAATCTTTGTATTATGACATGTTATGTTGCCATCAATGCCAAAGAGGGAGATTGTTTATGACAATTATTCAATTGTGTATTGTCATTGATGTATACACAAATGTAGTGATGTTACACAAATGTTAGTGTATTTTATTTTCTCTCGGGCATTGAAGAAGACCAAAGTGATTTTTAGTTCTAACTAAATTCACTTGGGCAATTCAGTAATGGTCGGGCATTGAAGGATTATAGTTTTAACCGAGTTATGCTTTTAATGTTAACCAACCAACAATATTTTACATTTTATGTTTAATTGGTTATATGCAGTCAAAAAACTTAAGTTTTATTATTTATTTGGAAGGTTATTCAAGCTGACTTGACAAGACCTATCATATATATACAAGGTCAAGTTTGGATTGACTATATGCATGTGGAAGAATAAGCAGAAATATATGGCAGAGTTTTGATATGAAGAGTGAAGGCGAAATCAGATGGGATTGTGATTAAGGATAGAACATCTAGATAGAGCTGCAATAGAATATTTGATCATTGAGGATCAAGTTTATATCTAGAGAAGAGATTTGAATCAACAAAGACAGTTTCTTCAACAAAAAGGTCATTCCATTGTTACTCTCTAACAATTGTAGCAGTGATCAAAATCTCTTTACATAGTAGAATTAATAGTCTTTTGTAAATCCTCTCACAAGGTGACATTTCTACATTGAAGTATTTAAAGACCTCTAACAAGGCCACTCCTTATAGGGTGATTAAATCCTCTAACGGGGTCACACCTAATAGTGTGTTTTGTAACCTTTAACAGGGTTGGCTCCTAACAAGGCTCACTTCAGAAGAGTGAAAAAAAGTAACTAGTTGCAATTGGTAGTTTTCCCAAATTGGGTTTCCATGTTAAATCTTGGTGTCATATATGTACATGTTATTTCCTTTATGCTTTATGTTTCTACACTTAATCACTAAAGGATAATAACAATTAATATCTTAAGTTTGTTTTTTTAACTGAGTAACATCAGAATATCTTTGTTGACCGAGTAACAGTGATAAGTTTGATTAAGACATCTAAGGGACTTGGATTTGTTTTGGTGGTAATTGATTCACCCCTACCCTCTTAGTTACTCAACTCATTTCCAACACTAGGACCATTTAGGACACCTTAAGACTCATTAATGTTTTCTTGGACCCCTTAGTACCCATTAAGACACTTTAGGACCCACTATGTTTCATAAGGGGTCCTTAGGGGCTTTAGGAACCATAATAAGTTATAGAACCATTTAGGACCCGTCAAGACCCATTAATGTCTACTAGGACCCCTTAGTAACCATTAGGACCAATTAGAACCTAGTATGTATCATAAGGGGTCCTAAGGATTCATAGAAACCATTAATGAGTCATAGGACCATTTAGGACCTCTTAGGACCCATTAATGTGTCATATGACCCCTTAGTACACATTAGGAACCCTTAGGACCCATTATGTATCATAAGGTTTCCTAAGGGGTCATAGAAAGCATTAATGAATCTTACCACCATTTAGGATCCCTTAGGACTCATTAAAGTGTCCTAGGATCCCTTAGTATGCATTAGGAACCCTTAGGACCTATGATGTATCATATGGAGACCAATTAGGGTCATAATACCCATTAAAAATTCTTAGTACCATTTAGTACCCCTTAGGACTCGTTAATGACTCCTACGACTCTTTAGGATACCATAAGACCCATTAGTACGCATAAGGACCCCTTGGACCTGTTATGTATCATAAGGGGTCCTAAGGGGTCATACAACCCATTAATGAGTCTTAGGACCATTTAGGACCCCTTAGGACCCTATAGTATACATTAGGATCCCTTGGGACCCATTATATATCATAAGTGGTCCAAAGGGGTTGTAGGACCCATTAATGAGTTCTACCACTATTTAGGACCCCTTAGGACCCATTAATGCATCCTAGGACCCCTTAGTATACATTAGGAACCCTTAGGAACCATTATGTATCATAAAGGGTATCTATGGGTTGTATGACCCATTGACAAGTTTGTTAGTCCAAATCTTGATCTTTGTCCTTATGTTTGATTTGTAGAGTCACCATGTTATTTTTGTAAATCTCAAAGCTGCTTAAGTCCTCATGTTCAAGGGTGTTCAAGCTTGTTCATTTTTTTATGAAGTGGTGGTAGGTGAATAGCGTTCTCGCTAAAAAGGTGTCTCATGATCATGATCTTCATAGTTTTTGATTAATCGAGGCTGGGAATCAGTATTAGTGTATGGGACTTCTAAAGTTTGAAGATGGAGGTGTGATATAAAAAGGAACAGACTTGAACAATGGTGAACACATAAGAACACCCTTGAACTTGGTTCATGCATGTTCAAGAGTGTTCAATGATTCTAAAAAAAGTGACACATGGCATAAGTAAAGGACTACCGCCATCATTTCAGTTATGGACCCTACCTTGAAATTTTTTTTAATGAAGGAAGGTGTTGGCGGTGGTTAAATGTGTCTGAGTTGTCGAATTAATGAGGAATTTGTGCAGCATAAAAGTTTGCGCAAGTGGCATTAAATGATTGCGTGTGTGAACGGTCACTTCATTCTCTAAGCTTTTATTGCCTTTATAATGGGAAATTAATTACCAAATCTGTGGTATTTCTTATTAAACCTCTCCTTAGTGTTCATTATTTTTTTTCAAAGCTATCGCTGTCTATATGCGTAAAGATTGAAGGTAAGGGTTTTTGGAGCTCCAGTTGTAGAATTTTCCACAGTGATTAAGGTAAGTCAGGCTTCCATTTCAAAAATGTTTAAATTTAAGAGCTTGTGAAATTTACGGGAGTTTCTATAATAATTCTCATTCTGTTCTTGCAAGAATGAAGTCTGCATTCCATTTGTTTGGAAGTGTGTCTAGTTTGGTATGTAAAAATCCTATTGTAACAGACACAGATTTAGAGGGATATGATGTAGAAGGAATAACTGATAGGCTCACTGTGTCTGTTGAAGAAAGTGTCCCTTCTCTTGAAATTTTAAGTAGTGGGTTGTGTGTAGCCGCTTTCTTTCCTCCTGCAATGGTATGCCCTGAACTTTTCCATGAGTGTATCCGACACTATGACCAGCGAACCGAATCAATTCTCAAAAGAAATGGTGAGGTATTAATGACTGTGAATAGGGGAATTGTTGCTTCATATTTCCAAATCCAAGAGAAAACTTTTTCTGCCTTTTCTCCTGTACAATCCCTTGTTAAGTTCAAACCAAATGCTGATGCAAACTATACCTCAATAGCCAAGCATTGGTTATTAAACGCCCAAAGGGGAGGTTCTTTCTTACCCAAAAAGCTCAACAGAAGTCATGTGCATCCATACATTAGTGATATTATGGTGATGTTACATAGAGTCAGAGGGTCATCTGAGGTGTTCTTATTTTCAGATTGGTTGTTCTGCTATGTAGAAATTGTTTTAGAGGGAAACACAAACTGGATTGGGCTAAATTAATTGCAGAATCTATGAGAGAACAACTGGATAATTCCAAACTCACTAGATGTAGCTTTTTCATGTCTTCTTATCTGATGTACTGTCTAGCATGTAGTAGGATACGGGATAGTATGATTCATGAGCCTTGGATAGATGGAATGTGTGTTTTTGAGTATTTTCCTATTCTTTGCAAAGACAATGTGATTCAGAACTACAGAAGGGTACATGATACCTTTATGGGTAAGCTTTGTTTCAAGATGTCTGGGGATTTAGCCAGGAGGATGAGTTCAGAAGCTCAGTAATTTATGACAAGATTTGGGAGTTTTTATATTCAGTTCCCTAGCTTCTCTTATATTAGAATTGGTGGTTTTGAAGATGCCCCTACAAAATTACCTAGGTATGCCTTTGATTGTTTCATCCTTGTAGAAGTCTATAGACAGCTTGCTATTGTGCTTAAACATTTTCTTCCTGGGGAAGGATGGGAGAAAATCTTCCCATTACAGCTAGGTAAGTTTTCATGCCTGACTATTGAAGATGCAATAAGTATTGGAAGTGACCTTGGTCATTTTGATTTTAATTATTACAGAGAGAGAACAAGCTTTGATAATAAAAACTTTGCTAGCAGGAATCTAGGCCTTAGATCTCACATGTTTATAGTTCCCCATCTAGAGGATTTCTGGGAAGACTGTGCAAATGAGTCCCAAGTCATGAAGAGAGGCCATAGCAGGCTCTGCATATCACAAATTCTTTCTATGAGACTGCAGTTCAACATAGAGGGGGTCACAGATGATGGTTCTGACTTAGTTGAACCCAGTTTCAAAAGGCTCCTGGACATTGAAGAGATAGATATTGATTGGTCAAAAGAGGAGGAAGATGAAATTAAATGCAGAACACAACATGTACTCAAATTAACTGAAAAATGGCTGCAGACAAAAAGAGAGCAGTCTAGTCCTAAAACAATTGGAGTTAAAAATTCAATTTTATTTTCCTCCCCCTCTATTTCTAATTCTCCTAAACCATCTGGTAATTCAGGTTCTTCTAATAAGTAGCAAAAGAAGGATCCCAGGAAGAAATCTGTTGCAGAACTTTTCCCTGTGGCCTCCCCTCGGCGCATTACCAGATCAAGATCCTAATCATAGAAAAAAGGAAAGATGACTCAGGAGCATACAAAAATAGTCAATATGGACGATGACAAATTTGGAGATTTAAGCTACCAAATTGGAGAAGATGAGAAAATCAGGAAAGATCTCTTCGATCTTGACAAAGTAACGCTAGATTTAATGGACACCCCTACTAAAACTGGTCCCCAGCCGGTAGCAACAAATGATATGCCCAAATGGTTAACTTCTTTAGTTAATAGGAAATGAAGTTTGATTATTGTATCTATTCTAGTGCAGGATATAGTCAGTAAGTATGCTCAAAAGACTCCCAAGGCCAAGAAAGTGAAGAGTACAACACAAATGTTTGCTAATGCTAAAACTGGGAAGTGGACAGTCGAGGTAGCTACCTACAGACCAAAGGAAGAAGATTAGGATGTTGTAGTTGAGGATTTTGAAGTGACTAAAATTGAGTTAGGAACTATGGACAGAGCAGGAAAGAATCACCTTTTCAAGGAAACCGCCCAATAGATGTTGATCACATCAGTGTAGGATAGTAAGGAAAAGAATGAATTGAAGCAAACCGTTGTCTCACTCTCCTAGTTCATAAATACTTTTTTCAACTTTGATGCCACCCCTCTATCTCAATCATCACAGGTATTCGACCCCAACTCTGCAAAAAGTAAAATGCTGCTGAATCAAGTTCAGAGGGGTCAAACTTTGGTCTCTTCAGTTGATGAGTGGATGTCCCAAGTGCTCAATAATGGTAGGCAATACATCAAAGACTTGCACTTAGTTCTTCATGACACCAAGGCAGTAATAGGAGAATTGCAAGCCCAACGCTAGGTCTGGAATACAGATGAGGAAAAATGGGTGTCAACAATGACAAAGTTTATGGAGATAGAGAGGCACAGTTTTAATGAATCCTACATGGGAAAGTCCCTAAAAAGTGCTGAAGAGTCCCTTTTCTTCATCCTCAGAAAGAATATCAGTTGGCGCATCACTCTCATAAGGAGCACTATTGCAGAAAATAAAGAATATGAAACTGAAGCTAAGCAGATTCAAAAAGCTGCCCTGACCGAGTTGAAAGTGATTAATTTCACTTATACCTACCCATCTATTTTTGGCGAGAAAGAATTAAAGGGCACTTTGGATGATTTCGAATTAGAAATAAATACTATCAGGGAAAATATTAATCCTAAAGCCTCTGACTTAACTTAGATAGAAAGGATTGAATCTATGCTATATCTGTGTGTGGATCAGTTGTCTAATGTCATTGAAAAGGTGAAGAAAGTGAGGTGGAGCAAAGACGCCTCTATGGCTTGGATAGTAAATTCTAAGATCCTGCATCTTTCACTCATGAAAGAGCTGGTTCAAGCATATAAAGAATGGAAACCTACTCAATCAGTTACCGATGAAGAAGGGAGTCCAACGGGGAGCGAGGATCGTGCTGTTGATAAGGAGCCAGATTTGGTTATTTAGTTTTACTGGATTAACATGCAAACTTTAAAGGACGTGTGTCCTCTTTTTGATGGTTTAGTTATTTAATTGATTGCCCAAGAGGTTGTGTTTTTTGGGAGACCTCTCAGTGCTCTAATACTATTTATTTTAGTTGCTGAAACTTTTAAAGGGTTCAAAAAACTTATGGCTGATAGATAATAGATTTTGATAGTAACAGTTTAGATTATTGAATGTTATGAAAGGAATAGATTTCAGGCAATTATCTATGTAGTGATTTCTGAAATATATTACAGTAAGGTTATTGAATCTGTGTTATTTGAAAACCAAAGCAAAGTGTCCTGTGTTGACATATTGTTTATTCTGTTATATATATATGTCTGTTGGTTCATAATATCCAAGTTCTGGATTTTATCTACTTTCTTTTATCTTTGGCTGAGAAGTTGTTTGTATTTCATGAGATGCAAATCGTGGAAGTAACTGTGTTTTCTTCCTACTCATTATTCGGTTTTATTTCCTTCATATTTTCTTAGAAGCATATCATCAAAGAATGATACTGCAACCTTTATAAGCTTTCAGGTTAAAAGCTAACCGATTGAACTGTTATCCCATTTCATTGAATATCATACTAGGGAGTTGTACTTGTTATAAAATTCAGAGGGAAGTGATCATAAAAGATACTTACCCAACTGTTAGAGGTAGTTTGTCTTTTAAGGGTGATAGAGTAAACTTAAAAGGATTTTTATAGAAAGACAAATCTGTTCACTAACAGAGTCCTAGAACCATAATGCGGACACTTGTAAAAGCACAAAGTTGTGTCACATTTCAGGACCACTTTTCAACACTGCTAAATTTGATTATTTCTAATTAAAAATTAATTTTCGTCAAACATATGGTCTAGCTAGATTCATTCTACTAAGAAATATAAGTGGTTAAACTTTTCCAATTGGAAATGTCTATTAAATGTATGTTTTATACCGATTTAGGTCCAATTGCCAAAGAAATAAAACTATTTCAGAAAAGTGATGTTTCAATAACCCCTACTCTTTTTAATGATATTTTTAAAAAATATAAAAAATACCCTTTTTTAGAGCTCAGAGTCAAGATTATTTTCATATAAATTTTATAGTATTTTGATTAGATCTAATATATTATAATTTCAAAATAAAAGAAGTAGGTATTTTAACATTCGAGAAGAGGTTGCTTCAAATAAATAAATAAATAGTAAATCATATTAAAAAATTTTAAAATTTATATTTAACACTAGAGGAGAGAGTCCTCTTCAAGAATATGTAAATTTTTTTCTAAATGGTGTAGATTTGATAGGGGAAATTTGGTGGGAGATAAAAACTGCCAATTTCAGATAAGTTCAACTTTGAGTAGTTATAATAGAGAAAATAAAAATTGAAAACCAATCTTTCTTCTTTTCTGCACTAGCTATACATTTTATCTATAACATATTTTGAAATCAGAGGAAAAATACATTATTTGCATATACTGGTTTGGTGGGAACTAGACCCGAGATTTTTAGCAGTTTTCAACAATTAAAAAATGGACTTCAAAAATTAAAAAACTATGTCAATTCTTGTTCAATTTTTTTTTAAAAATTATACGCATAAATTTCATCCATTTTTACACATTTCATCAGTTTACATCATCCTTAAATTCTAAACAAAAATGCCACTTTTATGTCGTTAAAGTTGAGCAGTGTGTATGCTGTGGACCTTTTCCTTTATAAAAGTGTGACACAAGTTTGTACTTTATAGAAATCTACAATGGAAATCGGTGCAACAACTTGCAAATGGTGAAATCGGGTATATTGAAAACTAAAACAAATGAAACATAAACACTCCAAACTTTATTTGAAAAATCCATAGATGGATTATACAAAATTTTTAGCAACAAAATGACCTATAAATGGACACTTTAAGATCTGCCCAAAAATAGATTACAAATAGCCTCCAAAATAGGGCTCAAATACAATAAAAATTGTCAAAAACACATAGGATACTTACACCAAAGGCCATCGACAACCCAATACATTTATTGAAAAGATAAATAACATCAATATTTGTGTACTATAGTAGAAAGCTAAACTGAAACACCATACCCAACTAAAAACACCAAACCCTTGCATAACACACCTACAAACACACCCAAATTATCACAAATATGTACTGCTAAACACAATGGAAAAATATCTACCAGAATGCACATGGAAGAACCTCAGATTTCCCTTAGCCTCCTTGGAAATCTGAAAAATCCCATTCTTTGGTTTCCTTCTCCACATGTTTAACAACCTCTGAAGAAAAACAAAGCAATAGCCAAAATCTGCAACAAGAATCCTCCAAAAATCAAGCCCAAATTCATGTTTTATTGGAAAATACTCAATTTCCAAGATAGGAATCCAAATGTCATTAAAAAGGAGAGATTTTATATTGCATTTAATGCATGCAAATGCGAGTGCCAAGTGTCCATTGAAATCATTTTCTCCCATACAAGTTATCATTTATCCTGGCTTGTCAGAAGCCACTAAATGCCAAAAATATTTAAATATTTCTCCTCCTAAAATCCAATGCAACATTTGGACCTTAAATAAAAGATTTATTATTTTCTCATCCAATACTAAATTAGTAATTTTCTCTTGAAAATTCAAATTACCTAATCTATTCGTAGGTCCTAATTGGCTATTTTTTAAAATCAGGTTTACTAAAAATAGTGAATGCATATTTTTGAAAAAAGAGAGATGACAAGTCCTCCCTCCCAAAACTTTCTTGTCCTCAAGCAATTAAAAAACCTGTATGCTCTGATTCTTTCTGCAAAAATTCATTAAGGAACAATCCAAATCCCTGTAGAAAGTTATGCCTATAAACAAGTAATGAAAGATGTGAACTCTAAAACACCAACTTAGGCCTCCATAAATTTTCTGCTCCAGTCTGATATATTTATGAATATCCCATGAATTGTGAAGCAACTAATCAAAATCCCAATAAAAATCCATGCTAGTAATTCCAACATCTGAATTCCAAACCACCACAACCTCACATTCGATAGATGTGCAGAAATGGAGGCATCCAAAAACATAGGTCCTCCTGTAAACTCATATGCGGAAAAAAGTAGTATCTCTAATTCTATGGAGAATTTGAGTATGATTCCTCTACCACTCTACAATGGGAAGAAGATAGTCAAAATCCTCTCCAAGTTCCTATGGTGCTACTGTCCTATAAGAATATTGTGGAAAACCCATGCTCCATGAAATAGGGAAGCCATATTCTATCAAAGTATAGAGTGGAATTCCACAAACTGGGACTGAGACAACCATGCCATCGTACTCATCTTCATTTTGTACATCATAGTATAGATGATACATAAACATTAGAGGCCCAAAATACAATAACATAGTAATACAATCAAACCTTGGATTATAGATCAGTAGAATTGTTTTTCCTCCAAACGTATGCCAATCAAAATAATATGCATCTATGATGTGTGCCATAAGTCCTGGAAGTGAGGCAGCCACATGCTTTGTCAAATAGTTATCAATATTATGGGACTCATTAAAAAAAAAATATTCAAGTGCCCCATGATTGATTGAAGACCAACCCAAATAGGCATCACTCATATCTCTCTTTACATATGAAGGCATGACACTAACAAATGATCCAACAAGTATGTGTTCCATCATTCCATTCAAGTGTATCTTGTGAACCTTCAAACTTCTCTCCAAAATATACAACACTAAAACCTCATGAATAAAGATATATATACTCAAATAATTTTGAAACATACCTCAAACTTTATTTCTCTACTTGATTAGCCACCATGTAATTCTCATCTCTCATGTGCCACATCCTTTGAATCTTATTTTCCCCTCTCTTTTCATGGAATGTCAAATCAATAATATTGTGCCTTGGAAATTCCATAATAAATTCATATTTGACCCCCGATTTCATCCCAAAGGTAGGAGAATCCTTTTCACTTTCATTCTCATGTGTAAGGGATGCCTTTGTTTGATTATGTAAAAGTGAAGGCTTACTATCCAAAATTAGAAAACTAATAATGATGTCATACCTTTTTGTGGTGCCTTTAATTACCTCAAACTTTTACCCCTCATTGTTTCATGTTCCCCCATAATCGTTGATCCAACATGAAGTTCTCCATGAAAAGTATAATCCTTAAGGCTGACCCTCTTGGATAACATAACATGATAAAATGAAGATAAGGGGATGCTACCATAAATTAGTAAATCACTCCTTACCTCATATTCTATTGGAATGTCTTCCTCTTTCACAATCATATCTTCCTTTATGGGTGGATTGGTAATCATCATGTATGGGTCCACAAGATGTTTCCAAATCCAAATCAAGTATACAAAGTGTAATAAACTCTATCCAATAGATGCAAGCATTGTATTCATCATGCAGTCCTTCAAGACTCCTCTATCTCACCACCACATGCCATAGGTTTTGAAAGTAGAACATTACAAACAACATAAAATATATACATAGAAAATTGTATATGATGGGAGCTATTATAACAATACTCCCAATTGTTCTCAATAAAGGCAAGTTTATTTATGGCATGCATCAAAAGTTTGAAATAGAGAATAATCATACTTTACCGAAGATTCATTAGAAAAATGAGACTCACCACAAGAAAACTCTTCAAGCACCCCATGAATGATCAAAGACCAAACTAAATTTGCATTACCCATATCTTCATCTACATATAAGGGAATAATATTGGTGGCTGATCCACAAAGTGTATGCTCCATAATGCCATCCAAGATTATGATGTGAGCCTCCTAATATCTCTCCAGAAGAGGTGACACCAAATCCTCATAGAGAAAGTTACATGTACAAACAAAGAATTCTGGATTATACCTTTCCACTTGTCCACCCAAATCTACATACTCTTCTTGCTTTCTTTTCTCAAGAGATCTTCCCTTTAAATTCTCTATTTTCATTCCTTCCTCCCTTGGAAGAAAAATATATTTAGTGTGTGACTCCCTTTTCCTCTTGGCTTTATCCAGCCAATTATATTGTTCTTTGAGCATTTTCAAGTGTTGTTTTTTTTGGGTAGCCAACATCTTTTCCTTTCTAGATCTTTGGAAGCACCCAATACACATATCTTGTTTATTATCCACATATTTCATAGTTTGATATGTAAAATTAGATTTTTTTTAGATCAATTCCACCATGAATTTTTCATATTTGACACCCACATATTGAGTGCCAACATTGGGGAATTCTTTGACATCCTTACCCTTATGTGACATAGTTGCTATCTCATAGTTATGCATAAAAAATATGATTGTTGTCATAAAGTAGAAAATCAGAACTTACATCATACCTCTCCATCTTCATTATTACCTCATAATTTATAGTGACGTCTTCCTCAATCTCAATCATCTCCCTTTCCATGAATGGGTTCACATTCATTAGTGTACACCCAAGGGATGCCTTCAATTTCCTTTCCAAGTGACGTGACTTATGAGATCCGACATCTCCATGCCACATTTCTAATTTATCTTCAATATTTCCTAGACCAATCATCATTGATTTGGTACATCTTGTGAAAAAATTCCCCTCTTACTTTGGGTCATTACAAAGGCTTATTTATTCCTTATTGACCGATGTAAGAAGTGAATCCTCGTCCTTCTGAAGGCATATGAGAGAATCTGAGATCCTCTCTGATCCATCAAAATTTGGAACTAAATTTTTTATCCTAAGATATATTCCATCAACAACTAAATTAATTTTATAACCTTTGATAGCCATCCCTTTCTACATAAAAATCATAAAATCAATATAGGGAAGATCATTCCCAAATCCTTCATCTTGATTAATGTAAAGCTTTCGAATCACTACAATTTCTCTACCTAATTCCTCCATTTTTGACTCTTTTTTCTATGATAAACCCCTCAAGATGGAAAGATCATAGCTATGATACCACTTTAATATCCCTTGCAAAATATTTTAACAGATTATATATTTTTATTATGGAAATCAGTGTGATAACTTGCAAACGGTGGAATCAGGTATATTGAAAACTGAAACAAATGAACCATAAACACTCCAAAATTTATTTTAAGAAACAATAAATGGTTTATAAATAAATTTTAGCATCACAATGACCTGAAAATGGACACTTTCAGATCTTCCCAAAAAAATATTACAAATGGCCTCCAAAATAGGGCTCAAATATGCATCAAATACAATAACAATTGGCAAAAATACATAGGAAACTTACACCAAAGGCAACCAATGACCCAATAAATTTATTGAAAAGATAAATAACAGAAATATTTATGTATAACATCAGAAAACTAAATTGAAACACCAAACCCAACTGAAAACACCAAACCCTTATAAACCATACCTACAAACTCACCCAAATCACCAAAAATCTGTACTGTTCAACATAATGGGAAAATATATATGAGCATGCACATGGAAGAACCTTGGATTCCCACCCTTAGCCTCCTTGGAAACTCACAAAATACCTTTCTCCAGTCTCCTTCTCCACTAGTTTAACAACCTCTGAAGAAAAGCTATTAATAAGAATTCTCCAAAAATGAAGCCCAAATTCATGTTTTATTGGAAAATACTCAATTTCCTAGATATGAACCCAAAAGTCACAACCAAGGAGAGATTTTATCTTTCATTTAATACATGAAAATTCTAGTGCTAAGTGTCTATTGAAATATTTATCTCCCATACAAGTTACCGATTGTCCCAACTTGTCATAAGCCACTAAATGCCAAAAATATTTAAACATTGCTCCTCTTAAAATACAATGTAACATTTGGACCTTAAATAATAGATTTAAAAAATTTATTATTTCCTCCTCCAAAACTAATTTAGTAATTTTCTCTTGAAACTTCAAATTACTTAATATATCCACAGGGCCTAATCGGCTATTTTGAAAATAAAGTTTACTTGAAATAGTAAATTCATATTTTAGAAAAGGGGACATGACAAGAACCATTTAACACTCCTTAGGACTCATTAATGGGTCCGAAGACCCCTTAGGACCCATTATATATTATAAGGTGTCCTAAGGGGTAGTAGAACACATTAATGATACATAAGACCATTTAGGATCCCTTAGGACTCATTATTGGGTCCTATGACTCCTTAGTATACATTAGGACACCTTAGGTTACATTTTATATAAGTTGTAAGTATTTACACCTTTGTCCTTATTATCAAAAAAATGGGGAAACACAATGTGACAAAGAGAGAAATAACAAAGGGGAATTGATAAGGTGAAAAGGGGAAATAGTATAAAGTCAAGTGTATATACATATACATATACTATACCAAAGAATACACATAGGGGGAGTCATATTGACAAGGTGAACACATGGTGTACATACGAAACATTTTAGTTTTGCACATATCAGTTTTTGTTACTAATATCAAAGGGGGAGATTGATGATCATATTTCTGCCACTAGTATGCAAAGGAATTTTTTTTTGAACCATTGGTAACATCAAGACCGAAAGATAGGTTTATAGTGCAACCCAACACAATAGTTAACATAGGTCACCAAAAATGCTAAGTACAGTGGAACTCGACAAGGGAATCCGACAGAAAACTTTAGAGTGATACCCGAGAAAGAAACTCAAGAAAGCATTACCAATGAGTAGAATTACAGTATTACCCAACATACATACAACCCCGATGGATAGGAAAACCCAATGCATATGCCCGAGGAGAACTAAAGTGATGCCTGAGGAGAACTGCAGTGTTGACTAAAGCTAACAAGGAGTTAAAACACTGAAAAGATATGAAGTTCAGTAACAACAAAAGACTTAGCTGGCAAGAGCTAAAGGAGTTAACTAGTTGTTAATATTGTTTTCATCGACAAGTTAAAGCCAGAGATAAGCAAGAGATTTAAATCTATTTTATTCCAGTTATCTAAGAGAGATCTATGGGATAAAACTAAAGTAAATCTTTAAAGCAAGAAAGGTGAAGATTGCGGATCACGCCAAGAAAAATAAATTCAAGAACTTAGAAACAGTGAAATCATGTCTATATGAGAAAATATAATTCATTTTGAATTAGGGGGTGAATAGAGAAGAGGATGCTGAAGAGAAAATGATGAAGAAATAAGTCTTCATTCAAACCTGATCAATCAAGCTAAAGAATAGAGCTACCGAGCAACAGAGAAGCACAACATCACTGAGAAGAAAGAAGTGGAGAAAAGGTATTAAATAGAGAAATTGATCATAAAGGTATTATGAGATCATAATAGATCTGAAAATCTGCAAAGCATAGTTGCTTATATGAATAGATCATATACTGTTTAAGTTTAACCATTGAATCAGGGAAGTCTCTTAACTGAGCAGGATCTAAAAAAATCCTTTATATATTGAGATACATCCCAAGGAGTATCAAAAGGTTAATTCATGAAGATAGCATAGTGAAATTCTAGATATTAAGTGATTAACTGTTAGTGATAAATCCTCTAACAAGGTCCCACTTAACATTGTGTTTGTAACCTTTAACAAGGTTGGCTCTTCACCATAATCACTTCAGAAGAGTGAAAATTTTGGGTTACTGGTCCCAAGTGGTTTTTCCCTTAACAGGGTTTCCACATTAAAAATGCATGTGTCAATGTGTTTATGAGTCATTAATTTAGTGTTTTGCATTACATATAATTAATTTGGATTGATTAGTAAGCATTAAGTTATTTACTACATTTTGGTAAAAGCTAGAAAAGGATAAATTGCTATTTGGTAAATCTTAAGAAAAGGGATAAACAATGAACTTCGAGCAGTAGTTAATTGATATGATTATTTAAGGCCATACATATTAAAGGAATGAAGATAACTAGAGATTTACAATTGTGGTATAAAGTTTTAGATTAATTTTTGAGGCTACTGATTCACCCCCCCTCCTCTCAGTTATTCTAACAATTAGTATTAGAGCTTGTGTGCTTAGAAGGAAGATTTCAAGACCTTAGAAAAAGATCACAAGATGAGAAAACAGGATGTGCCTAAGTTGAAAAAGGACAACTTTGCATAATGGCAAAGCAGGATAATACTCCACCTATCAGGTATTGGAAATAATGTTACTCAATACTTGGATACTAAATACGTGTTTCCTACAAGACCTCACACACTTGAGCAATTAAGAAAAAAGCATGAGCTCAATTCTATGATGATAGAACTTGTTTCCTCACTCTCCGATGTTGAATTTGAAGATGTCAAAACTTGCACCTCTGCAAAGTAAATGTGGGACAAACTGAAGCTAGTACATGGAGGAGATGCTAATGTACTAAGAGCTAAGGCAAAAATCCTAAGAGGTAAATTTGATGACCTAAGAATGAAAGAAGGAGAAAATATCACTTAGTATAGATGTAGAATTAAAGAGGTTGTCAATGTTATCCGAGGAGTTTGAGGCGTACTTGAAGAAGAGACAGTGGTAAGTAAAATCCTAAGAACCTTATTGCCTATTTATGCTATTAGAGTATCTTCTATACAAGAAATGAGAGCAGTAGCAAATAACAATGTCAATCTAGATTGTTTGGTTGGAAGACTGATTTCATTTGAGATGAATAACTTTGATAGTAGTTTCGTACCATCTATTGAGTCTGCATTCAAATCTTCTTTGAAAATAAGTAATTCAAGTCATAAACACAATATGAGAAATGATAGTGAAAGTGATAGTGATGACCAAGATCTTGATTAGATTGAAGCACTAATGGCTAGAAGATTGCAGAGAGGCAAAGGTAGATAAAAAGGGAAATTACCACTTGTATGTTTTAATTGTAAAGAGATTGGACACTTTGCTGCTAGATGTCCTAACAAAAGAAAAGATGACAAAAGTAATGACAGATCATATGAAAAGAAGTTTGATAGAAGTGATAACAAAGATTACCGAAGCAACCAACAATCTGACAGAAGAGATACCCGAGACTACAAGGACAAAGGGAAGAAAGCTTATTACCTGGATGAGACCAAAGCTGGAGATATTGACATTGAATCTGATGAAGACATTGAGATGGTATTTGTGGCCATGAAGGATAATTTAGACAAAGAAGAAAGGTATGTAGAAACTACACTCATATCTAAGATTAGTAAGAATGATGTTTGGATTATATATAGTGGCTGCACTCACCACATGACTGGTGATAAAGAAAAGTTTGAAACTTTTGAGTATTATAATGGTGGATCAGTAAGAATGGGAAATGACACACCTTGTCTAGTTGAAGGAAAGGAACCCTAATGTTGAATAACTTGATCAAATGTGAAAATGCATACTAGGTAAAAATAGTTAACTATAATCTATTGAGTGTTTTACAGCTGAATGACATAGGTCACCGAGTAGCATTTGAGAACAAAAAGGAAAAGATCTTTAATGAATCAGGAAGGTTGATTAGAACTGGTGAATAGACAAAAGGTAACCTATTCTATCTAGATGATAATAACACTTTTTTAATGGTTAGTAACAAAGAAATATGGTTGTGGCATAAAAGATGATGTCATGTGAATTTTGACAACATGATTAAGATAAGAAATAAAAGGAAAGTAAGAGGCTTACTGAGAATGTCAAAGCTTGAGCATACCATGTGTAAGAATTGTCAAAAAATTAAAATGACAAAGTCTATTTTCAAGAGAAAAACCCATACATCTAATGCTATTCTAGAATTAGTCCATACTGATCTATGTGGACCCATGAGAACAAAGAGTTATTATGGTGATATATATTTCATTCTCTTTGTTGATGATTATTCTAGAATGATGACAGTTATGTTCTTAAAATAAAAATCAGAAGCATTCAAGATGTTTAAATGGTATAAAGCTATGGTAGAAAAAAAAGTGGAAAGGAATTGAAATGCTTAAGATCAGATAGAGGAGGAGAATTTGTTTATGATGAATTCACTAAATTTTGCAATGAGCATGGAATTAAAAGACATGTTTTTGAACCAAGGACACCACAGAAAAATGGGATTGTTGAAAGAAAAAATATATTCATTGTTGATTGTGCAAGAACACTGATGATTGAGAAAAATATCACTCAAATATTCTGGAGGGAAGCTGTCAGTACTGCTGTCTACACATTGAACAAAATACAATTAAAGAAAGACACCAAGAAGACACTCTATGAGCTATGGTATGGATTCACACCCAATGTAAGTTACTTCAGAATTTTTGGAAGACAATGTTATATTTTGAAAGATGATAGAAATGAAAAGCTTGACTCCAAAAGTGAAGAAGGTATCTTTCTAGGGTATTCCACCAAGATCAAGGCTTATAAATGTCTTAACAAGTCCTCTAACAAAATCATTGAAAGTCCAAATGTTAGAATAGATAAATATGTAGAGAAAAATGATGAAGAAAGTAGAAAAGATACATAAGACTAAAATAGGTTTTCTTACAATGAATAACTTGACACTCTACTCGAGCAACAGTGTATCGCTCCCAAGCAACATAACATTTCCCTCGAGCATCAGGTTGCAAATACTGAAAATCCAGAAAATGATGTTCTGAGTGATGGAGATCAGAATGAAGGTCAAGATGATGATCAGAATGATGAATAAAGAGCTGAATCGATACTTGCCAAGTATGCCAAAAGACACCATCCATAGAACCAGATCATAGGAGACAAGAAGGCTAGAATGAGAACTAGAAGTAAGTCACTGAACACTATATGTTTAATTTGTGGTTTTGAGCCTAAATATGTTAATAGTGCATTAGAAAATGAAGAATGGGTTAGTGCTATGAATGAAGAAATAGATCAGATTGAGAAGAACAATACATGGACATTAGTACCTAGACCATATGACAAGAATGTCATTGGTACCAAATGGATATTCAGAAACAAGCTGAATGAGAATGGAGAAGTCACAAGAAACAAAGAAAGATTAGTATGAAAGGGGTATGCACAAGAAGAAGGTATTGATTATGGAGAAACCTTTGGACCCATTGCTAGACTAGAAGGAGTAAGAATTTTACTTGCTTGTGCTGCATTCAAAGGATTCAAGGTATACCAAATGGATGTCAAATCTGCATTCCTAAATGGAATACTAGAAGAAGAGGTATACATTTGTATAGTCAAAAAATGGAAGCACTTCCATGGTAGATTGGTTTAGCCTTCCGAGTAAGTATTTTGGGGTCATGTCAAGCACCTTGAATGGGTTCCTAACTTTGATCTGGCTTTATCCCCCTGTTCTGCCCCATTTCCACTCTTTTCAGCCTATTTCTGTCAACCCAGACTGAGAAACTGGGAATTTGGCCTTAAGGTCAAGGTCGACCTTTTTGGGTCAAGGTTGACCATGAACTTGAACTAGGTCAAGGTTGACCTAAACCTTGACCTAGTTTACAATAAAATTTTTTAGGTCTGGGGCCAAAATTCTAGAATCTCAGGGTTTCTGGATGTCGATCTTTGGAAAAAGTTAATTCCTGCTTCCGAGTCGGCTGTTTTGGACTTCAGGGAAACAAATACTAAATTATATTTAATATAGGTCCTCTTCTAGAGGAATGGGTCCAATTATAATTTAATTCTCCTATGTCAGTCTCTCTAGAAGATTGTGCCCTAATTTCATATAAAAGGCAGCTGTTCTCTCTCATTTTCTCAAAGACTCTCTAAGAATCAAGAAGCAAAAGCATAATCAAGAATCCTAAAAATTTCAAGACTTGAAGAGTGGATTTAAAAGGTGATAAAGAAAGATTTGAAGCAAGCCAAGCAGCCATTGAAGCATTCATCCATTCTCAAGCACTTCTCAAGTATCCATTTTCATCAAGGAGATCCATTGGTGGCCATTGAAGGATTCAAGCTCCATGGAGCCCTCTTGTTGAAGGTTTCTCGATCTACATTCCTCCAAGCCTTTTCCAATTCAAGAACCCATTCAAGATTGGTGTTGAAGATCTATAAGTAATTGATTGAAGACATCCTACATCCTACATTCTATATTCTACATTCATTTGGTGCATCCATTCTTGTGGATTCAAGGATTTGAATCCTCCACAAGGACTTTTAAATGAACAAGGTGAATTGTTTCATTTACTTTATTTATTTATGCAATTTCAATTACATATTTGAATTCAATTCCAAAACTGGGGTTTGACCAAGGAAAACCCCTCCCCCAACAAACAAATCCCTTTTTCTTGTAGGTATAGGTTCAGAATAGTAGATCGGGACGGAGATTCGAATACCCTTTTTAGAAAACTTCCGGGATCCAGAAACATAATTTCAGTCTGAGACTTCTTAGGTCGATTATGACCTAGGGTGCAATTGGAAATTCTAGAAAATGGTGACATTGACTTGAGGGTACAAATCAAAACTATCTTAGAATAGAAAAAGATTTCTGGGTTTTGTCCGTCTCTGCGTTTCTATTCTAAAATTGGTCTCAGATTTTCCAGAAACTCAACACAGGCTTCATAAAATAACATTCTTCAGATTTGAAATATTTCAAGGTTAGTACATTTCTTCTATTCAATTAAATTAAGGTCATCAATCTATCTAAATCTAAAATACATTTCAAATTAATCAATCAAACCTAGGTAATTAAGATCTTCCTTCCTTATTCTTGTTTCCAAATGATTGATTCATTTATGCATTGATCCTTCCTTTTGGTTTAATCAACTTGGATCTTTCATTTACATATCCAAGGATAGAAGGAGAGAATATTATTTAACCCCATAACAATATTCAAATGTAATATATAGACATGTATTACCATTTCTTATGTTACATTTTGGTAAACTCGTGATAGACAACTCTTTCTTTTTGGTGTTAGATATACATCTTTTATGTTAGATCTTGCATGCATATTAGATTAGCTTTCTCTTATGTTCTTGCATTTCCCTTCAAAAATTAAATCAAACTCTTTGTTTTATAAATTAGTTCATTTTCATTGCATTGGTGTATGAGCTTTACCACTTCTAGTCCTACTTATAGTATCCCGGTTAGAAGAAGCTGTAAACTCATGGGTTCCTTTGATCCCGAATCTTCCTCTCCTTTTCGTAGGATCCTAGATGATAACTTGAATACTCATGATTCCAATCCTTCTATGGAGCATAAATCTTCTCACTCATCTTATGATGAGGAGGATACTTTAAGAGTTCCTCCTGAATAAGTGTAAAAAATTTCAACTGAACTTGATAAAATAGGAAATTGGCTTATTCAAGAAAACCATAATCAAGATTCCATTCAAGATATAGAGGCTCTTAAGAAATTCCTTCGTGAAAGTGATCAAGGTGTTAATTTATTGTGTGGTATCACTCATCTTATGCATTCAAATGCTAAACCTTTAGCTCAAGAGGCTCAAGATCATAGGATATACTCCTCCTATCATTAGTCAAGGACCTTCTTTTGTTCCTTTACCTAGCATTCCTACTTATACTTCTCCTTTGATGACTACATCTCTCCCAATATAATCTATTCATGTGAGTGTTCTGTACATGTTGGAATCTAACCTATTGGGAGCACGCTCAAATATGCAAACATTAGATAAATACATCAAATAAGCATACTCAACATGTCTAAACATACTTTAAAACAAAGGATCCCATCATGACCTCCAATGAGCTAAACAAGGGCGCCCATGCCTTGTTGATTTTCTCTTAGAGAAGTTTGTGGGTGTGCTCTCCCAACACAATACTAAAATTCCACTTAATTGATTGAAGATGCAAGCTAAGGAGTGAAGAACTCAAGAGAAAGTATGAGGAACTTGTCTCAAGCCATCACCATGACTATATGGATCCAAAAATTAAACTAGATTGATATGCAAGATGAAACAAAACTAAATAAGATTCATTCCATTATATCCTAAGATGTGATATCTAGATTACAAAAATAAACTAAGCATGACCTAAAAAATAAGCTTGCTATGAAAATACTAAATGCTCTAGAATCAAACTAACATGATAACAATGCATAAAAGGGAGATGATTTGCTCTTGACAATGACCTCTATTTATAGATTTTTTGGAGGAGAGAGAGGGATTGGATGAGGTGGAGCTCATGTGGCATCCACATAGGTGCCACATAAGAGACACATAAGCCATGCAAGAGGCCCACTTTTCTCACACATGTGTGAGCAACTTTGGATGTGATGGGTCAAAGTGTACTT
>MU227210.1:493353-545969 GCA_018584345.1 Thuja plicata
ATACCCATAGGAGGGAAACCACCCATCATTCCTGACATATAGATACATGATCCACAGGGGCCACCAAGGCCACCGAGACAGGGACAGGGGCCACAAGGGCCACCAGGACAGGGACAGGGGCGACCTAGATAGGGACAGGTACCACTAGCAGGCTATGTATCCCAGGATACACATGACACAGTCATAGCAGAGCAAGATAGCCTGCAGAGTGAGCTAGGTAGAGTACATGGTTTATTAGCGACATCTCAGGCGATTGAGGTGAGCACACAGGATGAGATCCAGCGGCTGCAGGGACTACTAGCTACAGTACATGCCACAACTAGAAGCCTACAAACAGAGGTCGCCAGGGTATAGGGAGAGCTGGTAGCAAAGACTGCTTGGGGAGATAGTGCTCAAAGAGAACTAGACATATTATAGACTCGGGTGGATAGCAGAGAGTTGGCTATTATTGAGGAGCATGAGGATCATGATGAGGAGCTACAAGTGATGTCAGCGCAAATATTATCTCTTACAGAAGAGCGAGATCTGGCATGGAGATGTGCAGAGGATTACAGGGTAGACCGCGATATAGCATGGCTAGCAGGCAGGGATGCAGGAGTTGGGTAGATGATGGAAGATGCCATGGCGGCATAGAGGGAGGCAGGGCGGAGAGGTCGAGAGGCCGCATATTACATGGGGCTCTACTATGGTGCAGTGCTAGAGGAGGCATGACAACCTGCATACTCTGAGAGGGCTCAGACAAAGAGCACCAGACGAGGGTCACAGGGATCAGTGGGGTTACCACCACGTCCTAGTAGTGGTGCAGGACCATCGCGGCCACCACCATGATTCTTTCAGACCATTTTGGATACACATTTTTGACACATTATGTATGATTTATGTGACACATGATGTATGATTATTGACATTTTTCAGATATATACATGGACTACTTTTGGACTATTGGACTTTGATTTATAGATGTTTATGATGCTATATGATGATGTTATATGATGTGATGTTTATGCAGGATGTATGGATGCATTATGATGTTATATTACATATGTTATATGATATTTATGACTGACATGCAGGATGAGTTGAATATATATATGATGATGCTGACATATTTGTGATGCAGGGATGAGATACAAATATATATATAGATGTAAGACGTAATGTGTTAATGCTTATAGATGGATATTATTTTGTCATGTATTGATGTAACGTGATGATGCATAAATGTATATATGATTTGTGAAATGAATCTAAAATGAATGAATCCTAAAAATGTTAAGGATTTAACAATGCAACTAAATGAATGAAATGTAATTATATGCAATGGTAATGAATAATGATTAAGATGAAGTAACAATGTAATGAAACTAAATGCAACCTTAATGAATGACGTAACAATACAACTGCTAAATGAATAATGATTAATGAATGGAGTAACAATGCAACTGAAAATGAATAATGATTAATGAACTAAACGAACAATGCAATTGATAATGAGTAATGATTAATGAACTAAATGAACAATGCGTTTATAATGAATGAATGCAATATGAGACATATGAGGACACTGTTTTGGTGTGTATCAAATAGGTCTGATAAAATCACATAGGTGACCAGATAGGGGGGATAAATAAAAACCTTTTCCAAGAGAAAAATCACAATGCAATATGACCTAGCTAAATTGCAATCCTAACTACATGATAACAGTGGGATTTATATTGTGTTAATGTTGGAGAGCACACCCTAGTTTGATATTGCAAAAGGAGTTATGCACCATGTGCTAGAAAACACAAGTGACATGGTTCCTTTGCGTGGAATATACTCTCAAACAAATAGGTTTCTAGGAATAAGAATGAAATATATCATGTATGATGAGATCTATGAGATGTTACTCATGACGAGACGCAATACATCCATATCTTTTTAGGGATTTGAGATGCATGAATCCTGCCCCCAGTGAGGCATACATAATCATACTTAATATCAAAACATAAATGCACTAATGATCTATGACAAGCAGATCATACCACAAATGACATGTATTTCACTATATACTCACCATAATAAACCAAGATATAAAAGATCGAGGCTGTCGCGATAAGGACATAGTAAAACACAAGATAAAATCAACAAAAAGGCATCCTGACCAAGTGGTCATTCAGTCCAAAAGTTCTTTCCATGAAAAAATTTGATGTGAGGATTGAGAGAACAATCGACACCGAAAGGATGCATCCTGATGGGCCAAAGATTGATTGATAAAAAATGAGAATTTGTTGGCAATTGCTTGTGAATAGAATGATCATAGGAAAGTCAATCTGTCTGCTGTTTTGATGTAAAATGTTTGCGATCACTCTGTCTAGAACAAAGATTAGTTTTTGATTTGGTAATCTCATTCATGTGGGAATTTTTATTATGGAGGTGGAAAAAAGGTCAAGGAACTACCTGCACAGATATGGGTAGTGACTCTTATTATGAAAGGCAATGCAAGCTGTATAGACAAATGGTGGAAACCGATGGTGGATCTGACTACACATGGTGCCTGAAATAGTTTTTCACCATGGTACTTATCCATTGTGCCACCAAAGTGGTTTTCATAGATGGACGGATTTATTTCTCTTTCTTTTTTTTTCTTTTTTTCTTTTTTTGCTTTTTGTTTTCTTTTTAAATGTTTTTGGATTTTCTTCTTTTCTGATTTTTTTGGATTTTTAAAATTTTTTGCTGTACAACAGACTACTAACTGATCAAGCATAGAAGCGATTGAGATGTACAATATTTATAGGATCAGGGAGTGGAACTCCCTCTAGTGATGCAATATAATAGGTGCCTAAACCATACTTTGTTGTGACAATGAAGGGACCCAGCCAATTAGGTTCAAACTTCCCTTTCTTTTCACAGTTCTGGAGGTTCTTCATATTGTGCTGCAGGACAAGATCACCAACCTCAAACTGATGAGGCTTGATCATTTTGTTGAACTGAAGGTGAAGGAAATTTTGATACACGCGGAGGTGGTTTAAGGCATTGAGGTGTCTCTCATCGAGGAGTTCCAACTCTTGCAAGCGGGCAACTTTATATTCTTCTTCGAACAATAGATTCTTGAGAGAAATTCTGAGGGAAGGGAGCTCAATTTTGATGGGTAGAATAGCCTCAGTACCATAAAAAAGGGAAAAGGGAGTGGCTCCCATGGGGGTTTGAATGGAGGTGTAGTAAGCCCAAAGGGCAGGGTTGAGGCGAAGGTGCCAATCACGGCCAGCTTCATCGACCATTTTATTGAGGATTTTGAGGATGGTTTTATTCGTAGCCTCAGCTTGACTGTTGCTTTGTGTAGAGTACTTGAAAGAGGTATGGTGGGTGATGATGAATTTCCTACATAGCTCTGTGACATCCTTGTTCTTGGAAGGTCCTCTGTTATCAGTAACAATATCCTAAGGAATTCCATAGCAACAAATAAGATAGTTCAAAATAAAATTCAAAATCTATTTTCCAGTAGTGTAGGTGAGAGGAACAACTTTGACCCACTTGGTAAAGTACTCTGTAGCAGCCAGGATGTATTTATGGCCATTGGAAGAATTAGGGAAAATCTGGCCAACGAGGTCGAGACCCCAACATGAAAAAGGCCAAGGGGTGATGGTGGGCTGGAGGGATTGGGAGGGAGCATGTATCAAATCACCATGCTGCTAACAAGGCACACACTTCTTCACATAGTTGTAGGCATCTTGTTCCATAGTAGGCTAGTAATATCCAGTGTGTAACAAATTTTTGGCCAAAGTAAGTCTACTAGAGTGGGCCCCATAGATTTCTTGATGTACCTCCTCCAAGGACGTTTGTGCTTCATTAGAATTCAGACACCTTAAAAGAGTTCCATCAAAATGCTTTCAGAAAAGAGTATCAGCAAGGATTGTGTAGCAAGAAGTGCAGTGAATGAAGGTTTTATGTTGATTGGGGGTTAAAGTAAGTGGGGTATGTCCATCACAAAGGTAGGAATATACTTCTTGGTACCATGGGAAATTGGGATCAGCAATTTCACACACCATTTCAGAATTTGGTTTGTCATAGGTAGGGACCGTAAGATTCTCAACAAGAAACTCACACCATGCACTGTGTTCTGGCACAGTGATCAAGGGTCCAATTGTTTCCATGGCATCTGCTACTTTGTTGTTCATGTGAGGGATCTGTTGGAAGATCAGCTCAGTGAAACACATCTTGAGATCTTCAACTGTACGATGATAGGGAAGCAACTTGTCATCCTTCATTTGATATTCATCCATAACTTGTTTGACGACCAACTATGAATCACCGAGCACCAATAAAGTGAGAATCTTCCATTGTATGGCCTGCCAGAGTCCAAGTACAAGGGCTTCATATTTTGCAATGTTGTTGGTACAAGGAAATTGTAATTTGTAAGATTTAGGGATGAGATCCCCTTTTGGTGTAACAAACAAGATTCCTACCCCCGATCCTTTTTGAGTGAAGGAGCCATCAAAATAAAGCTTTCATGGTGGATTGGGGGAAAGATTAAGGACTAATTCATCTGGAAAATCTATGATCAAAGGATGTTTACCATCAACAAGTGCTTTAGTTAATTGATCTGCAATTACTTGTCCTTTTATAGCTTTTCGATCCACATAAACAATGTCGAACTCACTAAGAATCATGACCCATTTTGCTGTACGACCAGTAAGAGCAGCACGTGCCAGGAGATATTTGAGTGGATCAATTTTGGAAACAAGATGAATCTTATGATTAAGCATATAATGTCATATTTTATGCATATAGAAAAAATGGCCAAACATGCCTTCTCAATTAGGGAATAATTCAATTCATAGCCAATAAGAGTCCTGCTAAGATAGTAAATTGCTCGTGCTTTGCTAGTATCATCTAATTGTGCCAGGAGGGCTCCCAACGCAACCTCTATAGAAGATATGTAAAATATCAGAGGATGACCAGAAATAGGTGGTACCAACATAGGTGGATTAGCTAGATAAGCTTTTAGTTTCTCAAATGAATTTTGACACAAGCAATCCCACTGGAACTTGATATTCTTGCGTAGGAGATGGGAGAATGGATGCACCTTATCTGCTAGTTGTGACATGAATCTTTTGATTGATTGTAGTTTGCCTTGTAAACTATGTAATTTCTTCAATGTTTTGGGTGGTGGCATCTGTAGGATTGCTTTCACTTTCTTTGGATCAACTTCTATTCCGTGACACAATGTATCCCAATAGTTTACCAGATTGTACTCCAAAAACACACTTCTTAGGATTCAACCTAAGCTTATACTTCTCCAATCGCTCAAAGATGGTAGTAAGAATAGGAATATGTGATTCCATTATTTTGGATTTGCCTAAAAGATCATCCACATAATCTTCCATGATGACATACAAAAGGTCATGAAAGATGGTAGTCATTGCTCATTGATAAGTGGCTCTGACATTTTTAAGGCCAAAAGGCATCACCTGATAACAGAAGGTGCCCCAAGGCATTGTGAATGCAATTTTGTGTTAGTCTTTTGGTGCTATCCTAATCTAATTGTAACCTGAGAAGCCATCCATAAGCGACAACATTTCATGTCCTACTGTCAAATCCACTATAATGTCAATATTTGGGAGTGGAAAATCATCCTTGGGACATGCAAGATTTAAGTCTTTTAAATCAGTGTAGATGTGAATGCCCCCAATAGGCTTACCTACTGGTACAATATTAGAAAACCATTCAAGATAATTAATTGGTCTAATTACTTCAGCATCCAACATGTTTTGAAGCTCTACTTTGACTACCAATGCGACCTGCGGATGCATCTTGCGAAGTTTCTACTTAACAGGTTTTACACTTGGATCTGCGACAAGATGATGCATGAAAAGATGTGTATCAAGCCCGGGCATGTCTTTGTAAGTCTAGGCAAAGTTTATTTTGTTCTAATGCAAGAATTCTGTCATGTCTTTCTTTTCTTGATCGCTGAGAGAAACTGCAATGTAGGTGATGTGTGGATCTTCTTCAGTACCTAGGTCGATTGGAATAGTATCTTCAATGATCATAGAGGACACTTCTAGTTCTAAAGATATAAATGGCAAGTCAGCCTCTCCCTCTTCTAGTGCCTCAGAAAGGTTTTCACTAGAGGAAGCCTCCCTTATTTTATCTTTCTTCATCCAAAGGTGCCTGCGAGAGGTTTTCACCAGAGGATGTATTTTCATTTTTTTGATTTTTATTTTCTTTTTCATTTTTGTGACTGAGAGAGTTGACTTGGCTACCGAAGTAGGCTTGTTCACTGTAGTGTATCTGATGTTTGTACTCTCAGAGATTCTTATGTCCAAAGAGGGCTAAAACTGCCTCATCCAAATCACACATGTCAAAGTTGGTGGTGAGTCTTGTTGATCCCAGTCAATTAATTCAGGGTTTGTGAGAGGTAGACGAGGGGATGAAAGGTCGGCTTGGGTGATAGTGAAGACATGGTGATTTTCTTTTAGATCATCTTCAATGTAGTAGAAAGAAATTTTGAAGAACTCTTCCTCAGTGTCTGAATCTGAGGTAGCTAAACAATAATCCTTAGCGAAGTTAGTCTTAGTCTCTACGGAACCCAATCCATGTCCTTTAGGATTGCCATTGGCTGTTATGATCTTCTTCTTACTTGTTTCATTAGCTCCAAGGCCAGTACCATGATATCCCATGCTTTCAACAATGGGAGTAACCTTAGGATACTTTCCTTTGGGGAAAATTACAGGTCGTTCTTCATCATTATAGAGCCAATCAAGGACACCGTATTCCATGCGTTCATTTGCTAGGGACCCCCAATGTTCAAAAATAGTTCATTTGTAGTGCATAAGTGCTCTATCTTTGGAGAGGGGTAATGGTGATGGTCTTCCATAAGAATTTGGAGACAAAGGGAGTTGCCTAATACATAAAGCACTTTCAAATTTATACTCTCCCATGTCTTGATCTGTGAATGTGGCCTTTGCTTCAGATGAGGAGGGTTTGTCTTCAGTAACTTTTTCCTTTCCTTTGGATTGCTCAGCTGGTGTTTCTGATGTCTTTTCTAAAAATAATGGAGCATTTGAAATAGGGGTTTCTTGATTGAAATGTCGGCCAAATTCATTCACCAGACAGTAGTTAGCTTGTTTTCCTTCCAATCTCTTGCAGTATTGAAACGGCTCAGGATCTCTAGGAATTGTGATTTCTCTACTATGATGTGGGAATTTTAGACATTGATGATAAGTAGAGGGTACACCTTTGATAGCATGTATCCATGGATGTCCCAGCAAGATGTTATAAGGTAGATCTATATCCATTACATGACAAACAGTTTCAATAAGGGCTGGGCCCACTTGTAAGGGTAGTGTGATCAAACCCTTGCTTTCTCATTCTCGATCATCATAGGATTTTATTGTGATTCATTTGTCTGCATCAATGAGATCCTTAGAAAGACCAATATTACGAATCATTTTCAATGTGCACAAATTTAAGCTAGATCCGCCATCTATGAGGACGTATTTTACTCTTGTGGAGCAAATTTTTCCTTCTATATGGAGGGATTTATTATGATGAGGGTCAGGACCACCAAAGTCCTTATCAGTGAAGAATAGATGTTCTTGCGTGGCTAGGTTCCTTATCATAGCTTTGAATTGTGCAACGTTGATGTTCTCAGGGACATGGGATTCATTTAGAGCTTTATCAAGGATTTCTCTGTGAATTGGCGAAGTTGTCAAGAGCTATAGAATGGATATATGTGTAGGCATCTTTTGTAACTGGGCCAATAAGTCAAAGTACAAAGCAGGTCAAGCAACAATAGATGGTGCAACTGGTGGATTTGCAGATGTAGAAGGTTTATTAGCAGCTTGGATAGTGACTCTGGGTCTACGTGTAGTAGCATTACAATCAATAGCTTTGAGGATTATGGTATTAACATGCGTGTCAGATTCTTCAATGTGGCCACAAAGAGAGTCAAACCCAAAGATATCATTGTCACTTAAACTCCCACATGTTCGATCATGGCCTATAATAGTATTGGTAGAATAGTCATATGAGATTGCGTTTGATGCATATTTTTGATTGTGAGGTGGGAAGGGCTGATTGTAGACTTTGTGTTTTGCATTAGATGAGGATGCATTCTGACCTTCAACTTCAATTTTCCCATCCTCAATGAGATCTTGCACAAAATGCCTAAGCGTCATGCATTTCTTGGTATCATGCCCCTTGATGCGATGATAATCAAAATACTCATTATCTCTATACCAAACAGGTTTAGGTTGATTTTCATCAAAAGGTCGAGTATTTGGGTAGACTATCATTCCTTGATCTGCCAGTTGTTTGAAGATCACATCTAGAGGTTCCGCCAGAGCTGTGAATTGTCATCGTTGTCGATTGTCGTTATTATTTTTGTTGTTTTAGTTATTGTGAGGAAACAATAATGATTGATTGTGCGGTTGTTGATTGTTGTTCTGATTGTTCTAATTGTTCTGATTTTGATTTTGGTTGTTGTTGCGATTCTGATTGTTATTGCGATTGTTTTGATTGTTATTGTTGGATGCTTGAACATTTTGGACATGCTTGGCATTAGTCACTCCATCATTGACAACTCCTTTGTTTTTACTCTAAAATTTTGGTTTATCATTGTTGGAAGGAGTATAATGTTTGATGCTACCTCTTTGCAAAAGGCCATCTTCAATGTCTTTTCCCTTCTTAACAAGGGATTCAAAGGTGTCAGGTGAAGCCATTTTCATTTGGAAAGATATCTCAGAGATTAAATTCTTTGTGAAGATTTCAATTAAGTGACTATCAGGTATTTTCCATGGCATGTGATTTGCAATATGTCTCCATCATTTTAAGAAACTAGCAAAAGTTTCTCCATTCTTTTGTTTAGTATTGCACAAATTGCCGAGGGTTGCTTGATGCTCAATGTTATATGAATATTGTCCAACAAACTTCTCTGCAAGATCAGAGAAAGTAGAGATTGACCCATAAGGAAGGGCCATGAACCATTCTAAGGCTATGCCTCCAAGACTCCCAGTGAAGAGTCTTTTTAAGTAATTCTCATTATAGGCGACCTCTTGACACGTAATGTAAAAATCTTTGAGATGTTGTAGAGGAAATGTTTCACCTTTATATTTCTCAAATTTAGGCATCTCAAAATTTTGTGGGAATGGTTGCATTGTGATAAACTTGTCAAATAGATAGGGAAAAATCACTTCAAAAGAAAAATCCTTCTTGCCCCCATTCTGTAAGCCTTGTACAATGTTCTTAAGCTCATTGAATTTTTTGGTAAAGTCTGGAGTATTCTGTGTGAGAAACGGGGGTACATAACCTCCACCTCCTCCAAATTGTGTAGCTAAAAATCCTGTGGAGGTCATACCAATGGTAGGAGGAGGTATATATTGATAGGCTCAAGATGTGTCAGTTGTAGATGTCTTCATCCCTGTTGTTTGAAACAAGGATGATGTGTATAAGGGCATAGAAATCTTCCCTATGTTGTTGACATTAGCGCTTTCTCCTTGAGTCATCGTTGTTTGAGTGCTATTGTGAGCAGTATTATTTGGCAAAGCGCTTAAGATTTGTTGAATCTATTCCGGCGTTAATTGAGGTATCGATGCAGTTGTTAAAATAGGTGCAGATATAGGTATTGATGTGGGAGGTTCACTAGTAGCCCCTTTACCGGTATCACATGATGATGCATCATTTGAAGTAGAAGCCATGGCTGTAGAAGTAGCAGCGGAGGCTTTAGTGATGTTTCGGGTAAGGAGTGTATCATACAAATTAGTGGGTACTGTGACACCATTTTGAATAATATTTAAGAATATTTCACTGCTATTTTTCATAATGGCTTTCTCAACCATTTCCACATTGTAAGGATCGCTAAGGAAGTCATTCACTTGGGTAGGTCTTTCTTCTTGTTCTACTAATTCAGCTCTTTGTGAATTTCCTCAGCTTGTACTTTAGGACCTTGAAAGTATTGAGTGCCAAAAGGGTTCACTTCATAGGTAGCGGTGTTGAGTGTTCCACGCCTCATGATTCTAGCTTGGGATCGAGTAACAACCATACAATGGTGGATTTAGAAGAATGGAAGACAAGGAGATGTAATAAATGAAATGGAACAAAGATCTCGATCTTGGATTTGATTGGATTTGAGGTTTGATTGATTGATAATTGATTTAAAGGTTTTTGGAACAAAATCTAAGCATGCCAAAACCTTATGATGATACAAACATAAAATGATTTAAAGTAACACCTGTTCTACTTGAAGATGGACTTGTGATCTCAAGAAAAATGGGATATCACTAAGGGATTTAAATTACTTGAGACAGACTGATGTTCTACAAGTAATGTTGTGTTTTTTTGAGGATGAAGGTTTGTAATACTTTGATTAAGGTCTTTCAACCTAAAGGATTGATTTGATTTGATGGTTTGATCTAATGCTCCAAGAGAAGGAAGAATGATCCAAAAGAAAGATGTTATCTAATTGTGTTGCTCAATGGCAACAAAAGCACTGTTGATAGAATATTTGGCCATGAAATTGCAAAATTTGTTATTGTAGAGGATTTTTTCAATTTTCTCACGATGCTCAATCTCTTGTTTGATAGATGTTGCAATATGTTGGTATTCTCTAGATTTACGGGTGGTTTCCTTTTTCTCTCTATAGACTAGAGGTGTTGGAAGCTTAACCTTCTTATGTTTCTTGAAATTGGTCATGTCATGGAAAATATGATCTTGGCTGAATGAATGAATGATCTAGGATAGATGATTTCAGGGTCCTGTAGAAGGTGAAATTTTGAATATCTCGACAAATTTGGAAGCTCATTGTTTTAAAGCAGAGATGGCAGTCTCAGACGCAGATGATGGATCTTCATAGACAATGATCTACGTAGATGGTAATATACATAGACAGCAGATCTAGAGTGGAGACGGCTGACTGTGGCTAAGGCAGTGTGTTGAAATTCTGGGCAGATTTTTGACCTTCAGTCTGATTTTGGGAAAATTTGTTTGATGGCAAGAATTGATTTTAGCACATGCAAACTAGAAAATAACAGACACACATCTCAAAACAATCCAACAAGGGAAAAATAAACCTTGAGGGATAACAACAAATGTGACATTATGAAACCTTGATTTGAAATTGTAGGATCTCGTTTGTGTATGTTCAAGTGACTCTTTCAAGCCACTTATGTTTTTACTGGGTCTAGCACAATGAAGACAGTTCAAATAGTAGCTACCTTAGGAATTTGGCTTCACATGAAATATTATAGGCCCATTGCTTGGTAGTCCTTCAGCTCACACAACAATGTCACCCCCGAAAGGGAGCCCATGTTTTTTCCTTTTGCTAGGTATTGTTGCCGTGCTACGAAGATCTCTTTCGCAACACAATACCCTAGGACATGTATGATGTGAATCTTGGGGGGAGAATCTTCCCTCCCCTTGCACTATAATAAGTTAGCATTCAGAGGTGATTGGGTACGCTACTAATTTATAGTAGCTAGCAAGGTTTCGTGGCATCCCCACAATCGATTTGTACGGCGTGAGACACTTAAGTCTCTAGTTCAACCTTGACAATATGATGAGGATATTCAATCAGTATGGACTACCATTGAACATGACCAGCCTGAGCTTAAAGGGATAAAGAGGAACTTTGGGTCACACTTTATTTCTATATCGGCCGAAGGGATTACCGGTTTGAGGTTGTCCTCTAAAGGGGAAGCGCTCCCTCTAGACAAGCCTCTCTAGAAGCTTGATTAAGCTAAGCTTTCTCTTCACCCAAGATCCGCGAAGGTGAGGGGAGAGGATATGGCTATAACTTAATCATAGCATCACTTATGTTAAAGGTTTTAATCTAATGACATATAGCTCAAAAGAAGTGTTGAGAAACACTTCTTCAAACACACCAAGAAATGTTCATTCCAAATTGAACCTATTAAAAGAAACTGTGTTTTTCTATCTAAGAAAAAGATACAATAGTATGGTTAATCAGTCATGTTCAATTTATTTCCCACACAGAAAAAAGAAAGCTTGGAAATGTGTGTTCATTTATCTTATGTCATTCAAGATTGGTGAGGTTCATTCCTTTAACATTCAAGATTGAGTGAGTTTTCATTTTAAACAACATACATTCCAAGACAAATGTTTAATAATACAAGTTCATTTTAATAATTTGTTAAGAATAATTAGGGAACATGCATGAAATTTGCTAGTAGTTTGAAATCTTAGATATTAAATGTTGCAAAAAATCACAAAACTCAGGAAAATGCATAGACAACGAAGTGTCGCAGACAGTGATCTGCGTAGACAGTGATCTGCGCAGATGATGATCTGCAAAAACGGTGATATACTTGAAAAGATGGCAAAAAAAACACAGTCAGATTATGTTAAAAAGAACAGACTTAACCAAATTTAAAAATAATATTTTTACCAAACTAGACAACATTTAACTCCTAAAAACTATGTTACTGTCAAAAATTCGAGAGTTAAAATGCTAAAAAGTTGATAAAAAATAGTTTAAAACCATAGTGTTATAAGTCTATTTTTGAAAAGGCAGAGATGGTGAAATATTGGCATAGATGACCGAGTTTCACAGACGATCGAGGAGCAGAGATAGTGATCCACGGAGATGGCGACTCCAGAGCAGAGATGGGTCTGCATGAAATTTTTCTGAACCGCGGAAAATCTACAAAAAATGTTAGAAAAGAAGGGACGTGGGTCCTACCAGGCATGCCAAAATGTACATGCTAGAATCTAACCTGTTGGGAGCATGCTCAGACATGTAAACGTTAGATAAATACATCAAATAAGCATACTCAACATGTCTAAACATACTTTAAAACAAAGGATCCCATCATGACCTCCGATGAGCTAAACAAGGGTGCCCAATGCCTTGTTGATTTTCTCTTAGAGAATTTTGTGGGTGTGATATCCCAACACAATACTAAAATCCCACTTGGTTGATTGAAGATGCAAGCTAAGGAGTGAAGAACTCAAGAGCAAGTATGAGGAACTTGTCTCAAGCCATCACCATGACTATATGGATGCAAAAATTAAACTAGATTGATATGCAAGATGAAACAAAACTAAATAAGATTCATTCCATTATGTCCTAAGATGTGATATCTAGATTACCAAAATGAACTAAGCATGAACTAAACAATAAACTTTCTATGAAAATACTAAATGCTCTAGAATCAAACTAACATGATAACAATGCATAAAAGAGAGATGATTTGCTCTTGACAATGGCCTCTATTTATAGGTTTTTTGGAGGAGAGAGAGGGATTGGATGAGGTGGGGCTCATGTGGAATCCACATAGGTGCCACATGAGAGACACATAAGCCATTCAAGAGGCCCACTTTTCTCACACATGTGTGAGCAACTTTGGATGTGATGGGTCAAAGTGTACTTAAAGTACACATGTGAAAGATCTTGTAAGAGGTGTAAGAGAGTGTAAGAGTTTTGGTCCAATGAGACAATTTTAGAAAGTGTAAGAAGGTGTCATCATGGGTGTAAGAAACCTTGTTGGAACCAAATAAGGATTATTTGGAAAAGTGTATTTTTGAAAATTTGCTCACACATGTGTGAGCAAATAATTAGGATTAATTGTTGTAGGAATCAAGAAATTAGCCTAATTAACCTTAGTTAATTAGTGAGTAGGTTTATTTGGTGAGAGTGATGTGAGGTAGGGTAGGATCTAGGTTCAAATTAGCTTAATCTAAATTTAAAATATAGATTAATTTAGCTTAGTAGAATTTAAGTTATGTGGAGGAATAAATAAATTAAAAATTTATTTAAAGGGGATTAATGAGGGATAATGTATTAAATAAGATTTAATATATTAAAAGGGGTAGTATTTAAATTAAATTTAAATGCTAAGAAAGTGAATCATATTTAATTAAATATATAGAAGAATATAATAAATATAATTAATTAAAATTAACTATAATGTTATGAAAATATTAATTAAATTAATATAAAGATGATTTTAGACGTCTACATGTTCCACCGGTATCTTTACCTACCTCACAACCTTCATATCATAGTGTACCTTTTACTTGTACTAATCCACTTTCAACTATGGTTTGCAATGTTCCACCGGTTGTATCTTCTATTCCTGCTGCTTCCTACACTTTTCCTAGTGTTCCTAATTTTCCTATGCCACCTGCGTCTTCTAATGATTCCACAATTATTAGTTTGGCTCAGACTGTGTCATCTTTACAATAACAACTTGCATCCTTAACTCAATCCAAGTTTAGCATTCCTACATGTGACATGGGTAGTCCCTTATCCTTATACATTATCAGTGCTACTGTTCCTCAACAAGTCGATATGCCTCCTCTAGAAAATTATAATGGTAAAGGCGATCCTGTTACTCAAGTTAAAATATTTCAAATCCTTTGTAGTGATTATGTTCACGACCATTGGATTTTAGCTAAACTATTTGCTAGAACCTTTCGTGATAAGGCTTTGCAATGGTATTGTTCTTTACCTCCTTATTCCATTGATTCTTTTCCTAAACTTGCTAATACCTTCATTCAACCATTTCAAAATAACTTTGGTCCACAAGTTTCCTTAACTAATTTAATGCATTGTAAGCAAAACATTAAGGAAAAATTGACTGATTTCATAGGTAGATTTAAGCATTTGTATGCTCAGATTTCTTATCCTTTTCCTGACATTGATATTCAACACATGTTTATTTCAAATTTTCAAAAGGATATTAGAGATAAGATTTTTCTTACTGAATTTACCTCTTTTAAAAAATTTGTGCAGCACTTCATCATTATCAATTACAAGTGAGTCAATTTGAGAGCAACACTCCAATGGCTCCTATTCCAGTTGATAAGAGTGACAATGCTCCTAATCCTAATAAATTTTAGAAACCTAACAACTACATCAAGATTACTAAACAGACGAATGCGGTTGCTGATCAAGTTGCTGTTGCATCACACAATGCCACTTCTGCATCCACTGCTTTCCATATGAATCGCACGTTTACTCCTCTCTTTGAATCTAAGTTACATTCGATTATGAGTAGGTTGTTAAGTGCTAATATGATTACCTTGCCTCCTATTCGACCTCTCCTTCCTACTACCATAGCTTCAAAATTCTTTGATTCTAAATCTTTTTTCCAATACCATCGCCAAAATGGCCATGATACTGAAAAATGTTATTCTCGAAGGCATAAAGTTCAAGACTTAATCGATTCAAATGCCTTATCTGTCGATAATTTTGATGGTAATGGGAACAAATCTGTCTCTCCTCCTAATCAAAACCTTCAAATCTACACGAATCCTCTACCTACACATGATCCTAACACTATTTCTCAACCATCTTATGTGGATATCATTTACGATTCAAATATGGATGATCTTAATCACATTGTTAATCATGTGGAGAGTGTTTTTGTATCTCAACCTATTGTTCAAGATCCTTCACCTCTACCTCAACTCCCAGTTCTACCTAAACCTCAGAAACAAACTAAGGATAAGCGACCTTGGGAACTTTCAATTACCTTTAATGACTCTGAGACTATTAAGGCTCCCAATGGTCCCCTTTATATTTATGCTAGGATTGCTAAGATACCTATGCGTGGTTGTCTTGTTGATCCCACATCTTTAATCAATGTTATTACTGAGGAAAATCTTTTTATGAAAGGGTTACAACATGATTGTTATGATCCATTGGATGCATGGATCCAAACTTGTAATGGTTTTCTCTATCCTACACTTGGTTCTATTAACTTTCCCATTGAACTCTGTGGAAAGGTTGTAGATACTACCTTCATCATTGTTCCTACATCTAATCAATTTCAAGTCAAATTTGGTTTGCCTTGGATAACTGCTATGCATGCTATTGCTTCTCATATTCATAAATGTCTTAAGTTCATTCATAATGGAGAAGTAAAAACTATTAATCATAGTCTATATCAACCTTTTAGGCATAGAGATTGTGCTACTCTTGAATTATTTTGGCCCTTATTACCTAATTCATATCCTCCTCACCTTGACAACCTTTTTCTCTCATATCAAGCCTATAAACATCGCAAGATTGTCGAGCTAAGCATGCCTCAGATAGATCTTAACCATGGTCTTTTTCCCACTCCTTCTATACCTCCTTTATCCATTACTGCTAACTCTATTACTCAACCTCCCAGTGTTGATTCTCAGCCTACTGTGAATCCTACCAATCCTCCTACAGAACCTGTGAAGGAATCAATGATTATTCCTCCTAGTTCTCCACATGTGTCAAACAAATCAAAATGTAATAAATCTGCTAATGAACATCGTAAGAAGTGTAGAGCTAATGCTAGGGCCCGTGCTTCTCTTCTTCAAAATTATTTACCTTCCTTCGATCAACCTATTCCTGATGTGTTGGAGGAAGTCAATATTAACAATTATATTAAGATGAATGAGTATGATGATCCTATTCGCATCTTAGATTCCATTTTAATTAATCTTGATGAGGAGGATACTTTAGATGAACCTATTAATATTAATGATGAATATGAGGCCATTGATCTTGACACTAACTTACCTCATATGCTTTCAACTCAATTGACAATTACAACTAGTATCGAGCAATGTGATTCTCAAGAGGATCCTTGTTTGGAACTGGCTATTATTCCTACTGTATTGGATATAGTCCCTTTTGCGAGTTTCTCACCTTCCCTAAATGATATAAACTGAGATGGGGAGAGTAGGCGATGTGCCTGATTAGCTTATCCTTCATGGTTCTAATTTCTTTGGGGAATGATGTCAATTCATTTGCAGTAATATCATATCTATATGTACATATTATCTTATGATCATACTAACCCCATATTAGGTAGATCCTTTCTATGTTCTTTGTATGTTTATGTGATATTTCCCACGAGTTGTCTTCATTTGGGGGCATCTCATAGTGGAAACGTAATCAATAGAGTTGTTTATATTTTCATCAAAGCCATTGCTCCTGTTAAAGTGTTAGCAATGACTTTAACGTGGGGGAATACGCTCTACTCACATTTTGCACACATACACACATTCAAAATGTTTTCAAAACTTAAAATTTTTTCCCTTTATGGATTAAAGGCTAATCCTTAAAGCATGGACATTTTACTTTTTAGGATCCCTTGATCCCTCTAGTTTAAATTTACACGGATCTCTTGATCCCTCCAGTTTAAATTTACACGGATCTCTTGATCCCTCCAGTTTCAATATACAATATTTTGATCCCTTAAGGTCAGAAGGTGTCCTTAAGAATGGATCTCCTTGATGGGTTGACTAGTGAGTAGCCACATTTACTAGGCGGTTCAACTCCATCTTTCCATTTACACTATTTTTTCCTTATATGGTTCACAATGGGACATAAGTTCTCATTGGGTGAGGTAACCATACCCTCTCTCTCTCCTCAACTGGTGATGTCTCTCTTATCATGATCTTAGGGTTGATAAAGAATTAAGGCCCTTGGGGGTTTGAGGATTTATTTTTCCCTTATGATTCCAATAAGATAATCTATTCTTTATGATCTCCTTTACCAAGAGTTTGTATTGAGTCCATACTCTTGCTAAAGTGGGGGATAAATATATAGTTAGAAAATGGAAGCACTTCCATGGTAGACTGGTTTAGCCTTCCAGGTAAGTGGTTTGGGGTCATTTCAAGCACCTTGAATGGGTTTCTGACTTTGATCTGGCTTTATCCCCCTGTTCTACCCCATTTCCACTCTTTTCAGCCTATTTATGGCAACCCAAACTGAGAAACTAGGACTTTGGCCTTAAGGTCAAGGTCGACCTTTTTGGGTCAAGGTTAACCTCAACCTTGACCTAGGTCACAATTGACCTTTTCTCAGGTCTGGGGCCCAAATTCCATAATCTCAGGGTTTCCAGATGTCAATTTTTGGAAAAAGTTAATTCCTGCTTCCGGGTCGGCTGTTTCGGAATTCGGGGCAACAAATCATAAATTATATTTAACATAGGTCCTCTTCTAGGGACATGGGTCCAATTAGAATTTAATTCTCCTACATCTACCTCTCTAGAAGATTGTGCCCTAATTGCATATAAAAGGAAGCTTTTCTCTCTCATTTTCTCAAAGGCTCTCTAAGTATCAAGAAGCAAAAACATAATCAAGAATCCTTAAAATTTCAAGACTTGAAGAGTGGATTTCAAAGGTGAAGGAGTGAGATTTGAAGCAAGAAAAGTAGCCATTGAAGAATTCATCCATTCTCAAGCACTTCTCAAGCCTCCATTTTCAACAAGGAGATCCGTTGGTGGCCATTGAAGGATTCAAGCTCTATGGAACCCTCTTGTTGAAGATTTCTCCACCTACATTCCTCCAAGACTCTTCCAATTCAAGAACCCATTCAAGATTGGTGTTGAAGATCTACAAGAAATTGATTGAAGACATCCTATATTCTACATTTTATATTCTACTTTCATTTGGTGCATCCATACTTGTGGATTCAAGGATTCGAATCCTCCACAAGTACTTTTACATGAGCAAGTGAATTGTTTTATTTACTTTTTTTATTTCTACAATTTCAACTACATATTTGAGGTTAATTCCAAAACTAGGGTTTGACCAAGGAAAACCCCTCCCCCAACAAGCAAACCCCTTTTTCTTGCAGGTACAGGTTCAAAACAACAGATCGAGATGGAGATTTTGATACCCTTTTCAGAAAACTTCCAGGATCTGAAAATAGAATTTCAGTTTGAGACTTTTTAGGTCAATTGTGACCTAAGGTGAAATAAAAAATTATGGCAAATGGTGACATTGACTTGAGGGTACAAATCGGAATTGTCCCAGAACAGAAAAATATTTTTGGGTTTTTTCTGTGTCCGCGTTTCTATTTCAAATCTAGTCTCAGATTTTCCAGAAACTCAACACAGGCTTTAGAAAACAATATTCTTTAGATCTGCAATATTTCAAGGTTAGTACATTTCTTCAATTCAATTCAATTAATATCATCAATCTATCTAAATCTAAAATACATTTCAAATTAATCAATCAAACCTGGGTAATTAAGATCTTCCTTCCTTATTCTTGTTTCCAAATGATTGATTCATTTATGCATTGATCCTTCCTTTTGGATTAATCAACTTGGATCTTTTATTTACATATCCAAGGATAGAAGGAGAGCTTCTTATTTACCCCCATAACAATATTCAAATGTAATATATAGACATGTATTACCATTTCTTATGTTACAACATTGAACAACCAGAAGGGTTTGTTGGTCCTAACAAGGGAAACATGGTTTGTAGACTACACAAAGCCTTGTATGGATTAAAACAAGCACCTAGAGTCTGGTATGAAAGACTTCACTCCTATCTCATAAGTATTAGATTTGTAAGAATAAGTGAAAATAACAATCTGTATTTAAAAGAAGATACTGATAATAACATTTTGATTGCTGAAATATTTGTTGATGATATCATATTTGGTGGTAATGATATGTTATGAAAATCATTTGCTAATGAAATGAGAAAAGAGTTTGAGATGTCAATGTTTTGGGAGATCAAATTCTTTCTTGGTCTACAGATTCTTAACGGGATGCAGTCATATATATCACACAATCCAAATACATCAAGGAAGTGTTGAAGATATTCAAGATGGAAGATTCCAAACCAGTTGGAACACCTATGGCAATCGGATGTAAGCTGACAAAGGATGATAAGTCAAATGAGGTAAATCAAACCTTGTATAGAACAATGATCGAAAAACTAATGTATGTTGTTCATACTAGACCAGATATAGCACATGCAGTTGGAATAGTTGCAAGATTCTCTGCTAATCCCAAGGAATCACACATGACTGTTGTCAAAAGAATTATGAGATGTCTAAAGAACACCGAGGACTATGGCTTATGGTATAAAAGAGAAGACAAATTTGAGCTTCATGTCTATACAAATGTTGATTGGGTTGGAAACTTAGATGACAGAAAGAGCACAACTGGAGGAGGATTCTTCATGGGTGATATACTTGTCACATGGATTAGTAATAAGAAAGGATGCATCTCACAATCTACTACAAAAGAAGAATATGTGGCTGCTGCTGCAAAATGCTCTAACATTGCATGGATCAAACAGTTACTGGAAGGTATGAATATGAAAATTCTTGAACCAGTGATTATCTATTGTGATAATACCAGTGCAATTAACATATCAAAGAATCCTATCATGAATGCTAAGACAAAGCATATTGCAATCGAGTATCATTACTTAAGAGAACAAGTGCAAGAGAAAGAGGTGATACTGGAATATGTTCAATCCAAGGAACAATTAGGTGACATATTCACAAAGTCATTGCCTAAAGAAACATTTGAGTACCTGAGAAAGAGACTAGGGGTTTGACCCTTGTCTATTGGTCAGTAAAATGACTAGGAGGTTGCATCAGCCTACAAATAATAAGAAGATCATTCATGTTGATGCAAGAAATGAAATAGAATGCATAGATACATCAGTACACAGTAAGGTACATATCTGCACCGAACACCAGAGTCATTATATTGCTGATGGATAGGGAAATTCAAGGAGTACATTATAAAAAGGAAGAAGGATATACTTTGGCATTGCTGTCAAAGGGAGAGAATATCCTAAGGGAGATATTACATATGAAATATCCATCACGACTATCATAAGGGAGAGATCACTTAAGATGACTTGAGAGAGTTTTAACCTGTAAGGGAGAGAAGTATCTCAAGGAAGAAATGACTTAAGGGAGAGAGTACTCTATATTGTTGTCAAAGGAAAAAGAGATGATCAAGGAGAGACAACATCACATAAAGAGATTCTACAACACTGAGAGAAACAGAATCAGAAACTGCTACTCCTATCCAGTGAAGGGAATAAATATTGAAGCAAGCGCTCTGCAAGAAACAAATCTAAGCTAGAAGAGCTTACCGAAAGCCAAACATTTGCATTAGTTATAGTATAATAAGATTGGTAGATTGATGAACTACAACTGATATATTTCATATTATATTAGTAATAATGTAGTGTGTTGCCATCGATGCCAAAGGGAGAGATTGATGAAATATAACTGATTGAATGCTTGAAGATGTTAAGTTGATAATCACTGAGCTACAAAAAGTTAATGCAAGACATTAAATCAGTTAATGTATTATATTTTCATTAATGTCAACTTGATATAACCTGATTGGCTATATACAAAGTGTGAAAGACTTTAGAAAACCAGAGAGATAAAGGTTATGCTATTAGTAATGCATAAAAGTTCAGTATGCACTAAGTGACAACAAACATCGACGGTCAGTGCACACCAACGGACAGAGAACCCTGAGAAGAAAGTCACAATGATACCCGAGAAAGAAAATCGAGAAAGCATTACTAACGAGTAGACTTATAGTATAACCCAATGGACAGACAACCCCGACGGATAGACAACCCCGACAGAGATGCCCAAGGAGAACTGAAGTGATGCCTGAGGAGAATTGAAGTGTTGACTGAAGCTAACAAGGAGTAAAAAACCGAAAATAATTGAAGTTAATAAATGACAAAAGACTTAGCTGCAAAGAGCTAAAGAAGGAGTTAACTAGTTGTTAATATTGTTTTCATCGACAAGTTAAAGCTAGAGATATGAAAGAGATTTAAAGCTGTATTATTCCAGTTGTTCTATGTGATAAAATTGAAGTAACGCTTTGAAGCAAGAAAGGTGAAGATTGCAGATCACGCTAAGAACAAGAAAGTCAAGAACTTAGAAATGGTGAAATCATGTCTATAAAGAGACAAGATAATTAATTATGAATTAGGGGGTGAATAGAGAACAAGATGATGAAGATAAACTCATGAAGAAATAATTTTTCATTCAGATCTGATCAATCAAGCTAAATAATAGAGCTAAAGATTTCTATGGACACTGAGCAACATAGAAGCACAACATCACCAAATAGAAAGAAGTGGAGCAAAGGTATTGAATAGAGACATTGATCAGAAAGGTATTATGAGCTTACAATAGATCTGAACATCTACAAAGCATAGTTCTTTATATGAACAGATCATATACTATTTTAGTTTAACCATTGAATCAGAGAAGTCTCTTAACCGAGCAAGATCTAAACAAATCCTTTATATATTGAGATACTTCCCAAGGAGTATCAAAAGGTTAATTCATGAAGATAGTATAGTGAAATGATAGATATCAAGTGATTAATTGATAGTGATAAATCCTCTAACAAGGTCGCACTTAACAATGTGTTTGTAACCTTTAACAGGGTTGGCTCTTCACCGAGCTCACTTTAGAAGAGTGAAAATTTTGGGTTACCAGTCCCAAGTGGTTTTCTCCTTAACAGGGTTTCCACATTAAACATTCATGTGTCAATGTGTTTATGAGTCATTACTTTAGTGTTTTGCATTACACATAACTAATCTGGATTGATCAGTAAGCATTAAGTTATTTACTGCATTTCAGTAAAATCTAGAAAAGGATAAACTGCTATTTGGTAAAGCTTAAGAAAAGGGATAAACAGTGAACTCTGAGCAGTAGTTAATTGATATGATTATTTAAGGGCATACATCTTGAAGGACTGAAGATAACTAGATATTTACAATTTTGGTATAAATTTTTGGATTAATTTTTGAGGCCACTGATTCACCCCCCCTCTCAGTTATTCTAACAAAGGCAACCTGGCAACAAAGTTTATAGTGTACCCCAACAGAGCATGTTATAATGTAAATTGATGACACAACCTGTAGAGTAACCTAACAAAGCAGTTAATAGAGAAAATTGACATAATAAAAACTGAGGAACTCGACAGAGCAAACTGACAGTTTAGACAACAGAGGAACCTGACAAATAGTCTACAGAGTAACTTGAGAGGAAAGTCTACAGAGCAACCTGAGCACCAGTCTATCAAGAAATAGTTTTATTCTGAGAATTGTGGATCTGACTTACACGTCAGATAAAACACTTAAGTTTTATATTTAGCTTAAAGCTTAGCTTTAAATCCATTTCTTGAGGGACAAGTAAAGTAAGTATAATTGTTTTAATCAGTCTAACTGATTGAAAACATGCAAACTAGGAGATCAAGGTCAAGTTGTAAACCTTTGATCATAGAGTTATCATTGTAATGCATGAAACCTAAATAAGTCTTATTCATTATATAAATAGATGTGAAATCAATCAGAATAGAGGGATGTGATTATGATAGTAGCCGAGGAACACATCTAAGGATAAGAGACAAATTTTTATGTAGAAGAACAACAAAAGATGGAATCAGTTATAAAGAACAAGATCCAATGCTACCGAGCAGTTCTAGAGGTATTAATCAGTCACTATAAGTGATACATCATGTTGTAAACTTTAATGGATTTGTACGCAATAATTCTAGATTGCATATACTAAGGTCAATAAGTATTTTTGACTACATTTTAACAAGTGTAGCAAATAGAAGAAATCCTTTGAGAAGGTGGATTTAACAATCCTTTTGTAAATGTCTTAACCGAGTACACACTAAACAGTGTTGCTAAAGCTTTTAACAGAGTAGAACTTAGCTAGTCTAAACATGTTACTCCTAACAGGGTAAGATCATCAGAAGTGATCAAACTTGTAAGCCTTAACCGACCCCTTCCATTCTGCAGATAGTGAAGTTTTATGTGTTTCATCCCCACCGCATTTTTTACCTTCTAACAAGGGCTTTCTGCGTTACCAAATCTTGTGTCATGTGTCAATACATTTCATGAATGTTTCTATGAATGTTTACATGCAAAGTAAGTTTATGAATTGATATAACATGCATAAGATAAGAATAGCACATATGGTCAGTAATACAAGGAATTGATTACTAAAGGATTAAGGTTAATTGATAAAATTTTTTAAGGCTACTGATTCACCCTTCCCCTCTCAGTACACACCATTCCATTATTCCAACAATGGTTTCCTAAGGGGTCCTTAGGATTTTTAGGAACCATTAATGGGTCCTAGGACCATTTAGGACCCTATTTGACATATTAATGGGTCGTACAACCCGTTAGGACCCCTTAGTATGCGCATTAGGACCCATTATGTATTATAAGGGTTACAAAGGGGTTGTAGGACCCATTAATGATTCCTAAGACCATTTAGGACCCCTTAGGACTCATTAATGTGTCCTTCGACCCCTTAGAACCCTTTAGGACCCCTTAGTATGCATTACGACCCCATCTGACCCTTTATATATATCATAAGTGGTCCTAAGGGGTTGTAGCACCCATTAATGGGTCCTAGGACAATTTAGGACTCATTAATGGGTCCTACAACCGCTTAGGACCTCTTAGTACGCATTAAGACCCATTAGAACATTTTCAACAAAATTTTCCTTGCTTCAAAGCGCGATCCCTTTGTCTTCGAGTCAAACTAACTTCTAGGTAGGTTCATTAATGGTTCCTAGGACCCATTAGGACCCATTAGGACCCATTAATGTCTCCTATGATCATTAATGTTCCCTAAGGGGTTCTAATGGGTTTTAAGGGCCTAGGGTTCTTAATCGGTCCTAAGGGGTCCTAAGGATTCCTAGCTGGTTCTAAATGGTCCTAGGAGCCCTTACGACCCATTGTGACCCCTTATTACCCACAACTCCTTATGACATGACAACATTTTTACAAGGATAAAGATGCACCATTAAACAAAATTTTGAATTAATTAAACACTTAACATAGCTATTTTTTTATTTTTAACACTTTTATTTGTGGAAGGTTAGAATTATTAATTAATTTTAAAAATTTGAAAAATAAAAAAACTATGATTTCAAATTTTTAATTAATTAAATATTTTATTCAATAGTGCATCTTGATCCCTATATAGCCATTTCCTTAGTACATTAGATTAAATTATCTAATTCTTAGTAATTTTTAAAAATAAAATAAAAATGAAATTCCACCCCATTTTTAAACGGGGTAGCATTCCATTTTATGGAACGTTACAACTTGTTCCATTTTAGGATTATTACCCCATTTCTAAGCGGGACCCCATTCCATTTCTCCAAATTACCAATGTATACAAAAAGGAACGAGGTAAGGTTTGTAAAGAGGGACCCCATTCCTTAAAATTTCAAAATTTTCCCCCAAAATTGCTTCGGGTTTAGCCTTGGGAAAATGCCTTGTCAACCGATCCCTAGCTTTGGATCCGGTTTGACTTGAACCCTGGAGGCCATCTCAATCTGCAGACAAAAGCACACTTAGGCTACAAATCAGAATGGATTTCTATAGAATTTTTTTACAAAAAACATCCATTACAGATCAGACTATGTAGATTAAAAATATGTATTTTTTAAAAAATTTGATTAATTTTTCTATTTTCATTAAATTTCTACTAAAATAGGTCTACAAACTAGAGATAATAGGCTTTCTTGTTATTTTAGTAATTTTTTTATTTGAAAGTTTCTTGCAAAACAAATTATATGACATAAAACTAGAGGCAATTATATACACTTTTAAATTTTTTTAAAATGATATGTTTTGGTCAAATTATCTTGTCATACACGAGAGGTTTTAAAAACAACAATTATTCCCATTAAAAAATTAATAAAAGAATGTATTAAAATAATATAAAAAAATATTGTCATAAATATTAGTTGTGTTACATACCATTCCCCAAAAGGATTCAGAGAAATCATTTCATTTGGGTCAAAATTTTCTTTCCGTACACATGTATAGTATGGTCTTGAAACATACACTTGTAAAATGTGGGTTTTAGTAATGCCTATTGAAAATGAAATTTTATCATATTGGTATTCAAATAAATTACATATTTGGAAAGCGGACTTTGAGTAATACAAATTATCGTACTAGCTTTTTAAAATATTTAATCTCTAAGTGCGTCAAATATTTAGGTCAAACATGAAGAATTTGTAAAAATAAGAAAAACAGTTCCACTTTTTGGCCAAAAAGCAGACTCAACTTATTGCTGGCACCCAGTACAAGTATGATACATTATCAAGTTTACCTCAAGTTGACATTAATGATGAAACATACTGCCAACACTAACATCTTGGAGTCATGCTTATGAGGGCACTTTAACCCTCCAATATTCCAAGATAAGATCTTCATTTTCTTATTTTATTCATCCCTAACATATTTTCAAGGGTACCTTGTTTACCCAATGCTATTTTCTTTTCTTCTTTTCTTCGCCTTGTATCCATATGAGAAGGTCTACCTTGTTTCAGTTCTGATCTCATGTCAGTTATTTTCCTATAGGTTATCCTTGTGCTCTTACTATTGACCATGGTTGATTTGTTGTACAGAGTGGAGGGAGTGGGTATGTAAGAGAATTTCTAATGTCAATCAACATTTCAACATTGATATTTTACTTATTGTGAATCTGAGAGTCTATCTATTTGGTCTTCAAGTTTGTACATGAAGGAGCATCATTCTTAGAATGTGTACAATCTACTTGTTTAGTTTCCTTACTTCCTTCCAACAAGGTATGAGAAAATTCCATGCTCAAATCATGAGATTCATAGGGAAAGAGGAATCTCCATACTCCCATTCCTTCTCCTTAGAGTCTGGAACTATCATGTCTCGGGATAAACCATTAGGGTTTATCTCTAATAGAGTCAAGGAGACAATATCATTAGCATCTTGGGAGATGTCATCTTCATTAAAGAGGTTTTCATTCATCTTTCCTTGTGTTTCCTCACCTTTTGCTTCTTTCATTGGTCATAATTTCATTTTTAATTGTCTCTTTAGTATGTTGCTACATCATTGAACATTGGAATTTTCATATATTGCTTCACCCCGATCTTACCCAAGTATATATGTTTTCTTAACAATCTCCACGTCCTCTTATGATAAACATTCATTTTAAATTATCAATTTAACACACCAGTGTCTTTTGTTTAAAAATGTTTATAACTAGAGCTCTATAATATAACTATAGAAAATAGAGAGAACATAAAACTATTTTTATCCAATGTTAACAAAGCTATCTGCATCTATCATTTTCACAAAGCTATCTTCCCGGCACCCCAACCCCCCCTGATTATCTAGATGATGACCCAGGAGGAGTCCCCGGCCAAAACTAAAAATCCCACCCATTCCTCCTCCCAGTCCATCAGTGTCACCCAGGAGCCTGAGCTGGTTAATAAAAAGGGTACAACCCACAAAAAAAGTGTTAAAAACCCTCTCAGTAGGAAGGAGGGTTAGGAGGAGTCTTATGTCTCTGAGTCTGTGGAGAACAAATATAGGGAGGAGGCTGACAACACTCCTGAGACTGATTATAGGCCCAAAAGACAAAGAATGATGGAGAGCCAGGGTAATCTGGAGGTGGACTTAAGTGGCTCGAGTCACCGGAGGTCAAAAGAATTGCCAAGGATAGTGTAAAACTAGGTTGATGGAAATGGCCTCTAGAGAGCTTTCCCTGTCTGAAAAAGGCTCCCACTCCACTGAGTCCAAGAAAGGTTCCTCAGATGGCTATATGAGTCCCCTTAGGACTGGTAACACTCCCCTGCCCAACCTCCAACAAACCATGGAAACCCCCAATAACCCTACCCTGCCCCTGAGTCCTCCTCAGGATCCCCAGGATAAGCCCCATACCATGGCCCTGGAGGACAAAAACAAATTTAAAGGCACCCTCAAAAAGAGGTTCTTGAATTTGGACAAGGATATTGCAGAGATTAAGAAGAATATGCAGGATCTGATGAACCACTGCATGAGGACCAACAAATTTTCCCTGAAGGTCATGCATGCTTCGGCTACGATCCTCTGTCAAGTGCAGGAAAAGCTGGCGGGTGACATGCTGGAAGTGGACGAGGACAACAAAGATCTGTTCATGTTTCTGCAAGACGAGTGGGCTAGGACCCTGCTGTCTAAACAACTGAGTGGGAAGAACTAATCTCTGGTGTCCATGTGTTGGTTAATTTTGGCTGGGCTTGGCCCTCGGATCCCCTGTGTTGCGGTTCGGGTTAATGTTAGTTTTTATATTTTTTTGTGTAGCCCTGCGTGGCTTATAACTGATACTTTACATGCTACTGTTCGTTTTAAGTACTCTAGTTTAATCCTATTGATTAGTATTGTGGTTTATGTTTTTGATAGGGGCAGAGTTAGATTTGGTGATTATGCTGTTAAAATGTTCTATCTGCTTTGACTAGTTCCATTAATGTGCTACTAGTCCTTTGTTCCACAGGCCAACACCCTCTTGCTGCTTTATCTATCAAAAAAAAATTATTCCATAAAAAAATACATGAGAGGTATTTGTAAGATTTTTTTTTCTCTTCATTAAAATATAAATGAAAAATTACAACTACAACATTAGACTTTTGATACTAATATTAAAACACCTAACCATATGCTAAGGATTCCGATATTAAATTTGGATAATCACAAAAAGGTGTCTTCATATTAAGAGAAGTATGCCCTTAATTATGTAAAGAAAAATCCCATCAACTTTGAATAAAAGAAATGTTCTCTTAGGAGCATAGTTAATATGATAAGGTTTTTTTACTTAATAAATAAAATTACTTAAAAAATTTAATCAAACATCAAGTTATAAAATAATAAATAAAAATTATAATGTGAATAAAATATGAAAATAACGATAAAACAAATTCTATGTCATTTTATTTTTTTAATTTTAAAATTTTAGGTACATAGCACTTGAATACTAATACAATTTCAAATACACATGCTTATAATTGATTGAGTGTGGACATACAATTCTAGCATTAAAAAATTCTTATTGTTAAATAGTCTTACTACATAATTATTGGTTGTCAATAATATGAATATAAATTACATGGAAATTCTTTTCTTGAGAAAAGGCCCTTTCTTCATCATTGTTCTCTTTAATAGCTCTCTCATATTTCCAAAACAACATCTGTCCAACAAATAAACAATTATTAAGATAACATTATAAGAAGTTATTCATATAAATTTAAATACTATTTTAAATCATAACATAAACATTATAATAAATTTGAATGTGAAAATTTTAAAATAATTAATTACATTAGCCACCAATAAAAATAAATCAAAATTTTATATATTAACCAAACTTATTATAAACCTATATTACTTCGAGATAATGATTCAAATATATATACATAAATGTATATGTAGATGTAGATGTATATAAGATAAATAATGATGGTCTTACAAATCAAATGATCCATATATAATGATGGTTTTACAAATCAAATGATACAATAAGTATAAGTAGGAGATATATAATGAATGGTTCAGGAGGCACAACACTTGGTGAAGGTTTTGCAAATGAGGTTGCGAGTAAAGTGGGTTTAACCTTGGAGGAAACTTTGTGGTTAAGCATGCTTGAGTTGAGGTAGTATAGGGATGGGTGACCAAGCGAAGTCCGAGTGCTTCAACTCTCTCATGAGAAATGGGTTCTTGTGAACCACTACTCATAAAACATGGGTCAACGTATTTGACAACAAATTAAACAAAAAGACAATAATTAATATGATTTTTTTTTACTTTATGAAATTATAGAATACAATTTTTTTTTTAAAAAAGAACCGATAAAATAAACTCTTAAAAAAAAATAGAAAAAAAAAAAATCATTTTGGAAAGTGAAATGGATAAGATACACACCATAAAACCTTCATTGCAAGTCATGAGGAGCCGACGAAACTATTTTGGGAAAAACAGAACCAACAAATAAAAAAATAATAACACTTGTTTGCAAATGAAATTGTTAAAATCGATAAAAAGGGAGATATGAAAAAAAAACTCAGGAATATCTTGAAGAAAGAAATAGAAGGACGAGAGTTTGCAAATGGTGCTGCCGTTTTTAGCGAATCGAAGTCAAGTAATAAAGTTAGTGGAACTATTTTAATATACTTTTTATCACCGACTAAGATAATTTTATGATATTAAGAGAGAATCCAATGTTGAATTGTATTTCGTAACAAACATTAAAAAGATTTGTAGCTCTAAAATTAGTAAAGAAGAAATAAGAGAGATGACTTACATTCAGAATCGGAAGTAATCCAAATATCTTTGCTGCAATTACGAGCAACATGTGTTACCGAGCTGCGGGCCACTTGTATATCCACTCTTCGAAACGGAGAAGTTGAAGTTGAACTCGAAGAGGAAGAAGAAGAACAATTACTAATATCCCATCTGCTCATCTTATTTGAGCAGCTCAACAGATATTCCTCAGAGCTTGATGTGCCCTTCAATGACCCTTTGTTCCTGTTCAATATCTACATTCACCACATCATAATATCAGATTAAGGTAGGCGTATTATATAGACATATGGATGCAAAAATATACATCATCTATTGATATTAAAAACTAATAAAAAAAGGTTATCTCTTTTAAAATATTCAATTTAAAGGCGTGACAACCATCATCAATAACACACTAACAACATTTTAACATCAAAAACTATAAAAAGTTAATATTAGTATAATAAAAACTATAAAAAGTCAATATTAGTATAATAAGGGGATCCGCTTTTTGGAATGAAAGAATAGAAATGACAATAAAAAGTAAAAACTTTAATAATATGATAATATAATAAGAGTGCAGTCTTAATCTATTGCTTTTTCTTTTATAGAGTTTAATACAAATATAATAATATAATAATAATTTAATGGGAATATAAAATACAAAAATATAATAACAAGAATATATTGAAACATGATATTATAATTATATCATAATATTCATTAGAATTTTAGAGTATAATAATGATTTAATAATAATTACAATATAATAATATAATTGCTTTTTAAATGGAGTAATGAGCCAATATGATATCTCTCAACATGCTTTATGTGTACTTATATTTAGAAAAATAAATATAAAACATGTCTATACACATCAAATAAAAACAAATTAAATCTAATTTCTACTCTTCAAAAAACTTATCAAATTCAACTTTTTCTTTATTGGTTGGTCTTCTTATTATTAGTTTTTTGTTTTTCCGAGGCAACTACAACCAAATCAAATGTAATGTCGAATTTCTAAGTGGGTTTCTTTTATTTTTCTCAAGGTAAACTAAAAACAAATAAATTCCAATCTCTATATTTTAAACATAAACCAAATCCAATTTCTAAGTGAGTCTCTTTTGTTTTTCCTACAAGACTTTATTGACCTCTTTAGATTGTATTGAAAACACCTATAAATATAACTAATATATGTATATTTCATAAATAAAATTCATGTAGAAATGTCAACATATCAACTTAAAAATATATAGTTGTACTCCTTACCTATTGATAATAATAATAAAATATGCATAAAGATGAGCGAAAAGAAGAGAAGAAAAATTAGTACCGTCCAACATCTGTTAACTTTGCTGCTTTTAGTCGTGCCCTGCCATTTCATAATCTCCCCCATCCGTGACATTCTCAGCTTATTGGTATTACTTTTGTGGATCTCTTTTTTCTCTGTGTCATCATCTGTTGTTTTTTCCTTCAAGTTGGCTATACTTTTGTTGCCAACAATCTTGGTTACACATCTTCTTATGTTGTCCAGTGCATTGGCTTTCTCACGTTCTAGATGAAGCGGAGAATTATTGTCCAATGGACTATGCCGAAAGCTTGGAGCAAAACATTCAGGAGCATAGCCCATGTCTTTTAGTTGTTTTAAGTTGATGGTAAAGGAGGCCCCATAACTGTTCATCCTCTCCTTCAATTCATTCAAATTCCCTGCCAGTCCTGCAATATATCTCTGTTGGCTTCTTCCCACAACTATTCTTCTATCTATCTCTTCTTCATGCTCCTCATCCATGTCCCCCGATTCATAAATGATCCAGTTGGAAGCCTTTTCAGATGCAAGAGTCTTCATTTCTCCTAATCAAATCAAAAGTGACATCCATAAGGTTACGATGATATTTCTATTTTAGAAAAAAATATAGAAATTTCTACACTTTGACTTAGAGCTATGAACCAGTGAGGCTACAAATGGAGGACCTCATCCTCAATAGGAATTGACCCTTGATGGTGAGAACAACAACACAACAACTTAAGCATCACAACACACCACTATTGACAATTGTGTAGATTTTTTATCTCAACGTATTGGATCAAATTTTATGACTTCTCTCTTTGGATTATGCAGTTTGATTCAAAACATTGACATTAAAAAATCTACACCATAAAATCCACAAAATATAGGCTAGCCTCTATTCTATCTAATTTGAAAGGAAAAGTTGGCAATAAATCTGTACAATAAAATCCATAAGGATACAATGACATCTCTATTCTAGGATATTTCAAATCAAACTTTATGATTTCTCTCTTAATTTGGCAATGGATTATTGAGCTTGATCAGATACTTTGGCAATAAGAAACCTACACAATAAAATTAAGAAACCTACAAGATAACATCTAGATAATATTTAATCCATCAAATTTAATGAAAATTATGTCTACACAATCATATTATCCAAACAATATATCAACATTTAAAATCATATTCTCTAATCTATCATAAAACAAATGTTATAAAGAAAAAAAATGATCTCCTCACCTTCACCATTGTCTTTGCTTGGCCTTGTAGCTGGCTCTTCACGACGATTCTTCTGGAAAAACCATTTTAAGATCTGTATAGTAAATCCAAAGAGATGTGATTAAGAAGAAATAAACACTAATACAGAACAATCTTAAAAAGAATGAGCATGAGAAGTGTATGAAAACATATAAGCACAAGATACCTTCATTGTTTTCCCATACTGAATCATCTTTACGCTTGGTCTCTGCCTCTGCAAATTGGCTAGGATAAGTAGAAATGCAAACGAAGAAAAAAGGTTTTATTTCTATCCCCCTCAACCTCATGACCATTTATACAAACATAGCTCAAGTATTTATAACAAAAATTGCATGCAAGAAAAGAAACTGAAAAGTTGATTGGTTAGTTGACCTTACAATATGGGGAATAGGTACCTTTAGTGGGGGCTGTGAACTCGATAAGCCAGGTAGTAAACAATAGAGAATTTAGATGAATACACTTTCCAAGAGAGATTTTGTGCACCGGATTGAAATATGGTGCCCCCCACAGCTAGTGGTCTATCATTTTGGTCACCTCTAGTTGACACAAACATTCATTATAAAATACCTAGAAATCCAGCTTCTCATATTAATAAAAGATGTGATAGTGTTTGTAACTGTTACGTTGGCTGAACGTTACGAGACATTTCTCGAAGGAAAACGTGGGCATGTAGTTGGTTTCTCGATCTCCACCATTGACACCCTTTTCTTCTTTTGCCTTGAGACCAGGCGATTCAAAAAGCTTTGCCTACTTCTCAATTCTTGGTATTCAATTTATCTCCCATAATGATTATTACCCTGACTCTTTCCTTTTTCGGGTATCCGGATGTCAAGTTTCCATTGGATTACAGATAAATATCCCGATTTCATTAGAGCATCTCATGGATCCAAGGATTTTCTTATGCATTCTAGTGGGTTTTAGAAAGAGTAAGTTAATAATTACCTGCATGGGAAGAAGCACCGCCATAATCAATTGTTTTGTTATTTGTTTAGGATTACAAGAAACCTGCTTATCTAATTACAGTGAGATTATAGAATGGGAATGGAGTTAGACGTGGTTAAATTCCATACACAGAGCTTAGGGCATGGAATTATCGAATCGCGTTACAGATTTTTATCAGCGCCATCATCAAGAGTTTTCTTAATTGATTAGGGTTACGTCTACAAGATATTTATTATTTTATCAAATAATCATAATCAGTGAATAAGCTTATACGTGGTTACATGACATACACATCAGCTACATTTGACTTTGTGATTTTGTTGGTATGTGTACATTGACTTGCTCGTACGAACAACAGAGGTGAATTACGTTGTGTCGAGCTAGGGGAGTGCCACTGTCTTGCCCTAAAATGTCAATTACAATTTTATTAAAATTGTAAGAATCGATACACCTACATATAAGTAGGTGCTTATTATTTTAATGAAAATTTTAAGTACACATTATTAAATAAGATGGTATGACATTTAATAAAAAAGAAGAAGAGTAAAGTAGTGTTAGTATTAAGGTGTCATTAACTTTGTAAATCTTAGTACATATTGTGAATCTAATAACTTTTGAAAGTTTCCCAAGACATTTAAGGTGTATTTGGAAAATATTTTCTCATATTTATTTACTATTGTTTGTAATACATTCATAAGGGATGATGGATTCAAATAACATAGTAAAGGTGGATTGTCGACATAATTATTTAATATTGTTTTTCCCACCTGTAGATGTCTAGAATGGGATAATTAATGAGATAGAAAGTGAATAGATGAGATAGAATACGTTAATTACTCAGTTTTTATTATCATTTAAAAATAATGTTTATGTTGATATAAAGACTTGTGTATGCTTTAGTGGTATTTTATATGTTTCACCTTGTTATTTTCCTTTTACTTTCATACGTTGCATGTTGAAGGATGTGAGGAGTTTTATTCTTGATGGTGGTTATCATGGTTAGTTTTGTAGGTGCTTTGTTGGAGAATGAGGGCATAGTGAAGATTTAGATGTTACACGAATGACTAAGATATATTTTCCCTTGTTTCTGATTCCTATCAGGGTATTTACAAGCTATGATGTCAACTGCGAAAATGTTAGGATTACGATACATCATCTACCTTGTAATCCTTTGTTACATTGTATAGTTCCAACGTCTTTAAAATGTGTCCTAAGGAACTCATGGTTGAAAAATATATTGTAATATCTATTCTAACTATTGTTTGTAATATGTTGGTAAGAGTGATGGGTTCCATTAGAAGCAGTAAATGTGGGTTTCTAGCACAGTTATTTAATATTATTTTCCCCACCCATGGACACCTAGAATTAGATAATTAATGAGATGAGAAGTGGAAACATAAGAAAAAATTGGGACCATTCAAGTGAGGGCATGGAAGAGGCAATAATTCTCTCTTTGTATTCCATCATTTGTGATATTTAATGTAATGTTTGTCTTAGAATATTAGGTGTCCAAGATGGATGAAAAGTATTGGAGCCACATTTGGTTTTCTTTTGACTTAAGTGGAGGTAATTCAATGGTTGGGTTAATTTATAATGAAGAGTCTTCTTTGTATTCTTTTTTTTTTGTCATTTCTAGAGCTCTCTCCATTCTATAATTCAACTCTTAGGATGTAGAATTCAAGAAGAATAGTTGAATGTATAATTACATTGTAGGAACAAGGACATATATAACAAGGTGTTCATAGGTACACATGTGTTTCCTTGTTGGAGGTAAATAGGAGAATGAAATTGAATGTAATGTAACCACATACTTGACCTCCCTTCTTGGTAGAGTTTTTTCTTGCCAGGGTTATTCCATCTAAATATTATGTTATGTTATGTTCAAGTATGTTGTTGATTTATGCCTCTTCTCACTATCATATGGTGATGTTATTCAAGTTTTATTGTTGTTCTAAGTTAACTTAAGGTAGTGTTAATAAGAATGACATGTAGGTTAGGTTTTGGCATCATAAAGGAGAAGGATCTTAGTAAAAATTTTCTATATTAAGGAAAATTAATTTTCAGATGTGCATTTAAGTTTTGGATTTTTGTATTGTATAACAGATAACCCCAATCCATGTATTACATCCTTTGATTGGTTTTTTATGTAAAGATTGAATTGTTAACAATGAAAGCTTGATTTCATATGTTTATTCAATAAGGAGAAAAAATATTTATATAGCAAGGAAGGCAAGCAGTACATGTAGCTTTAGAAATTTTAATAACTATAATGTAACTGCTAAGCATATGCTAACCATTTGCAATATAGACCAACATTACCCCCTTATTAAATTGATCCTAAAAGCATCAAATTCACCTTGCCCTAGGGAAATTTTGTCAGAAAACTTTGGACCCTTGCTTGGTGTTTGACCCCAAAGTAACCATGTGAAAAATGGAAACACCCTCCAAGAGTGGGACCTTGAAAAGTGAGGTTGAGTCTCCAGAGAAAGCCAACTTCCTTTCCAATCAAGGTGAAGTGTTTAAACAACTCAACAACTGAATCCTACTTCTAACTTAATCTAACAGATTTTAGGGAAAAGAGGAAGAAGGAAAGAAAAAGATAAAGGGAAGGTGTTGCACCTAGATTCAAACTTTGATCTCATTTTACAGGTATAATTGCACAAGATGAGGCTTTTATTGGATCTCAAATCAGCTCTTGGGTAGTTGAGAATGGAATATATTTAAAAATATCATCAAATTATTTCCCCCAAGGTAATAGCCTAACCGAGTCCTCCAAAAAGAACCACATCAGGATAATCAAAATGAAAATTGAAGACAACCAGAGGTCGTAGCATATCAATTTATAAACAATCTTGTGGGCTGACAAAATTACACCATAAGAGGAATTAGAAACTCACCATTCATGTCAGTATATAGAAGAGAAGAAAAACTTCCATTATCACTTGAGTTGCCTTCTCTCAAATCAACACATCGGCTAGAAATAATGGAAAGAGATGCCATGGAATTTAAAATAGCTAAGGAAATGGAGCTAGAATAAGTCAAAAATCAAGCTATGCATACTCTTGAAACTCATCAACAACAAGTCAAAAAGAGTTTTGACAAAAAGGCTACATACAAATATTTTTAAGAAGGAGATCTTGTTCTCAAGTGGGATGCAGACATAGCTAAACTAGGCAGCCACTCCAAGTTTGATACTATCCAGAGTGGTTGGGATATGATGCAAGGAGAGTCAGGAGAACAAGGGCCCAAGGCACTCCCAGTTATCCAAACCTCCTCACAGAACAACTCAAAAGAAACAACATAGAAAGGGAGAGAAGAAACAACAACACTTTATATAATTTGATCAAACTTATTACATGTCAAGATATAAGGCCATCCCGGTTTCATCCATATACATTTAGATGTTTTCAAAACAATCTTCATACATGTGAGGTCACAGACTTGCGATCTGAATCTACTAACTCTATCTTCTATCAAAACTGATACCCCCAAATTGCTACCCTAATCTAAGAACAGAAAACCAAATATATACAAGAGTCCACCAAAGAGGTCGACACTCAGATCCTACAGATCCAACATAGGAAAAAATAAAGACCCAGATTTAGGTCGAAACACATCCCAATGAGAGATCCCACATTAATTACGCTATAGAAATTAGATGCAGAAGTCGGCTAGAAGATCCAACATAAAAATACACAACTCGGTAAGAAAACCAACCGAGCACAGAGACCAGTCTGTGAAAACCCACTGAGTAGCCAAAAAACTACCGAGACTCATCGATAAAGTAAGACAAAAACAAGTAACCGAGCCCGAGCAGAGGACCAAACAAGTCTTCAATCAAGCGAACAAAACCAGTTACCAAGAACTTTATCGAGCAACCTCCAACAAGCTACAAAACCAAAGAAAACATATTTTTGGTTGATCAAAATTGCCAAAGAACCCAATATGCTTTTGTATCAGACACCTGGGGTTAAAAGAAATGATTCTCTGAATCATGTTTTAGGTTCAACCTGAATTGAATCTAGATCATATTTAAAAATCCAAGATGAGTCCTCAATCGGTCTGTTCTTCGATTTTATCAGATACTCCATGTAATTCTTTCCTCTTGTACTTTTGCCAACTCTGTGTTTCAAAATCTGCTCAACATCTGCAATCTATTTCTTAGGATAATCATTCGGTACTGTCACTTCTTCATCAGGTTCATGATATTCATACAAGTCTAAAATATTGAATATAGGTGATATATCCATGTCCTCAGCTAATTCTACTTCATAAGCATTTCCACTATCAAATCTTCTCAATTTCTTTCAAGGACCAAATTTCTTCATTTTCAAATTACCATATGTTCCAATAGGAAATCTGTCTTTCTTCAAATGAACCAAAACTACATCTCCAAATTCAAAATTCTTATGTCTTCTTGATCTATCTGCACTATCCTTGTATTTTTGATTAGTTTGCTCCAACTTGTGTTTTACATCTTCATGCAATATCTTCATAAACTCAACAAATTTCTCTCCTTCATCACTTATCTTCTCTTCTCTAGCAATATCTCTCAAGTCTGATATACCTCTCGGTTGTGTGGCATTAAAAATCTCAAAAGGTGTCTTTCCATTACTTCTATTTTACTGAAAGTTCTGTTATATGCAAACTCTGCTTGTGCCAACATAAAATCCCAGTTACTCGGTGTGTTTTCAATTAAGCATCTCAACAGCTTACCCAAACTTCATTTTACAACCTCTATTTGTCCAGCAGTCTATGGATGAAATGTAGAACTATATTTCAACTCGGTATCCTGCTTCTTCCAAAGTTTTTTTCTCCAAAAATAGCTAAAAAAGTAACTGTCTTGGTTAGAGATGATACTCTTCGGTAATCCATGCAATCTGACAATCTCCTTAAAGAAAATATTTTCTATAGGTATTGCATTTGATTTTTTCTTACATGGTATGAAATGTGTCATCTTGGAAATATATCCATAACAACAAATATGGAATCATTACCTCTTGTTTTCCTCAGTAAGCTAAGAATAAAATCTACGCTGATATCACTCCAAGGTTTCTCAGGAAAAGAAATCGGTGTATACAAACCAGTATTCTAACTTACTCCTTTTGAAACTTGACAAAATCCACAACTTTTCACAAATTTTTGAACATCCTTATACAACTGAGGCCAAAAATACCTTTCCTTTAGCAAACTCAATGTCTTATCAATACCAAAATGTCTAGCCAAACCACTACTATGTTTTTCCTTGATCAAATTAGTTCTCATTGATCCTCTCGGTATACACAAATGAATACCTTTGAACAACATACCTTCTTGAGTGAAATAGTCTTCATACTTATTCGGTTGATTTGGAATAGGTTCTCTGCACACTCTCCATTGCTCAGAAAAATCAGCTGGGTCATTTTCATACAAATTCTTCATATCATCAAAACCAAGAACCTCAATTCTCATTTCAGTCAACAAAGATATCCTTCTACTCAATGCATCAAAAACTCATTTAGAAATTCCACTCTTATGCTTTATCACAAATGTGAAAATCTGAAAATACTCTACCCATTTCATATGTCTTTGATTCAACTTATTTTGACTACCTAAATATTGTAAAGCCTTGTGATCAGTATATAGCATAAATTCACTTGGCATCAAATAATGTCTCCATTTCTTCAAAGCTTGAACACTAGCAGATAATTATTGATCATAGACAAAATATTTCCTTTTAGCATCGTTCAACTTTTCACTAAAGAAAGCAACAGGTTTACCTTCTTGAGTCAACAAAGCTCTATTGCACTTCCACTTGCATCACATTCAACTTGAATTACCTTATTGAAATTAGGTAAGGCTAAAACAAGAAATTCAACAACCTTTTGTTTCAAAGTATCAAAACTCTTATCAGCTCTATGTGTCCATTTGAATTCTCTTTTATCTACTCTCTTTGTCTCAGTCATAGCATTACAAATAGAACTGAAAATTTTGATGAATTTTCTGTAAAAACTTGCCAATCCATGAAATGATCTTACCTCACAGATATTCTTAGGTGTAGGCCAACTAAGTATAGATTCAAATTTCTCAGGATCCATCTTCAAACCATTATCTAAAGTCACAAAACCTAAATACACAAGTTCTTCTTTCATGAAGGAACACTTTTTCAAATTTATCAGCAACTTTTCCTCTTTCAATATCTGCAACACTTGTCTTATATGCATCAAATGCTCTTTTCTTGTCTTACTGAATATCAAAATATCATCCAACTATACAGTCACTCATTTATTCAATAATTTCTTCAAAACCTCATTCATCAACCTCATAAATGTACTCGGTACACGAGTTAAACCAAAAGCCATAACCAACCACTCATACAAACCTTATTTTTTCTTGAAAGAAGTCTTCCATTCATCACCTTCTCTGATTGTGATCTGATGATATCCACTCTTCAAATAAATTTTGGTAAAATATCTTGCTCCACTTAAAAAATCCATTATATCTTCCATCCTTGGTATTGGAAACCTATGCTTAACTTTTATCTGGTTGATTGCTCTTGAATCGCTATGTATTCGCCATTCTCCATTCTTCTTAGGTGATAACACTATTGGTGTACTACACATGGACTTAAACTTTCTTTGATCAAACCCTTGTTTAATAACTCATGAACTTGTCAGTTGAGTTCCTCATTCTCAGTTGGTGTTAATCGGTGTGGCACCTTATTTGGAAAACTAGATCCAAGAATCAAATCCATACATTGACTAATATCTCTCATCACTGGCAAACCATCATGTACATTATTTGAAATTATCTCTTTGTACTTGGTAAGCAATTTATCAACCTCTGTAGGAACTTCATCTTGTGTATTCTTACTCGGTTTGTTAGGAATCAAAGCATAACAAATATCATTCCTTTTAAAATCCTTAAAAAACTATCTACCTTCCATCAAACAAACTTTAATAGATGTACATATCTCATCAACAGATTCTTCAATCAAAAGTAACAAGATTGGTTTCTTACCATCAACCCAAATAGTATATCTATTCACTCTTCCATCATGTATAGCATGTCTATCATATTGCTAAGGTCCACCCAACAAAATATGACAACAATCCATCGGCATAATATCACACAACACCTTATCATAATACTTTCCAATTTTCAGATTCACAAAACATTGTTCACTGACCATTAATGTATGCTCATCCTTGATCCATGAAATCTGATAGGGCTTTGGATGTTTCAGTCTTTCCAACTGTAACTTTGTGATGATCTCCTCAGATTCCAGATTCTCCAAGCTTCCACTATCAACAATTACTTTCCAAACTTTGTCTGCAACTTTGCATCTGGTCTTGAATAAAATTTTCCTCATAGGATCTTGCTAATATTTCTCACTCCAAAGTATCCTTTTGATCATTATATTTCTTTCCTTCTCAGGTTCCTTCGGTGAATCTTCTTGCACCAAAGTATTTATGCTATTACCAACTTTATTTCTTGCATGTGTACACTCAAAGGATCTATGCCCTTCTTCACCACAATTGTAAGAAGTTCCTTGGAACCCTCTTTTTCTATAACCACATCGGGAGTAATTTCCTATTCCTCAGAATGGACTTCCACCTTTCCATTTAGTATTTCCTTTTTCTTGATGTGTCTGGATTTATCTTGTCTGGTTTAGATAAATTGTTTTCACCATGAGATCTTCTTCTTCCTCTAGGGAATCTACCACCTCTTCCTCTTTGCCTTTGTTCATATCTTTTGTTCAATTTCTCCTCAGCTTTTAGGACAAACTGATATGCCTCTTCAATTCTCTTCATCTTTACCAAGCTGATCTCATCTTGTATAGAACTTCTTAATCCATTCAGATATCTTGCTATTATTTCCACTTCATCTTCAACATGTCCAGATCTGATGTCCAATCTACAAAATTCCTCAGTGTAGTCTTTTACCGAACTATCTTTCTGCTTCAAACTTTGCATTCTCATTACTAGGTTAATCTGGTAATCACAAGGTAGAAAATTTTCTTTCAATTTGTTTATCATCTTATCCCATACCTTGATCTTGTCTTTACCCTTTTTATTTCTGTAAAGGAAGAAAATTTGGTTATTGAATTATTAGGGGTGTATTTCCTTAACCTTTACATTTAATTTAGTTTAGTTTTGAATGTGTATTGAAATGTGATTAAGCATATAGGGGGAAGGAAGATAAGATGTTCCTCTTTTATCCCCAAATGCACAAATGAAAGATCCAAGTTGATTAACCCAAAAGAAGGATCAATGCATAAGTGAATCAATCATTTGGAAATGAGAGAAAGGAATAAGATCTTAAATTCTTTTTTATAATTAAAGAAATATGATATATAATAGTAATTGAAAATGATGAGAGGAAGTACTAACCTTAAAGAATTGCATATCAAAGAATGGTATTTTATGGGGTCTATACTCTATTTTTAGAAAATCTGAAGTATGATTCAGAAAGGAAACGAAAAGATGAACAAAACCCAGAAATAATTTTTCTGATCCAACACCGTCTTGATAAAAATATCGACCTTGACCCACTAATCTCACCGCTAACCCAATAATCTCGACCCTGACCTGCACAGGTCCGAGAGAAAATCTGTTCGCAGATCCCGATAGTTCATTGAAAAGGGTATCCAAATCTGAGTTCAAATCTTCAATCCTAAACCTGTACCTACAAGAAAAAGAGATTTTTTTTTTTGGGGGAGGGGTTTGCCTTAGTCAAACCCCAGTTTTGGAATTAACCTCAAATATATAATTGAAATTGTAGAAGGAAACAAAGTAAATGAAACAATTCACCTTGCTCGTGTAAAAGTCCTTGTGGAGGATTTGAATCCTTGAATCCACAAGTAGGTATGCACCAATAGATCTAGAATTTAGAATGTAGGATGTCTTCAATCAATTGCTTGTTGATCTCCAACACTAAATCTTGAATGGGTTCTTGATTATGAAGAGGCTTGGAAGAAAGTGGATGGAGAGATCACCAAAAAGGGCACTATGTAGCTTGAATCCTTCAACGAGCTCCCATCCTTGAATGAGCTCCCATGGATCTCTTTGATGAATGGATGCTTGATGATGGATGAATCCTTGCTTCAAATATTTCTTGATTTCTTGCTTGAATCTTCACTTGATGATGCTTAGTCTTCAATAGAGGACTTAGTTTCTCAATATCGCTTAGTGATAGTTTATTATGCTTAGAGAAAATGAGAGGAGAAAACTTCCTTTTATATGAAATTAGGGCACAATCTTCTAAGGAGGATGACATTGGAGAATTAAATTCCCATTAAAGCCTTTAACCCTAGGAGAGGACCTATGTTAAATATAATTTATGAATCATCGCTTCAGAACCTGAAACAGTTGAGCCGAAAGTGGGAATTAACTTTTTCAAAGACTGACATCCAGAAACTATGGGACCCTGAAATATGGACCCTGGATCAAGGTCGAGGTCAACCTTGACCTAGGTTAGGGGTGAGGTTGACCTTGACCTAGGTCAAGGTCAAGGTCAACATAGACCCAAAAGTTTGACCTTGACCCTGAGTTCAAAGATCTCATATTTGTAGTCCAGAATGCCAGAACTTGGCCAGAGAAAGGTGGAGAATTGGGACAGAACATGGGGAAAGCCAGGTCTAAATTAGGAACCCATTCAAGGTGCTCGACATGACCCCAAAATCACTTACTCAGAAGGCTAAACCAGTCTACAATAGAAGTGCTTCCATTTTCTGACTATACATTTAGCCCACACTTTAGCAAGAGTATGGACTCAACACAAACTCTTGGTAAAGGAGATCATAAAGAACATACAATCTTATTAGAATAAAAAAGGGACAAAGAAATCCTCAAGCCCCCAAGGGACTTAAGTCTTTATCAACCCTAAGATTACGATAAGAGAGACATCACTAGTTAAGGAAAGAGAAAGAGAGGGTGTGATTATCTCGCCTAATGAGAACTTATGTCTCATTGTGAACCACACAAGTAAACAACGTAACTGGAAAGATGGAATTGAACTGCCTAGTGAATGTGGCTACTCACTAGTCAACCCATCAGGGAGATCCATTCTTAAGGACACCTTCCGACCTTAAGGGATCAAAATTTTGAAAAACTAGAGGGAGCAAGAGATCCGTGTAAATTTAAACTAGAGGGATCAAGAGATCCTAAAAAGTAAAATAAAATGTAAAATGTCCATGCTTTAAGGATTATTTTCTAATCCATAAAGGGAAAAATTTTTAAGTGCTTGAAAATATTTTGAATGTGCGTGTGTGTGAAAAAATTGAGTAGAGCATATGCCCCCATGTTAAAGTCATTGCTAACACTTTAACATGAGATATGACTTGAACGAAAACATAAAAAACTCTATGGATTACGTTTCCACTACAAGATGCCCCCAAATGAAGACAAATCAAGGGAAATAAACATAAACATACAAAAGAACACAGAAGGGATCTACCTACTGTGCGTTCACTATGTTCATAAGATAACATGTACATATAAATATGATATTATTGCAAATGAATTGACATCATTCCCCAAAGAAAGTAGAACTGCAATCACAATGGAGGAAAGAAACTTAAGAGTTACGAAGAGGAATATTTTTGGACCAAAACCTGGAGACCAAAAAGAATCAGCTACCATGTCGCAGATCCAAGTAGATTATACAAGGGAAACTTTTACGAACAATAGCACAAGTACAACATAACATAGAAAAAACATATAGAAGAATATAGATACATATAAAGGAATTGTACAATAGGTTTGAATATTTTATCACCTTGCACCAACAAAGTAACAAGGGTCGTATAAAAGAATCTAACAAATATTTAGCAAACACATTATGGGAGAAGCACAGTACAACATGCAAACACAAAAAGGGCTACCATGAAGGATAGGACAATTAGGCGCATCGCCTACTCTCTCTATCTTGGTTTATATCAGTTAGAGAAGGTGGGAAACTTGCAAGAGGGACTATATCCAATACAGTAGGAATGATAGCCAGTTCCAAACAAGGATCCTCTTGAGAATTGCGCTGCTCAATACTAGGTGTAATTGTAAATTGAGTTGAAAGAATATGAGGTAAATTAGTATCAAGATCAATGGTCTCATATTCATCACTAACATCAATAGGATAATCTAAAGTATCTTCCTCATCAAGATTAATTGAAATGGGATCTAAGATGCGAATAGGATCATCACAATCATTCATCTTAACATCATTATGAATATTGACTTCTTTCGACACATCAGGCATAGGTTGGTCAAAAGAAGGTAAAGAGTTTTGAAGAAGAGAAGCACGGGCCCTAGCATTAGCTCTACACTTCTTACGACATTCATTAGCAGATTTTTTGCATTTTTCTTTACTTAACACATGTTGAGAAATAGGAGGAATGACCACTGATTCCTTCACAGGTTCTATAAGAGGATTTTCAATGGGTTTTAATGAAACAATAGAAGTTTTATTATTAGAATTAGAAGTAATGGCTAAAGGAGGTATGGAAGGAGTAGGCAAAAGACCATGGTTGAGATCTATCTGAGGCATTCTTAACTCAACAATTTTGCGATATTTGTAAGCTTGATATGAGCAAAAAGATGATCAGGGCGAGGAGGACATGAGTTAGGTAATGAAGGCAAGAAGAAATCAAGAGTAGCACAATCTCTAGGCCTAGACGGTTGATACAAACTATGATTAATCATTTTGACTTCTCCATTATGAATGAACTTAAGAAATTTATGAATAGGAGAAGAAATAACATGCATAGCAGTTATCCACGGTAAACCAAATTTGATTTGAAATTGATTAGAAGTAGGAATAACAATGAAGGTAGTATCTACAACTTTACCACAAAGTTCCATCGGTAAGTTGATAGAACCAAGTGTAGGATAAAGAAAACCATTACAAGTTTGGATCCATGCATCAGATGGATCATAGCAATCACGTTTTAATTTTTTCATAAAAATATTTTCCTCAGTAATGACATTTATTAAAGATGTGGGATCAGACAACCATGAGTAGGTATCTTAGCAATCCTAGCATAGATGTAAAGGGGACCATCGGGAGCCTTAATCGTTTTAGAATCATCAAAGGTGATTAAAAGTTCCCTGGGTCGCTTATCCTTAGTTTGTTTTTGAGGTTTAGGTGGAACTGGAAGTTGGAGTAGAGGTGAAGGTTCTTGAACAGTAGGTTGAGATGAAACAACACTCTCCACATGATTAACAATGTGATTAAGATCATCCATCTTTGAATCGTAAACAATATCCATAGAAGATGGTTGAGCTATGGTATTAGTATCATGTGTAGGTAAAGGATTCGTATAGATTTGAAGGTTTTGATTAGGAGGAGAAATAGATTTATTCCTACTACCCTCAAAATTATCAACAGATAGAGCTTTAGAATCAATTAAATCTTGAATTTTACGCTTTAGAGAATAACATTTTTCAGTATCATGGCCATTTTGGCGATGGTATTGACAAAAAGATTTAGAATTGAAGGATTTGTATGCTATCATGTTAGGGAGAAGAGGTTGAATAGGAGGCAAGGTAATCATATTAGCACTTAACAACCTACTCATTATAGAATGCAAAGTTTCAGAAAGAGGAGTAAATGTACGATTCATATGAAAAGCAGTGGATGCAGAAGTGACATTATTGGATGTAACAACAACTTGATCAACAAACAAATTCATCTGTTTATTAATCTTGACATAGTTGTTAGGTTTCTGAAACTTATTAGGATTAGGAGCATTGTCACTCTTATCAACAGAATCATGAGCCATTGGAGTGTTGCTCTCAAATTGACTCACTTGTAATTGATAATGGTGAAGAGCTGCACAAAGTTGTTGAAAAGAGGTAAATTCAGTAAGCAAAATCTTATCTCTAATACCCTTTTGTAAATTTGAAATAAACATGTGTTGAATATCAATATCAGGAATAGGATAAGAAATCTGAGCATGTAAATGCTTAAATATACCAATGAAATTAATCAATTTTTCCTTAATGTTTTGTTTAAAATGCATTAAATCAGTTAAGGAAACTTGTGGACCAATGTTATTTTGAAATTGTTGGATAAAGGTATTAGCAAGTTTAGGGAAAGAATCAATTGAATAAGGAGGTAAAGAACAATACCATTGCAAATCCTTATCACGAAAAGTTCTAGCAAAAAATTTAGCTAAAATCCTATGGTCATGAGCATAATAACTACAAAGTATTTGAAATGTTTTAACATGAGTGACATGATCGCCTTTACCATTGTAACTCTCAAGATGAGGCATATCATCTTGTTGAGGGACAACAACATGAATGATGTCTAAGGATAAAGGACTACCCATGTCACATGTAGGAATGCTAAACTTGGATTGGGTAAAGGATGCAAGTTGTTGTTGTAAAGATGACACAGTTTGAGCCAAACTAATAATTGTGGAATCATTAGAGGAAATAGGTGGCATAGAAATATTAGGAACACCAGGAAAAGTGTAGGAAGTAGCAGGAATAGAAGAAACAACTGGTGGAACATTAGGAACCACAGTTGGAAGGGGATTAGAATAAGTAAAAGGTACACTATGATATGAAGGTTGTGAGGTAGGTAAAGATACCAGAGGAGCACTCACATGAATAGATGCAATTGGGATAGATGTAGTCATCAAAGGAGGAGTATAAGTAGGAATTCTAGGAGTGGAAGAAGGTCCTTGACTAGTGATAGGAGGTGTATATTCTAATTATTGAGCCTCTTGAGATAAAGGTTTAACATTTGAATGCATAAGATGAGTAAGACCATGCAAGAATTTAACACCTTGATCACTATCAAGGAGGACTTTATTAAGAGCCTCTATAGCTTGGATGGAATCTTGATTATGGTTTTCTTGGATAAGCCAATTTCCCATTTTATCAAGTTCGGTTGAGAGTTTTTGCTCTTGTTCAGGAGGAACTCTTAAGGCATCATCCTCATCATGATATGAATGAGAAGAGTTATGATCCATAGAAGGATTAGAATCATGAGTTATCAAGTTATCATCCGGGATCCTAAGGAAAGGAGAGGAAGACTCAGGATTAAAGGAACCCATAAGTCTATGACTTCTTCTAACCGGGATACTATATGTAGGACTAGAAGTGGTAAAGCTCATACACCAATGCAATGAAAATGAACTAACACAAGATATTGATTTATGAATTTTAAATGTAATTGAAATAACATGCAAGATCTAGCATAAACATGTAAATATAACACCAAAAATAAAGAGTTGTCTATCGCAGGTTCACCAAAATGTAAAGGAAGAAAATTTGGTTATTGAATTATTAGGGGTGTATTTCCTTAACCTTTAAATTTAATTTAGTTTTTTTTTGAATGTGTATTGAAATGTGATTAAGCATATAGGGGGAAGGAAGATAAGATGTTCCTCTTTTATCCCCAAATGCACAAATGAAAGCTCCAAATTGATTAACCCAAAAGAAGGATTAATGCATAAGTGAATCAATCATTTGGAAATGAGAGAAAGGAATAAGATCTTAAATTATATTTTATAATTAAAGAGATATGATATATAATAGTAATTGAAAAGGATGAGATGAAGTACTAACCTTAAAGAATTATAGATCAAAGAATGTTGTTTTCCTAGTTCTGTACCTTGTTTCTGGAAAATCTAAAGTATGATCTGGAAAGGAAACACAAAGATGAAAAAAACCTAGAGATATTTTTCCAATCTGACACTATCTTGATAAAAATATCAACCTTGACCCACTAATCTCACTACTGACCCAATAATCTCGACCCTAACCTGCACTGGTCCAACAAAAAATCTGTTTGCGAATCTCGATAGTTCGCTGAAAAGGGTATCCAAATCTGAGTTCAAATATTCAATCCTGAACCTGTACCTACAAGAAAAAGAGATTTTTTTGTTGGGGGGGGGAGGGGTTTTCCTTAGTCAAACCCTAGTTTTGGAATTAACCTCAAATATATAATTGAAATTTCAGAACTAAACAAAGTAAATGAAACAATTCACCTTGCTCATGTAAAAGTCCTTTTGGAGGATTCAAATCCTTGAATCCACAAGTAGGTATGCACCAATAGATCTAGAATTTAGAATGTAGGATGTCTTCAATAAATTTCTTGTTGATCTCAAACAACAAATCTTGAATGGGTTCTTGATTATGAAGAGGCTTGGAAGAAGTAGATGGAGAGATCACCAAAAAGGGCACTATGTAGCTTGAATCCTTCAATGGCCTCCCATGGATCTCTTTGATGAATGGATGCTTGATGATGGATGAATCCTTGCTTCAAATATTGCTTGATTTATTGCTTGAATCTTCACTTGATGATTCTTAGGCTTCAATAGAGGACTTAGTTTCTCAATATCGCTTAGTGATAGTTGATTATGCTTAGAGAAAATGAGAGGAGAAAACTCCCTTTTATATGAAATTAGGGCACAATCTTCTGAGGAGGCCGACATAGGATAATTAAATTCCCATTAAATCCTTTACCCTTAGAGAGGACCTATGTTAAATATAATTTAGGAATCATCTCTTCAGAACCCAAAACGACCGACCCGGAAGCAAGAATTAACTTTTTCAAAGTCCGACATTCGAAAACTGTGGGACCCTAAAATATGGACCCTAGGTCAAGGTCAAGGTCAAGGTCGACCTTGACCTAGGTCAAGGGTGAGGTTGAACTTGACCTAGGTCAAGTTTAAGGTCTACATAGACCAATAAGTTTGACCCTGACCCTGAGGTCAAAGATCTCCGATTTGTAGTCTAGAATGCCAGAACTTGGCCAGAGAAAGGTTGAGAATTGGGGCAGAACAGGGGGAAAGCTAGATCTAAATTAGGAGCCCATTCAAGGCACTTGAAATGACCCCAAAACCACTTACTCAAAAGGATAAACCAATCTATAATGGAAGTGCTTCCATTTTATGACTATACAATTTCATTCCAATTGCGGATGCTCCCAGCACAAGGATGCATGACCTTTCAACTTTGTATTTACAATCTTTACTTTCTTCTCCTCTGATACATTTTCATACTTAAAGTATTTCTCCATCTTAGTTATCTAGTCTATTAATTCATTATAATCTAGCTTTTCACTACACTCAAGAGGATTAAACTAAATTGTGGACTTCAAACTTGTCAAAGCTCTCAGGAATCTCTCTTCTTCATTATCCATCACAGGTGTAGGTGCAACTTCTCCTTGCACTTCTTCAACTTCATCATCACTAACATCCTCAATATGTCTTCCTCTACACTGGGCTATCTCAATAGCTTCCAATCTTGTATGAATCTATCTTAGCATATCAGATAGACCTAGATTTGCATTTTCTCTCCCACAAACCATATTGAAACCCTCTATAATTGTAGGTCAGATCACAATCTGCCACCCCACAATGATATCAACCAACTCAGGTTAGGGCTTACAAGAAGGAACCTAGATCTCACCTTCATTCTAATACCACCCGACACAAGGAGAGTTAGTAGAATAGGGGCCCAATGCACTCTGAGATATCAAAATATCCTCGCAGTACAACTTGGAAGCAACAAAACAGAAAGGGAGAGAAGAAATAGTAGAACTTTATATTATTTCATCAAACTTATTAGATGCCGAGCTATAAGGCCTTCCTAGTTTCAGCCATATACATTTAGATTTTTACAAAATAATCTTCATACATGTGAGGTCACAAACCTGCGATCTAAATCAGCTAACTCTATCTTCTATCAAAACCGATACCCCCAAATTGCTACCCTAATCTAATAACAAAAAAACAAATATATACAAGAGTCCACCAAAGAGTTCGACACTCAGATCCTAAAGATCCAACATAGGAAATAGGAAAGATCCAAATTTAGGTCCACATACATCCCAATGAGAGATTCCACATTAATTACACTACAGAAATTAAATACAAAAGTCAGCCAGAAGATCCAACATCAAAATGCACATCTCGGTAAGAAAGCCAACCGAGCATAGAGACCAGTCTATGAAAACCCACCGAGTACCGAAACAACTACTGAGACTCGTTGGTAAAGAAAGACCAAAAAAAGTAACCGAGTCCGAGCGGATGAACAAACAAGTCTTCGAGCAAGTGAACAAAAGCAATTACCGAGAAACCTCCAACAAGCTACAAAACCAAAGAAAACATATTTTTGGTTGATCAGGATTGCCAAAGAACCCAAGATGCTCCTGCATAAGGCTATATCATCACCAATTATAAAGAGGCTAATGAATTTCAATTATCTAGGCCTAATGGTGAAATCCTTCTCATTCCAACAAGTGACATCCATACTAAGACTTTCTTTTAGAGAGGTCAAAATCTATTGTCTATATATTAGTACAGGGTTTCTGGTCTCCAAGAAGTTCAACAATCTCAAAACTTGTTGAGATACATGAGGCTCTTTGGAGAGAATAAATGTAGAAAGAAAGAAAGTTGTGGTTTGGTCTACGAGGATGTTGATATGGAAAAAGTAACATAAGTGCAACAAGCTTAGGGATCGTTGAGATTATTGAGGTGCTTTGGCGAGAAACTAGGAAGGAGGAAAAGGATGAGGGAGGTAATACAAGAGATGTCATGGTGTTAATGTGAGCATTTTGGAGGGATTTTAAGGCATGGAGTGTATGCTTGCTAAGATCTTTTTACCACAAGTCTGAGTTTACAAGTCTCTTTTTGTTGATCTCTGATGAAAGATGAATCCAAAGATCAATGACTGTGTTTTTAAAATTCAGTGGAGAGAATGTAATGACTTGGTCAAACTCTTGATCATGCACCAAGATCCTAAATCAACATTGTATATTTAAACCTACACCAGAGATTAAAATGTTAATGGCTAACATAGCATGGTTGCAAATAGAAAGATGAAATTAATACAAAGATATTTCCAAAAAATTCTTTGTGGCTCTTATCAACTCTTAGCGATACCATAACTACCTCGAGTCTCTGCATACACCATCCAAGTTCTTCCCACACCCATTTATTGTTGTAAAAGATTTTTTCTTTATTAGAGCTCACTCTAGATGCCTTATTAGTCATGAAGCCATCCCGAGTGGATGTTTTTTTCCTTCTGTCTGCAAGGGCATGGATTTTGACCTCCTCCTCTAAAATCTGAGATCAAGATACACACAAAGATCTGTTCTTTGATCTGATTCATGTGATCATTTTATCTCTGAAACCAAACCCTTCTATAAATGAAATCTTGTACCATACTTTTGGATCTTCTTCATGTTTCTCTTATATAATTCCATATTTTCTGTAATTGAAAATTTTTCCTTGTTTTCGATTAATAAAATTATTGTTTTACCTCTTTCTAAGTTCAAATATCCTATACAAATAACCTTTCCTTCTTGTTTGGATGCATTTTCTTTGTTTCTTGATTGCATGATTGTGTTAATGCTTGATATATTTTGTTTTTGAATGTTTGGGTTCCTTGCAACATCTTATTAATCCCCAACCTTCATATATCCTTGGGAGATGATAAAGATAACAAATAGTGTAAGTTTGGATAGTTTTATTGATGTCTTGTATAGTTTTAAGCAGAAGGAAATGAAAATTTGAATCTAGGCTCATTACCTCCCCTTTATTTTCTAATTTTCTTCATCCCCCTTTTCCTAAAATTTGTTATATTAGGTTAGAAGTAGGCTTCAGGGGTTGCAAGACTACATGTTTATTATTACCTTCATGGAAAGAAGCACCACCATAACCAATTGTTTTGTTATCTATTTAGGATTACAAGAAGCATTCTTATATAATAATAGTGAGATTATATCATAGAAATCAAGTTAGACATGGTTAAATTTTATACACATAACTCTGCTTTTCTATTGGATCTTAGAACATGGAATTATCGAATCATGTTACATATTTTTATTAGCGCCATGATCAAGACTTTTCTTAATCGATTAGGGTTATGTCTAAAAAATATTTATTATTTTATTAAATAATCATAATAATGAAAAATCTTACACGTGGTTAAATGACATACACAGCAACTACATTTGTGATGAAGGGCGCTCCCCTTAATACCACAAACACATAACAGAAACAGAGAAGCAACAACAATTTGCAAGAACAGAAAATGGGCTTCTTATTATCTCCATAAATGTGGAATTACAAACTTTCAGAATTACAATATGCAAAGCCACATGGGCATTCCCCTTACAATATTCTGTAGGACAAAGCCTTGAATTATTACTCAGATCCACCCAGAACTGTCCCGAACTGCCCAAGACAACACTACGGGCCTTCTTTATATAGGCAATTTCCACCGCCCGAGAAGGTTCCAGAAATTTAGCCCTTAGGGCCGACCAAACTTAGAACTATTTTATTTTTTCAATTTAGT
>MU227210.1:546069-559503 GCA_018584345.1 Thuja plicata
ACGGGCCTTCTTTATATAGGCAATTTCCACCGCCCGAGAAGGTTCCAGAAATTTAGCCCTTAGGGCCGACCAAACTTAGAACTATTTTATTTTTTCAATTTAGTACATCAAAGTCGGCTCAAAATAAATTTTGAAACCCGAAAATTTTGAAGGAAAATTATTTTCTGCTATTTCAGGTGGCCCAACTTCTGGAGACCATAAGTCATCACAAGTTGACTCGATTGACTATTATAACCCCATTTCGGAAACGCCACGAAGCGCTCTACAATAGGACGATCATGCAAGCATCATCGAACCCAAGTTTCGGCCTCATCCGGGGCCTCTAAAGCCTTCAAAACTAAGCCCGAAGTTTCTGTACCCAGTTTTCAATACCGAAATTTTTTAATATCTTCAAAATCAGACTCGATCTAGCCATGAAACTTTACTGGTAGGCTGATATGACTGAGATGAACCTCCACATGCAAAATCAGAACATTCCGAGATCGTATGACCAACTTACTAAAAATAGCAAGTTTCCATAAATAGCAGCTCTGCACAAGGTAGCCCTTATTGAAAAGAAAAAAAAAAAGAAATATTTTTGGGTGATGCAAGATTGCCCTTACACCCAGGATGCTCCTGCATCAATTTGACTTTGTAATTTTGTTGGTCTGTGTACATTGACTTGCTCGTACGAACAACATAGGTGAATTACATTGAGTTGGGCTAGTAGAGTTGCACTTTATTTCCCTAAAATATCAAATACTATTTTATTAAAATTTTAAGAATCTATGCATATAGATTTATGTATGTGATTATTATTTAAATAATAATTTTAAGTACACAACATCAGGAGACGTCATAATATTAACTTTTATTTTTTATTAAAGTAATGCTAGCGTTAAGGTGGATCATTTATTTTGGAATAGTTCATAAGTCAAAACACTTTCTGAAGGTTTTCCAAATGAGGTTCCAAGAAAAGTGAGCTTAACCTTGGAGGAAACTCTATGGTTAAGCGCATTTGAGCTGGAGTAGTATTGAGATGGGTGACCTCCCAAAAAAGGGTCTTCAGTGAAGAGCCAATAAAATACCACATGCATTAATATTAGGGGGTTTTAAATGGGAAAATGGGGCAATATATTACCTAAATGGGGGGAGGGGGTTTATATAGGAAAACAAGTGTGGTGAGTATTGGGTGGGTATTTGAGGGGAGTGACAAAAAAAGAGTTTTGGGAATTTTTTTTTGAAAATAGGGGGATTTTTTGTAGTATGCCACAAACACACGTGCTATGATTTTTTCTCATTAGGTGAAGCCCCCATGCCCTCTGAGAAGTCTCAATGCTTCACCTCTATGAACATAACCTATATGCAATGAGTGCTAAGTGTCCCATGCATTCTCATGAGAGATAGGTTCTTGCGAACCACTACTCAGGAAACATTGGTCAACGAGCTCTACTCAAAAAAATATAGAGTTGAATCCTGATAGCAATATCACAATCCTATATCATATTGCATAGGTATAATAACTATGGAAAGTTTCCAAAGACATTTAGGGTGCATTGGAAAAAATATTTAATAATATTTATTCACTACTATTTGTAATAAATTCATAAGAGTTGATGGGCTATACTAGCATCATGAAGGAGGGTTGTTAACATAATTATTTATTGGTGTTTTCCCTACTCATGGATGTCTAAAATGGGATATTTAAGAAGATATAAAGTGGATAAATGAGTGTCCTTTGGTATTCTCCAATCGGGAATTTGGAAGAGGCAACATGCATCTCTTGTCATTCATTTATTTATTACATTTCATCATTGGTTTGCTATGGAGTACTTTTGAGTCTTTGATGAGGTTTCAATTTATGATATATCATTTGGAGCATATGATCTCATTGAATGAGATGTTAGATAATTATTTCATTTAATATAATCCTTATCTTATTGTTTGAACTTTGAAAATGGTCTTGTTGGTTCTCTTTAGTTTTAAGTATTAGTCATTTTCTTTGAACTTTATAAATTTGCAAGGTTGCATTTGAAGTTGGCATGAATTGATTGGTAGATGCTCATGGAGACTATATGTACTTAGGTGATTCTATGAGATCTCATGTTTTCTGTGATTGTGTGTTTACATAGTTACTCTTTGATGAAGATTTTAGTAGAAAGGCTAAGGAGCATACATCGAATTATAGATGTGAATTCATTATGGAACTAAAGATAAATTTTCATTTATGTAAGCTTTAATTTCTTGGTGTTGCATTCTCATGAAAATATTCTTTATCACACTTGGTCTACTCAAAAACATATTTGTTTGGAGGATGTTCATATTATTGTAGATTATGGAGAAATTGGGAAAGCTATGAAGATGAATGCTAATGTAGGTATTGCAACATTTTTTTTTTGTGTTAGAGTAATAAAGTAATTCCACTTATTAATTAAATCATATTGATTCAATTATTAAGTCATTTATTATCTCTATTTTGCTTAAGCTAAACTTTAGGCATATAATAATTAATTATTATTATGCAACCTAGATTTTTCCCCTTTAGGGTTTTCCTTTTAGGGTTTTGATCACCTTCATACGGTTTGATCTCTTTGTATTTTGCACTCTCTCTCTCTCAATGAATTTTTTTGTCTTCAAGCTTTGATTTTGTAACAAGTTATTTTGCATGCTGATGATCTTGGCTTATGAATCCTTTGAATTCTAATATGGTATCAAAGCCTCTCTGTTGATGCCCGTTCCTGAGTTTTTGAAGTTTTTGGAGCTCCAAGGGTTTCAAGGTTTTTTTCTACATTTTTTGTATGGATTTGGAGGGGATTTATTTTTTGGAGCATTTTGGGCAAAAACTGACATCCGAGTTGCATTCAGAATGCCCCAAATCCCTCATTTTCGTATAAGATATGTCCTATTTGGATAGATTTGAAATTTGGGCCCTATTTTTGAATGCACAACCCTTGGCATGTTTTACGAGGCAAAAATCCACCTCGGTTTTGATGTTGCCTTAATTTTTATGCCACCTCAATTTTTGTTCCATCTCAATTTCTATGTGCCTCGATTTATATGCCACCTCGATTTCCATGTCGTCCAGTTGCATGGAGGAGAGAGAAAATGACAACCGTATTTTTTAAATATTTTTTTAAAACAAAAAATACAAAGTTTTTTTTTTAATGTTTTTTTCTTTAATAAAAAAAATATGTTTTTTAAAAATAAAAAAATATAATTTCTTTTGTCTATTTTTTTCTTAAAAAAATATACTAATTTTTTTCTTAAAAAAATATACTAATTTTTTAAGTTTTTTTTAAAAAAAAATACATGTTTTTTTAAAAAAAAAGTTGTTTATTATTATTATTTTTTTCATTAAAAAATGATATTTTTTTCTGCCAAATTTGGCAGGAATTCTGGAGGCAGTCTAGATTTGGAGGGTATCAACAGTTTAGCAGGGCTCCGCCAACTTTGGCTGAGGTTTCTTTCGGTTCATTTGGTTTTTGACCTACTGGTGCTTTTTTGCTCATAACTTGAGCAAACAAAGACATTTTTTGCCAAATGAGATATTGACGAAAACTTGGTTCTGAGGCCGATCTGATTTTTTCAGTTTGGTTATCTGATTTTTCCATCTTGCAGGGTTTTTTTCCAGTCAAAGTCAGGGTTCCATTTTGTGCTCCGGACACTATATCTTGCTCCTTCGGACTCCTTTTTTTGTCTTCCGCATGGCATAAAAAAGCTGCTTCTATTATCCTTTCTTCTTCTATGGGTATCAAACCTAGGTCCTGCTCCATGTATCTTTTATTCATTTTTTTTCTTTATGACATTCTAGTGGATATCTTGGATGTTTTAGGTCTTGGGATAGTTTCCTTTCTGAATATTGTATACATATTTTTCTATAGCTTTTCTTGTTTGCAAATGCACTGAGATAATGCGCCATCTGATGTATGTTTGGGATCCTGCATAATTTTGTGCTTAATTGTACTCACACTATATTATAAAGTGGCATGGGGGGTTTGATATTTTCCTTGTTTTCCATCTACCTTTGTCAAGTGAGTGTTCCTTCTATGACACCATCCTTTATATGTGTTTGTATGTTCTTCATCATGCAGTGTTTCTTGGCAATCTGGTTCAATGTACCTTTCACACCTCTCCTTGCTCAACAGTATGGGGGCCCTCTCCTATTGGTTTTAATGCTTCCTTGGTTTGATGGAGTGATCTATGTATTCAGTATTTGTTCATATGTACTAGGCGGATGCAGTGGCTAGCTACCTATGCATTTCGGTGAGATGGATCATTTACCATATGGACACTCTTCTTTCATTCATGTTTTGGAGGCATCCTTCCATCTTCGATTGATTAGCTCTTCAGGATTTGTTTATAGTCTTCTCCACCTGATCATGTTCTATTAGAGTGGAGGTTCCAGCAGTTATTCTTCGATAGTGTTTGCAGCTTCATGCTTCAAAGGTGTTCTACATGTTCTTTCTTTGTTCCTATTTTCTAGGACTTTCTCTAGTTTGGAGGCTTCTCCAGTCCTTCACTAGGCTTCATCTCTTTTTGGAGTAGGGTTTTTCCCATGTGGTTTTCTCTATTTCTCCTCTATACAAAGATTTTTTGTACTTGGGTACCTGATCAGGCCTTGTTGCTGGGACCCATTTCCTGCTTTCAGTAGTTGTTTCTAGGGTTTTAGCTTCTCCCTAAGTTTATCTTAAGGGGGGTGTTAGAGTAATAAAGTGATTCCACTTATTAATTAAATCATATTGATTTCATTATTAAGTCACTTATTATCTCTATTTTACTTAAGCTAAAATTTAGACATATAATAATTAATCTTTATTAATTATTATTATGCAACCTAGATTTTTTGACTTTAGGGTTTTCCTTTTAGGGTTTTGATCACCTTCATAAGGTTTGATTTATTTATATTTTGAATTCTCTCTCTGAATGAATATTTTGTCTTTCAGAACTTTTTTGTCACCAAGCTTTGCTTTTGTAACAGGTTATTTTGCATGCTGATGATCTTGGCTTATGAATTCTTTGAATTCTAACATGTTGGATGTGCATATCTTGTATATTTTATTGACACTATGTAATAAAGGAGTTAGCCATGTCTTCTATGTGAAATACTATAGATACATTTGGTATGCTTTGATTTCTTTTTAGATTTTACATTACTCATGCCATTAGAAGTTTATGATATATGTCTGGTTGTATTCTTTGATATCTGGTCTATTTATTATTGATATGATGACAAGTTTTCATGTTCCATTTCATTAGGGTCTACAAGTTATGTAATTTTATGCATTGATCACCAATTTTACTATAGTGGATTGATTCAGATGCAAAATTTATATATCAATGAAATTGTTCCATTGTTAATGTTAGAGGATTTCTTAGTTGGCCTTGTATATGGTCATTTTTATATTGGTATGTTGAATTGAGATCGGAGGATGGATATTCAAAGACTCAAGATTTCAATTTAGAGAACTTATATTTGCATGACATGAAGTTCTATCTATAATGGCATATCCTACTTGAGATATTCTTAGCTTGAAGGCATATATTTTTATTTTTTTTGTGGTTTCTATTCTAGGTGGTATGGATAGATTAGTTATTCAAAGATTTTACTTTTATTTAAATTTGTTTCTTATGTTGATGTAAAGACTAGTGCAGGTTTTAGTAGCAGTTGATATATTTTACCTTGTCATTTTATTTACTTCCATATATTGCATGTTGGAGGATGTGATGATTTTTATTCTTGATGGTGCTTATCATGGTTAGTTTTGTAGGTGTTTTGGTGGAGCACGAGGACATGGTGAAGATTTATATTATACATGAATGACTAAAATATATTTTTCTCTTGATTGTGATTCCTATGGGTGTATTTACTTGAGGTATGATGTCAAGTGGGAGAATGTTAGGATTAATATGTCATCTACCTTGTAATCCTCTATCACATTTCATGATACCAACATCTTTGGAAAGTGTCATAATGAACTTATGGTGTATTGGAATACTATTTTGTAATATCTATTCTAACTATTATTTGTAATATTTAAATAAGTGGTGATGGGTTCCACTAGAAGTAGTAAAGGTGAGTTTCGAATAAAATTATTTAGTATTATTTTCTATCCTGGGGAAACCTATAGTTAGAAAATTAACGAGATAAGAACTGACACACTAAGTGAAATTTGGTATTCTCTAAGTGAGGTCTTGCAAGAGGAAATAACTATCACTTGGTATTCAATCATTTATCACATTTTATTTAATTCTTATCTTGCAATATTAGTTTTCCAAGTTGGAGGAAAAGTATTAGAGCCAAACATGGCATCATTTTGACTTAAGTGAAGGTAATACAATGATGGGGGTAATTTATAATGAAGATTCTTCTTTATATGGCCTTTTTCATCATTTTAAGAGCTATTTATATTATATGATTTCAACTCTTTAGATGTAGAATTCAAGAGGAATAGTTGAATGTAGAGTTATTCTATATGAACAAGGACATGTAGGATACTTAAGGAGGTTTCTCATAGGTACACATGTGTTTCCATGTTGGAGATAAGGAGGAGAATAAAATTAAATATAATGTAACCATATTTTTATTGATAATGCATACTTGATCTCCCTTCTTGGTGAAGTTTTTCATGCAAGGATTTTTCCATGTAAATATTATATTATGTGATGTTCAAGTATGTTTTTGATTTGTGCATCTTTTTTACAATTATATGGTGATGTATTTGATGTTTTAATGTAATTCTAACTTTACATAAGGTAGTGTTAACAAGAATGACATGTGGGTTAGTTTTTGGCATCACAAAGGAGAAGGATATAAGTATAATTTTTCTATATCAAGGAAAATTAATTTTTAGAGTTGCATATAAGTTTTGAATTTTTATGTTGTATAACTCCATGCCATGTATCACATCCTTTGATTGGTTTATTGTATAGAGATTTAATTTTATGATCTTTGTTATTGAACTCAAGTATATTTCTCAATGGGAAAACATAGTTTTGAAAGGGTCAAGATTACTGTATAAAGAGAGGAATACAACATGAGGTATAATAGGATAGAAAAGAACAACCAATAATATCTAAAAAAGACTAAAAAGATAGAACATTACAAATCTAAAAAAATATAAATGTGAAGCCAATGTAGTTTAAATAATTGTTCTAAAGATTTTTTATTTACATTATTACAAGGTTTCTTCTCCCAGGGTATATCATAGAAACATTGGAAGATCCCCTATGTTAACCCACACAATTAGGAGAGATAAAAAATTCAATAGTAAATTTTTGTGTATTAACTATCATTTATTCCTTCTTAAGAGAAGTAACAATAAGTAAGGATTTGTTCCCTTTTCCTTCAAGTGAAATGGCACTTTTTGCTCAAACAACCATAAGAATTACAAATAATAGGGGATCCATAAAATTTAGTTTTCTACACCCAATTTCCAAATTTAAAATAAAAGGTAATATAAGAAGGAAGCACCTTGTCCTTCTCCATAAAATTTATTTTTCTTAAATGTATTAGAAATGAGGATTTTCATTTCACTAATCCATGCCAGAGGATTGTGACATTTTATATTTGAAATTATTGGTAATAATGACTAAACATTTTCTTCGTTGTTTGTTTATATTTAAGGAATGGATTTATAAAAAGGCTCAAACACTTTGACATGAAAGAACCCAAGGTGTGAAAAATGTATTTCATAAGTAATAGATTAGTCAGAGGGGACAAAAATAATAACTACATCCAAGTTTTAACCATAATAATATAACACCTAAGGATCTATCCTAAATGATGATAAATCATTCCATATCGAACTAAACATCCTTAACCTAAGTGTATGGGTATGTGCAAGATCATGAGGGGCCAAAAAGTGGCGATGTGAAAAAAATTTACTTTTCACTCGTCCAAAAGTGCATGAAAATGCTTGTTGACTTTTTAGTAGGCCTGGGTGTCAGTACACCTGGGAAAACCTGACACCAAAGCATAAGCCTAATTGGGTACCCAAAAAAATCAGGTACCTAAAAATATCAGATACCCGAAACTTGTGGTATAAATCAAAACCCGCGGGCCGTGTTTCTCATTTCTCTCATTGTTTAGGTTTGTAAAATGGCTCTATATATCCTATACTCAATTTTTTCAGGTACCTCCGATAAGTAAATTCTTTGTATATTTTGATTATTTTATTTTATTTTGATGCTAAATGTAGTTTTTGGTTGAAATAGGGTTTTGTATTTTTTTTTTAATAATATATGAAATCAAATTGAAATTTATATTTATTTTTTATTTAATCAGGCATGGCTGAAAACAATGAAGAAAATAACCCCCCGCATCAAATAATGATCCCCAAAAGAATCCCTCGTTTCAAAACCCTGAATCTTTAGAAGATTTGATACAAGATAATTTGAACACTATACAAGGTTTCCAAAACACATATCAGAATATTCCTACATTAGGTCCCATGCTTGCCACCCTAAATACTATTGTTGAAAACATTGACACACTTACGCAGCAACATAATGCTGCTCTTCGTTGGCGTGGTGATATGCATGCCCAATTTGATGACGAGATTGACCATGATGGGGTTGCGGCCCTTAATATAACTAAAAAAGATATATCCTCCCTTTTTGTGAATCCTAAAACTGGATTAAAAGTTGACGCCAAAAATCCTAAATTATCAATAAAATGGTGCACAAACGTGTTAGTAATAACTGAGAGGGGGGGTGAATCAGTGGCCTCAAAAATTTATCCTTAATCTAACCACCAATCAAATAAACCTCAGATTATTATGTCCCTACAAGATGCATGCCATGAAATACTTATAATGATTATCTGTCTGTCAGTTTTCCTTGTCTGTCCTTATTCTCCTTGATTACCGATAAGTAGTATAACTATTTACCAAAATACAATATATATGCAGAGTATACCAATAAATCCAAAAATGCATATGTGAAATGTAAAATAGTAAAGTAATAAACCATACACACATAACACATGGATTTTAACATGGAAACCCTGTTAAGGGAAAAAACCATTGGGATCGGTACCCCAAATTTTTACTCTTCTGAAGTGAGCCCTGTTAAGAGCCATCCCTATTAAAGGTTACAAACACACTGTTAGGTGTGACTTTGTTAGAGGATTTTACACATATAGGTTGTCACTTAGTATCAGGCATCTAATGCTGCCATCCTTGAATCAGCCTATCTCTTAGACTATCAATAGGCATCAGGCATATCCAATGCTACTTTCATAAATCAATCTTTTTGGCACTCGGTAAGCTCTGTTTTAGCTTAGATTTGATTCTTGTAGCTCTCTGTGTTTCTTGTTTTGATGTGTTGAATCTTCTTCTTGTGTCAATTTCTCTCCTTTGACTGTTCTCTCTTTTGTGATGTCTTTTTGTCTTGGCAGCAACTCTCCCTTTGTGTAATCTTTCATACAATTTTTTCTCCCTTAGGATATAATCTCTCCCTATTGGAGTAATCTAATAATGGATAATCTCTCTCCCTTTTCTCTTAGAATAATGTGATAATATGGATACTTTCTCTCCCTTTGACAATAATGCCAAACAAATATTTTACAAGTATCTAACATTCATGTCAAACAATCATTTTCCTCCTATCCATAATATATTCCTTGAATTTCCCTTATCCATCAGCAATACAACAATATGCTCTGGTGCTCAGTTCTGATATATACCTGTCTGTATATAGATGTAGCTTTGAAGTTCTTCTCTTTGCTTGCATTAACATGAATGATATTCATATAATAAGTAGGCTAATGCAGCCTTCAGTCTTTTACTGAGTGGTAGACAAGGGTTTGACCCCTAGTCTCTTTCTCAAGTACTCAAATGTATCCTTGGGCAGTGGCTTGGTGAAGATATCGGCCAATTGTTCTTTTGATTGCACATACTCAAGTATCACCTCTTTTTCTGAACTTGTTCTCTTAAGTAATGATACTTGATGGCAATGTGTTTAGTCTTTGCATGCATGACTGGATTCTTGGAAATGTTTATTGTACTGGTGTTATCACAATAGATAATCACTAGTTCTAAGATCTTCATATGCATGCCTTCTAGCAACTGTTTGATCCATGCAATATTTGAGCAATTTGCAGCAGCAACAACATATTCTTCTTCTGTAGTAGACTGTGAGATGCATCCTTGCTTCTTGCTAATCCATGTGACAAGTCTATCACCCATAAAGAATGCTCCTCCAGTTGTGCTCTTCCGGTCATCAATATTTCCAACCCAATCAGCATCGGTAAACACCTTTAGTTCAAATTTGCCTTCTTTTCTATACCATAAGCCAAATTCCTCAGTATTCTTCAGATATCTTAGAATTATTTTTACATCAGTCATATGTGATTCCTTGGGGTTAGCAAAAAATCTAGCAACAATTCCCACTGCATGTGCAATATCTGGTCTAGTGAGTACAACATACATAAGTTTTCCAATCATTGATCTGTACGAAATCTGATTTACCTTTGTTGTATTGTCTTCTTTTGTCAACTTACATCTAGTAGCCATCGGTGTTCCAACTGGTTTGAAACCTTCCATCTTGAATATTTTTAGGACCTCTTTGATGTACTTGGAATGTGTAATGGAAATACCTTCTCCTTGTTGCATGATCTGGAGACCAAGAAAGAAATTGATCTCACCAAACATAGACACCTAGAACTTTGTTCTCATTTCATTAGCAAATGATTTGCATAGCATATCATTGCCTCCAAATATGATGTCATCAACAAATATTTCAGCAATCAGGGTGTTAGCATCAATATCTTCTTTTAAATAAAGATTACTATTTTCACTAGTCCTTACAAATCCAATTCTTATTAGATAGGAATAAATTCATTCATACCAGGCTCTAGGAGCTTGTTTCAATCCATAAAATTCTTTGTGAAGTCTACATACCATGTCCTTCTTGTTTGGATCAACAAACCCTTCTGGTTGTTCAATGTATACCTCTTCTTCAAGTATTCCATTTAGGAATGCTGACTTGACATCCATTTGGTATACCTTGAATCCTTTAAATACAGCATAAGAAAGTAATATCCTTACTCCTTCTAGCCTAGCAACAGGTACAAAGTTCTCTCCATAGTCTATACCTTCCTCTTGTGCATACCCCTTGCATACTAGTCTTGCTTTGTTCCTTGTGACTTCTCCATTCTCATTCAGCTTATTCTTGAATATCCATTTTGTACCAATGACATTCTTGTCATCTAGTCTTGGCACAAGTGACCATGTTTTTTTCTTCTCAATCTACTCAATCTCATTATTCATAGCACTTATCCATTCTTCATTATCTAGTGCAACATTGACAGATTTTGGCTCAAACTCACAAATTAAACAATTTAAGTTTAAAAACTTACTTCTTATTCTTGTACCAGCTTTCTTATCTCCTATGATCTGGACCTCTGGATGGTTCCTTCTTACATATCTTGCAAGTATAGGTATAGTCCTTTGTCTATCAGCTTGATCATTATTTTGATTTTCATTCTGTTCTTCATCACCTTGCACATTATCTTGATCATTATCTTGACCGTTGATATTTGTAGCCTGATGCTTGGGAGCAATGATTTGTAGCTCAGGGGCTCTACATTGTTGGTAGGGTAGAGTTTCAGGTTCTTCATTTTAAGTGAACTTATTGTAGTCCTTTGGTTCTTTAGTGCTTTCTTGTTCATTCTTCTCTGAAAATTCATCTATCTTTACATTTGCACTTTCAATAATTTTGTTAGAGGCTTTGTTTAGACATTTGTAAGCCTTGCTCTTGGTAGAATACCCTAGAAAAATTCCTTCATCACTCTTGGAGTAAATTTTTCCATTTCTATAATCTTTTAAGATATAACATTGACTGCCAACAATTTTGAAATAACTCACATTGGGTGTGTATCCATACCATAACTCATAAGGTGTCTTCTTGGTGTCTTTCTTCAATTGTACTTTGTTCAGTGTGTAAACAGTAGTGTTGATAGCTTCCCTCCAGAATATTTGGGTGATGCCTTTTTCTATCATCAATGTTCTAGCACAATCAACTATTAATCTATTCCTTCTCTCAGCAATTCCATTTTGATGTGGCATTCTTGGTGCAAAAACCTATCTTTTTATACCATGCTCATTACAAAAGTTAGTGAATTCATCTGATATAAACTCACCTCCTCTATCTGATCTCAAACATTTTAGATCTTTACCACTTTGTTTCTCTACCATGGCCTTATACCATTTAAACATCTTGAATGCTTCTGATTTATCTTTTAGAAACATAACTGTCATCATTCTAGAGTAATCATCAACAAAGAGAATAAAATATATATCTCCATAATAACTCTTTGTCCTCATAGGTCCACATAAGTCAGTATGGACTAATTCTAGATTTGCATCAGATGTATGGGTTTTTCTTTTGAAACTAGACTTTGTCATTTTACCTTTTTGACAATTTTTACACATGATGTTGTCGGGCTTGGTCATTGTCAGTAAGCCTCTGACATTTCTCTTTTTGCTAATTTTTATCATGTTTTCAAAATTCACATGGCACAGTATTTTGTGCCACAACCATATTTCTTCGTTTATAGCAATCAAACAAGTGGAGTCAGTATCATTCAGATAGAATAAGTTACCTTTTGTCTTCTCACCGGTACCAATCAAATTTCTAGATTTGTTGAAGATCTTTGCCTTTTTGTTTTCAAATGCTACTTTGTGACCTGAATTATTCAACTGAGAAACACTCAATAGATTATAATTCAATCCATTTACCCAATAAGCATTTTCACACTTTATCTGGTTATTCAACATTATTGTTCCTCTACCTTCAACTAGACAAGGTGTGTCATTTCTCATTCTTACTGATCCACCCTTGTAGTATTCAAAAGTCTCAAACTTTTGCTTATCACCGGTCATATGATGAGTGCAGCCACTATCTATGATCCAAACATCATTTTTGCTAATTTTAGATATGAGAGTTGTTTCTACATACCTTTCTTCATCATCATCTAAATCATCCTTTACAGTCACAAACATGGTCTCGATGTGTTCATCAGATTCAGTGTCAGTATCATCATCCTTGCATTTTTCTAGGTAGCTGACCTTCTTTCCTTTGTCCTTATAGTCTCGGGTATCTCTTCTTTCTGATTGTCAGTAGCTTCTGTAATCACCTCTATCAAACTTCTTCTCAAAAGATTTGTCATTACTTCTATCATCTTTTCTTATGTTAGTACATCTTATAGAAAAATGTCCAATCTCTTTGTAATTAAAACAAACAAGTGGTAATTTAGCTTTGTATTTACATTTGCCTCTCTACATTCTTCTAGCCATAAGTGCTTCAATTTCATCAAGATCATCTTGTTCACTTTCACTATCACTATCTTTTCTCATAGTGTTTTTGTGACTTGATTTACTTATTCTCATAGAAGTTTTAAATGCAGAATCTATGTTTGGTAAGACACTATTATCAAAGTTATTCATCTCAAAT
>MU227210.1:590436-603088 GCA_018584345.1 Thuja plicata
CATCTTTGGAAAGCGTAAGTGGGGTAAGGTTATTTTGATTGTCAATAAGCTCAATGGTGTAAGTAGTGACTTGATCTTGCTTAGGAGAAGACTTAAGACATGGTGGAATGAATGAGAAAGGGCGTGCGGGATCAAAAGAACCATGAAACATATAAGAGACATCATGAAAAGGATTGGATGACATGAAGGTTTCTTGATCTTGATATTTCTTTATGTTCTTTTCTTTATCATTTTTAGAGTCCTCTTGACATGGATCCACTTCTAAGGATAAGAAGCATGTTGGAATTGTATGGGAGACATGGGAAGTGATGGGGAAGGATCAACTAAAGTACGCATTATAGAATATAAAGGATTAGGCTCTTTAGGTTTAGCATTATTGAAAGTATTTGCAACCAAGTGAAGGTTAGCTTAAGTTTCTTTAAGAGGTAGCCCTTGAGGAAAACTATAGAAAATCACATGAAAATCATTAGGACCTTTGTTGGATGAAGGATTTGTAAAAGATTTAAAAATCTTGGAAACTTTAGGAGATGTATGGGTATTGGAAGAAGTAGAGGATGGAAGGGAATAATCACAAAACAATGGTTCATCATTAACATGATCTTTCTTGAGAGTGCAATATTTATTTTCAGCATGAGAATCCTTAGAAGAGAGATTCTTATAGTATTTACATTTATAATCAGCGCAGTGAGGTTTCTCTTCCCCAATAGAAGTAAATGTATCATCCAGGTATTGTTCACAAAAATCATCAAAGTCTCTTTCAAAATCAGAGTCATATGGATCACCATCACAATCTATCCAATGTGACAACCCATTACCAGTAAGAACATGCACACAACTAGGAGGATTCTTAGGAATAGAGGTATCATAGGTATCACTACATTGTCCATCATCGATCACGGTGGGCGTAAAAAATGTGTGCTAAAAATGTGTCACACTTCTATGAATCATTGTATCCAAGATTGCTCAAGAATGAGGTCTCAAATGGCGACTCATAGCTCTCTATTCACGGAGTGCAAGGGTTTGTAATGGAGACTCTCAGATTGACCTAGTTTGTGCCCATGCAAGTACACCATAAAATGAGAGATTCAAAGAGGAAAAGCAAGAGTGCTAGTCTCCATGATCATCAAGTAGGCATGCAAATGAAAATGGAAGCTATTCTATATGATAACAATGCATGATTATTGTATGAAAGGAAATACAAATGCAAGATTAATCTATGAAAGGAAACATGAATCTAATCTAACATGTAAGTGCAAAATTAATCTAAATGGATTGTCATGGGGCATGAAAGAAGAAGACAAGAAAAGAGAAGTTGCAATATCCAAGCTCAAGTGCTCAAAATCTCCTCCAAAATTGCTCTCCAAACCTGCAACATAACAATAGCCTAAAATCTTTATTATGAAATGAGAAGGAGAGGTTTCCTTATAAAGAGAAATGGATGGTAGAGATTAAGAGGCAAAATCAAAGGCTATGATTAAGAGGCAAAAAGCCCACCACTTAGGAAGATGTGTAGAAAAATGAACTTTATTTATTTTTATTTAATTTATTTCATTTTTCAACAAAGAGGGATTTAAGTGGGGGTTTTGTTTAATTAAAAGAGGGATTTTCTTTTAATTAAATAAGATTATTTAATTTAATTAAAAGGGATATTTTAATTAAATGAGATAATATTATTTAATTAAGAGAGATTTTAATTAAATAAGATAAGTTTATTTAATTAAAAAGGGATTTTAATTAAATAAGATTATTTTATTTAATAAAAAGGAATTGTTTTCTTTTAATTAAATAAGATAATTGATGAAATGATCAAACCTTAGGAAATATTGAATTAATTACGATTTGATCAAGGAAATTGATTTGAATTGAAAATATTGCAAATCATTGATTCAGAAATTTGATAAATTGATAAATGGGGGCCCATAATCCAGGCAACCATTTTAGGGTGCATACATATATATACTATACTTGATTTTATTATATATACAAAAATATTTTATATATAATAAATAATACATATAATATTGAATATATATAATAGTATATAATATGATTTATAATGTAACATTTAATATTAATATATTTTATATAATATTTAATGTAAAATGTATATTATATAATATTTAATATATAATAGATATTATATAATACTTAATATATTTAATATTTAATCTAATATAAAAATTTTGATATATAATATATCATATGAAGTATGGAGAAATGAGAGGGAGAAAGGGGAGGGAAAATTTAAAATTTAAAATTCAAAATCGTGCCAGGATTTTAGGGTACCCAAAAATATCGGGTACCCGATTAGGCTCGGTATTGCTTTGTGCACCAAACCTACTTGGTAAACTCTTCAAATGTCACAAAAATATGTTTTTCCCCTGTTTCTCTAAGTTCTAGACTTTGACCATGTAGCTGACAATTTTTTTTTCACCCGAACTTGATGAAATGAAAAGGGTATCTTAAGGAGATTATAAGCTTTCTATTGATATAATTGCTGTCAAATTTAGAATTTGGTAAGTAATTATTAGTTATTTTCTAATTGAGTTACCTCTAAAGTGCTGATTTATATACTGATTGAAAAATGGTTATAACTTTCAGATGGTATAACATTTTTGAAATCTGAAAAATGCATCACATTCTATGCATTGCCTACTATAAGAGATTTGTTTTTTTGAATTTGGTAAAGTTTTCAATGAGTTAAGGTGGTCAAACACGAGAGTTTTTTCGTTCTGAAAATGTTGTAGCAGAAAATTCATAATTAATTATTTTTTGGAATAAAATCACAAAACAATATACATCACATCTGGGCATGAGTGTACTATGTATATATAAAATCTTATAAAAAAATATTATCATTTGATCATGATTAAGGTGGTCAGACATACACCTACTTCTTATTTTTCTCCTGAAAGTTTTGTACTGCTGAATTGAAATCTATACTTTTCACCAATTATATTAATTTTGTTTTTCAGAAAAGGCCTAGTAGTTTAAAAACTACATTCAATTTCCTACAAATTCTATTCTTACAACTTTTTGTTATTAGGTTGATAGATAGTTCAAATTTTCACGTCAAGATGACTAACCCTGATTCGCTAATTTTTCATTGCCACTTAAGGGCATAGTTTGGCCCCTCATAATCTTGCACATACCCGTATGATGAGAGATAAATTTGGGAAATTCACTATTCTTTTCCCTTTAAACAATGAGCCAAGATACAAAATTCTCTAGCTGACTTAGGAAAGTGGGGAAATCACCATGGTCAAGTTGACATAGGGTTTCATGTGGGGATAATGATTTATGATTGGAGAAATTGTATTATGAATAGTTGGGTGTTGTGTCAAAATAAAGGTTTTAATAGGAGAAATAGAATCAAAGAGAAGAACAAATTTTTAATAAATTGTAGATGACACCCCATCAAGAACCAAAGTAGCAATATGATCCACAACAATCTTAACATGGTCAAAATTAAAGGAATCAAAGGAAATATATAATTCTTAAAGAATGATATAATTTCTTGAGTTTCAAAGTTGTTAAGAAATATTGTAAAGTTGTGGGGAAGGCAATTGTAAAGTTGTGAGGAAGTCCATTGTACCATAATTAGATGATGTTTGATTTCAAATAGAAAAAAATGTTTTGAAGCTAAAATTATAATAATAAAGTAATTTTTATTATGATATAGGATATCTTCATAGTTGTTAGAATGAGTCTAAGGTTGATCTTCCTTTAGAAAGAAAAAATCCCCAATAAAAAATCCCAAGGGGAGAGCCTTTCATAATTTAATCTTCACTATGATGTGAGAATAGGAGTGAAAGTAGTTTAAAATAGGTATGATGACCTTCAAATTTCACTCCAAAGCATTGACAATAGTCTCAAAGTTAGAGTTTTACCAAAACAAAAGAAACATAAAAGAAAATCTAACCCAAAGTGGTATAGTATTTTTAGATATGGTCAAACGGTTGAAAGGAGGAGATCAAGGTTGAGTCAAAATATAATGTTGGATCCACATCTTAACAATTTCGTCCAACATAACATTCTTATTCCTAGAAGAATTGATTGCCATCCTAAAAATCCTCGTGTCAAATGGTTAAATCTCAACTTTACCTTCTAAGATGAGAAGACAAAGCTTTGAAAAATAATGATGCAAATATAGGAGGGAAGGCCATAGGTAAATCAATTTTCAAACTAGACTATTATTTGCTAAAAAAAAAAATTTGCACCTCATCCTATCTAGGAAACATCATGAGAATATACAGATGCAAGGGAGAGGCAATATTTTAGCTCAATGATTAGGACAATAGGTAATTGTAGTAGGATTATTATTTAATATATCACATATGAAAAGGGATAAGGGATACATGAACTTTCATCAAGAAACACACTAGTTGGAAGAGTCACATAAACCTTAAAAAGAGTTCCCCATTAGTGTCCTTGACTATATTTTACCAATGTGAGTAAAGCCACTAGTTCAATTGGTTTTTTTAATAAGTAGACAGGGAAAGGGCACCAATCACATAAAACACAAGGAAAAACGAAGAAGTAGCATTGGAATCCCCACTCATGGTCATTACAGTCGAGGGTAAGTAGAAAGCCCCACCCACAAAATTAATAAAAAACCATAACAATCACCTTAAAAGAATTCCTAACACTACTTCTATCATGCATAATAGTATCAAAGTTTAATTTCATCATACAAATTAAAGAGTCACTATTTCTCCTACCACTAAGTTTAAATGACCAAAATAAAAGTTTGAAATTTTATCATAGTTCATTAGACAAAATCTATGTTGTAGAGTCTAAAATAACGAACTTAAGTTTAAAGCTATCAAATAACCACAACAAAGAATGAATAAAGCACTAGAATTACTTTTCATTATCCATAGAAATTTTATCGTAGTCTTCCAAAATACTCTTGAGTAGGCCTTTCCAATATTAATTTTCCTCGTTATGCTGATCTTCCTTGCTAGCCTAGCCATCTTTCATCTTCCTCACCGCTTTCTTCAACCTGTTCTTACCAGTAACAATACCAAACATATATTTCTTCATGATTCCAAAAACCACTTTACAGAGGGAAAAAATGACATTTGTGAAAAGATCATTGTTATGCCATGGGGTAGCAACACAACTTTCAAGAGAAACAACTCTTTTTTGCAAATCAGAAATATGACTTTGGATATTATCAACATCATTTTCTCTTCTAGAATAGGGGAAGTTGGAATATTCAGCTAGGGATAATTTTAAAGTATGGGAAGGAAAATTGCATACCCTATTGACTGTGTCCTCCAACTCATTTAGGTTAACAATTATCTCCATCTAGATCTTTCTTTTTCCTCTTCCTCGAGCTCTTCAGCCCATACAACATAGTCCTCATCTTCAAAATTCTCAGTAGAGTCATCTTCATAATATATCTCATACTCTATGTCTGTCTCAGGAACCACCTCCTTCTCAATATTTTTACCCTTGTGTTCCTTGTTGTAGAGACATGCATACATTATTTCCCCCAAAATTGCTTCATACTTAGTTTTCTTCATTTATTCTATATCCTCATTTTTATCCTCTTCTTTATCAACATCTATATAAACAGGCTCATTTTTCACCTTTTTTATTAGTATTTTTAGCCTTTGAAGAGGTAGGATTGGTGACAACAACTTTCCTTTTTTGGGGAGTGATATCAAACAAGGACTCTTCAAGGGAAGTTTCTTCTTCAGGCATTCTATGGTTTTAAAACTTCTTTTTCCTGGAAGGGTTGGATTTTTTCCCTCTAGGGATAGTTTTATCAGGGAGAGGGTTAGTTTCAACAAGCTCAATTTTAACAATGCTATTAGCTGGGATCGCAATTTGGCTATGTTCCTATTAAGGATATGACAAGATGCAACTTCTAAATAGAGATTTGTAAAATTCATAGTGGTAAAGGGAATACATTAAGCCTTGGTGAAGAAAAGGAGAGGTACCTTTCACGATGCTTTTGGAGATGGATGAATAAAGAGAAAAGGACATATTTATCCTACGTCAATTTCTCAGATGATTCAAAATGGGAAAATGATACCCATGGAAGGCAGTATACCTTCCTTCTAGGGAAAAATATTTCATGACAAAGAAACAAACTAGAGAACATGGAGGGGGCAAAGAAAAATGATCATACCCATTATCATTAGCCGCAAAAACCAATTCCTCCCCTTTCTTGAAAAATACTTCATGTAGAGCTTATAGTCACTAGAGATCTTCCTTTCCACCCTTTCACCTTCTGTCTTTAATCCCGTAGCCTCCACAATTAGCTCAGGGGTCACACAAAATTTGATGCTTTCAATAGAAATATTTCCTTGGTACTAGGATTTACAAAACTTCATGGAAAGAGTAGTTTTTTAGCCCTTCATAGCATGCAAATATGGTGTGAAATCACCTCTAAACAAATATCCCAAAGCTCAATATTTTATAACAATTCCCTACAATCTCTCAGCTCCAACTGCTTTAGAGGCCCCCCATGCTTTTTACCTCATAGAGATTTAGATGATGATCTGCAAACATTAGAGGCTCACCTTTTCCAAATTCAACATAAAACAAAAAACTTTTTTTCTTCTTCTTAGCAAAAAGCCAATGAATTTTCTCGAGCACCCAACTCTTATTTCTTTGGAAACAATAGTGAGGCTTGATATCATTCCCCATAATAATGAGACAATTTTTATGATTTTCATGAAAGATATTTCCCTTTACGCCAAACTTTTCTTAAGTGGTGGGATAATAATCTTCTCATTGCATCATTAATGAGATAATTTTTATTTTGATCACCTTTCAAATTTGAATTGAAATTCCAAGTTGACATCCAATAAGCCTCAACCCACAAGTGGGAGTAATTAAGATAACTGGGATATAATAAACCAAGTTTATATGTAAGTATAGAAGAATTATTGAAAAAGGATTTTCTTTTGACAAAATATAAATGACAAGCACTTCATATATCCTTGAAATCACCTTTCATGCTTCTCCTCAAAATATTAATAATATCTAAGTATTAAAACTTATTATAGAAATAAGAATTAAATATGAAACCTTTTCTTTTAATTAAATTTCAAAGTGAAGTTCCTTCCTTTAATATTCATGCCAGTCTTAGTCCTTTCCCTTTTCTTCTTAAAATTCTAGGTGTAATAATTATCCATGGATCTATAATCCACTTTCGATTTACCATCTAACCATTTATACTTCTCTGTGCTATGTGGTGAGAGCCATCCTAGAACCAACACCCTACAAAAATTAAAATTATATTGCAGACTCATCATGAACATGATTTATCCTTCCATCCTTCCTTTCTTTGGCAAGCACTTATTTTAGATCTCTAGTACATTTCTCAAACTTCAAGTAACACCACTCTTGATGATTGAGGCCTAAATTGGTCATTAGGTCCGCAACACAATTTCTTTCTCTCAAAGTGTGATGAATCTCAAACTGTTTGAAGGTAGAGAGGATTCTTTTGCACTCTTGCAATATATTTAAAAGGTCCAAAGGGCAGCCAACATTCCCTTGTAAATAATATATTATTACCTTAGAATCTCCTTCGATGATTATATTGTCATATTTCAATTCTTTTAGGGGATTAATTCCATGCCAAGAAGCAATAGATTCCACCCTATTGTTAAACCCAATTCCCTAGTTTCTTTACAAGCGTGGTTGTCATTGAACCAAAAGATCGACCTTTCAATGCTCAATACAACCACTAGACTTATATAATCCATGAGAGGTGGTTAGTCCCTTGTCATGAATATTGAGGGGAGCGCTAACAATTTTCCAATAATCTCCCCCTTAGTGTTACCCGAGGGCACTCAAACATGTTACCAAGCTTTGATACCACTTGTTACAAGTGTGGTTTCCATTGCACCAAAAGATCAACTTGTCAATGCTCGATACAACCACTAGAATAATATAATCCATAGGAGGTGGTTAGTCCCTTGTCATGAATCCCAAGGGGAGCACTGACCATTTTCCAATAGTTTTTGTAGAAATATTCTATAAGAACGTCTTTCCAATCCCTAATAACTCCACCAATGGAAAATTTCCCAGGATTTCCCTTAGCGCACCCATATGTTAGGAATAAGAGTCCACAAGTACAATGGAGAGGGGGGTGAATCATTTGTGAGATAGATTATTAAAAATTAAACTTTATAAACCAAAACTTCAATCCAAATTATAACATAGTAAATGCAAACACAATAACACAATCCTTTATTGTCAAGGTAACCCTATTAAAGGTAAAACCCCGATGGGAATTAGCACCCACAAATGATGTACTAAGAGTATAGTATCCCTGTCAAAAGATTTAGCCCTGTTAGGATCTTATTACAACATTACAATACATAGTCCCTGTTAAAGGACAGACCCTGTTAGGAGTCAAGAGTAATAGTGAGCTCACTTCCTAGGCACACTGCCCAAAGAAGGTTAAAGCCACCCTCAAGGATTTACAATTTGAACAAGTGGATATAAGAAATATACAATCGAATGAACTATTTGATAGCAACTATCTTTTCTTGGTTAGTTCCAATGAAGTACTATAATCACACACTCTTCTCTACATCCAGCAGCCAATCAAGCTTTGCATCTTCCACACTTCTCTGTCTTTTCAATTACCTTCGCATCCATCCATATTTTCAAAAGAAAAGATCTCTCATATATACCCTATTACAATAATTGATTAGGTCAGCCAATTAATCTATCCCAATAAACAAATAATTATTTAACCCCTTGCTAAGATACACATGGTACCTAAAACAAGTAAACATCAATTACAATACATCAGATATAATCCAAGATCTGTAATCCATGCGCGTAGTCTACAATGCACGCTACATCTCTGAATTTGGCCCCAAATAGGTCTCCTCTAGAATACACACTACAACTGACGTCATCAACAATCACACGACTTGATATCAATAGAAAAAAATCCTCAATATGTCTTCTGTCATCTCTCAACCTCCTATAACCTGAATCATCATCGCCTGTAAGATATCCCTAAAACACAGAGACTCGCTTTGTCAAGAATCACTGTCATAGTCTAGAAACAAGTCTTCACTAAAAAATCTATAACAACTCCAATATTTAATATTAAGCCAAGTGACCTTAGGAATAAGATCATCAAACATACTTCTACATATCATCATCTTCGCTCATTCTGGTTCATTCGTACAGTATCTGTACACTTCTGTCAGTCATCATACAATAGTAATAACTAGTCTATTCTCTCCACAGAAACATATATTGACATCAGTGACAAAACATGAATTCCAACAAAATCATTAGTACCCAATTCTAATATCATCCAAAAATCTCCCCCTTTGGCATTGATGACAATATTAGAGAAAATCCATCAACCCAAAAGTACTCTCTCTCAATACAATCTTCTCAATATCCTCAACACAATTCTCCCTAAAGCAGTAGAGATTTTCACATAGAATCTCTCCCCCTTTGAAAAAAATGGAAAAGGGTGCCATCTTTAATCTTCTTCAAGTTGTAGCTTTTTCAAATCTTCATGTCTAGCAGGCAGGTGAAAAATCTCTCAAATGTGCTCTAGAGTGTTCCTGCGATCACTCCCCCTAAGGAGTAGATCCATACATCAAGTCCATAAAATGATATAGCTCTGAAAGCCACTGGACTAATGCATGCCTGCATCAATTAATTACCACAAGGAGGGGATCTCACCACAAGCATGTTTCTAAGATACTCAAAAGCATCTTTTGGAAAAGGTTTTATAGATATATCTTCTATCTGTTCTATTGTGCTAACATACTCCAATCTAATCTCTTTCTCTGCTACATTGTCTCTCAAGAAATGTTACTTAATAGAAATATGTTTAGTCTTTGAATGCATTACAGGATTCTTTGACATATTCAATGTGCTAGTGTTATCACAATGGATAATCACTAGCTCTTCAAAAATTATTCCAATGTCCAACATTTGTTTCATCCAAACAACTTGTGTACAATTTATAGAAGCAACAACATACTCAGATTCAGTAGTAGACTGAGAAATACAGTCCTGCTTCTTACTTAACCATGAAACCAACCTTTTTCCAAGGAAAAATGCTCCACCACTTGTACTATTTATATCATCCACACTACCTTCCCAATCAACATCAGTATAAGCATGTAAAATAAAGTCATCTAATTTTTCATACCATAATCCATACTCTATTGTTCCTTTCAAGTATCTGAAAATTCTTTTCACAACAACAAGGTGTGTCTCTTTAGGATCTTCTTGATATCTTGCCACAATTCCAACTGCATTGGAAATATCTGGTCTAGTGTGAGTTGGATATTCTAGACCTCCAATAATTCATCTATACTTTGTCTGAAAAACACTCCGAGTTTCATCATTATTAGTAAGTTTATAACTAGTCACCATGGGTGTCCCAACAGGTTTACAATATTCCATTCCAAACTTCTTCAACATTTCCTTAAGGTACTTGGTCTGAGATATAAAAATACCATTCTTATTCTGATTAATCTGCAAACCAAGAAAAAATATCATCTCACCAATTATTGACATTTCAAATTCATTTTCCATTTCTTTAGAAATTTTTACTCATTTTATCATTGCCTCCAAAAATGATATCATCAACAAAAACTTCTATGATTAGGATTCCATCTTCACCAATTCTTAAATATAAGTTACTATCTACATTACCTTTTCTAAAACCAAGACAAACTAGATACCTGTCTAGTCTTGCATACCATGCTCTTGGTGCTTCTTTCAGTCCATACTATGCTTTCTTCAAATTACAAACCATGTCTTAATCTTCTATCAAAGGAAATCCATCAGGTTTCTCTATGTATACTTCTTCCAAATCTCCATTCAAGAATGCAGATTTCACATCCTTCTAATATAATTTAAAGTCTTTATGTGCAGCATAAGCAAGAAATAATCTCACAACTTCCAACCTAGCAACAGGAGAAAATGTTTCTTCAAATTCTATTCCTTCTTGTTGTGAGTAGCCTTTACAAACCAGTCTAGCCTTATTTCTTACCATTGTTCCTTCCTCATCCATTTTGTTTCTAAAAGTCCATTTTAGTTGCTATCACATTTAGTTGCTATCTCTACATGCTTCATCAGTAGTTTTTAGCTCAACTTGAGAAATAAAACAAATTTCATCTCTTACTTTTGATCTTGTCATCATTCCTTTACTTGAATTACCAATGATTTGATTTTCAGGATGGTTCTTCTTAACATACCTTAGAGTCTTAGGAGTTTCAGTAAGCTCAATTGATTCATCTTCAATCTCATCATCAATCTCCAAAGGTTCTACAGGATCAACAATGACCTCTTTTATCTCTGTAATTTGACCAAAGTCATACATTCTTTCCTGAATCTGAAACTTTTCATCTATCTTCACATTAGTTCTTTCAATCAACTTCCTCAATCTCACATTGAAACATTTATAAGCTTCGCTCTTATTAGAAAAACCAAGGAAGATACCTTCATCACTTCTAGCATCAAACTTCCCTATCTCATCATCTCTTTTGATATAGCATTTACTTCCAAATATTCTAAAATATATTACAGTAGGAGTATGGTCAAACCATAATTCATAAGGAGTCTTACTTGTACCTTCTCTGATCTGAATTTTTTTCAGGGTGTACACAACAGTGCCAACAGATTCTCTCCAATGAACATGTGATACATTTCCTTCCAGTAGCATAGTTCTGGCAGCATCTAATATTGTTCTATTTCTTCACTCTGCTATCTCATTCTATTGTGGTGTCCTAGAAGCAGATGCCTCTATGAATATTCCATGATCTTTACAGTAGGTATTAAATAGATCTGGTGTAAACTCACCACCTTTATCTGATCTCAAACATTTTATCTTCAAACCTAATTCATTCTCAACTTTTGCTTTGAATATCTTGAATTTTTCAAATGCTTCAGATTTCTCTTAAATATGTGTAGAGTCAAAAAATGGAAGCACTTCCATTGTATACTTTTTTAGCCTTCCAAATAATTGGTTTGGGGTCATATCAAGCACCTTGAATGGGTTCCTGAGTTAGACCTAGCTTTCCCCCTGTTCTGCCCCTCTTTCCACTTCTTTCCAGCCTGATTTCTGCATTCTAGACTGTAGAGCTGAGATTCTGGACTTCAAGGTTAGGGTCGACCTTTTTGGTCTATGTTGACCTCGACCCTGACCTAGGTCAAGGTTGACCTTGACCCTAACCTAGTTCAAGGTCGACCTCGACCTTGACCCAGGGTTCAAACTTTGGGGTCTTGCAGTTTCTCGATGTCGGTATTTGCAAAAGTTATTTCTCGCTTCTAGGTCAGCTGTTTCAGGTTCTGAAGCATCAATTTATAAATTATATTTAATATAGGTCCTCTCCTAGGGGTAAAGGCTTTAATGGGAATTTAATTATCCTATGTCAGCCTCCTTAGAAGATTGTGCCCTAGTTTCATATAAAAGGGAGCCTTCTCCTCTCATTTTCTCTAAGTTTTCTAAGCATCATTAAGTAATTGAGGAGCATTATCAAGTGAAGTCCAAGCAAGCTAAGAAGAGATATTTCAAGAAAGCATTCATCCATTCTCAAGAATTCAAGCATCCATTTTCATGAAGGAGATCCATTGGAGGCCATTGAAGGATTCAAGCTACATAGTGCCCTTTTGGTGATCTCTCCATCCACCTTCT
>MU227210.1:609411-626621 GCA_018584345.1 Thuja plicata
CAAGGACTTTTTCAAGCAAGGTGAATTTGTGCATTTACTTTGTTTATCTTTATGCAATTTCAATTATACTTTGAGGTTAATTCCAAAACTGGGGTTTGACCAAGGCAAACCCCTCCCCCCCAACAAAAAAATCTCTTTTTCTTGTAGGTACAGGTTTGAGACTACGGATTTGAACACAGATTTGGATACCCTTTTCGGCTTTCTTCCACACTCCGCGAACAGATTCTTTGTCAAACCTATGCAGGTTAGGGTCGACATTATTGGGTCAGGGTCAACATTTGTGGGTGAAGGTCAACATTTTTCATAAGATGACATCAGATTGGGAAAAGATTTCTGAGTTTTGTTTGTCTCTACGTTTCTTTTTCGGGTCATCCTTCATATTTTCAAGAAACAGTCTAGAGACCTCAAAAAACAACATTCTTTGATCTGCAATACTTTAAGGTTGGTTCTTCTTCCTATCCTTTTCAATTACTGTAATAAATAATATTTACTTAATAATTAACAGAATTTAAGATCTCCTTCTTTACTCTCTTTTCCAAAAAGTTGATTCATTTGTGCATTGATCCTTCTTTGGGGTTAATCAACTTGGATCTTCCATTTGTCCATTTGAGGATAGAAGAAGAGCATCTTATCTTCTCCTTAATCACAATTGCAATATACAATCAACACAATTCAATTAAATGTAAAGTAGGGTTAAGGAAATCAACACTCTTTAATCAAATCAAACAATAATTAACAAACAATCTCCTTACCCTTCTCACCCCTTTACAATATGTAACCCACATCATTCTAGAAAAGTCATCAACAAAAAGTATAAAGTACCTTTCACCGTAATAAGATCTTGTTCTTGTAGGACCACACAGATTTGTGTGTACCAAATCCAACTTCTCTTTTGTTGAATAAGATTTTCTTTTAAAATTTCTTCAAGTTTGCTTCCCCATAACACATTCTCTACACATAGTGTTAGATGGTTTTATAATTTTAGGTAGATCTCTTATTGCATTAGTCATACTTGTCTTCACAATATTATCCAAGTTACCATGACAAAATCTTCTATGCCATAACCAACTATCATCAACCTTTGCAATAAAAAAAGAAGCCTCAGATGTATTCAATTCAAATATATTATGTCTAGATTTAGTACCATATGCTATCAAGTCTCCTAATTTACTATTGATAGAAAATTTTCCGTCAATGAATTTCAATTGATAGCCTTTGTCCACTAGCTATCCAACACTCAATAGATTATGCTTAATTCCATCAACAAGCAGTACATTGTCAGTATTAGTTTTTCCTTCCAGAGAAATAGATCCAACTCCAATGATAATCTTAGGAGTATTGTCACCAAATCTAACAACTCCACCATCATATTTTTCCAGACTAACAAAATTGATTTTATCTCCAGTCATATGATGTGAACAACCACTATCTATAACCCATTCAAATTTATTTTCAACACGAGATAATAAGGCTCTTTCTTCATGTATAGGTTCATTATCCTTAATAGCAATAAATCCAATCTCATCATAGTCAACAGCTTCATCATCAGATACACCTTCACTAGCATAATAACATTCCTCATCTTTTGGATACTTGGATTTGTAAAACTTAGGTTTATGTTTTGGAACCCTTGTAGGACATCGAGATGCAAAATGACCTATCTTGTTGCATGAAAAAAATTTCAAAGGTAACTTTCCTTCAAATTTACCCTTACTTCTCTTTTCTCCTCTAGCGATCAGGGCTACCACTTCATCTATCTTTCTTTCTTCTTCTTGTATTTGTTCCCCTTCATCAACATAGTCTCCAAGTTCTTCTCTCAAATCACTATTGTTGGTGCTTGCAATTCCAGATAAGGTATTTTTGTTTCTATGCATAGTCGCCTTGAATGCTGACTAAACTTTAGGTAGAGAATCTCCCAATTCTACAACCTCAAAAGTAGTTAGCTTTCGAATAAACATCTTTCTACTGAAGTTTACTATCAAAGGTATAATCTCCTCTATATCTTCTACTTTAGTTCTGTATGCAGGTGTCAGAGATCTGAGAATCTTTGTAATCACTTCTTCCTCACTGTAAGTACCTCCAGAGTTCCTAATGCCAGTAACGACTTCAGTAATTCTCTGTGCATATGCTCTAATGTTCTCATCATCTTTCATTTTTAATGATTCCATCTTTTTATTCCAATTTTGTAGCTTCACCTTTTTTGTAAACTTATCTCCTTCATACAGTGCTTCCAATCTTGTCCAAATTTCATTTGCAGAATCTAAGTATTTTAATTTTGTGAATTTGCCTTTAGAAAGTGTGCTAATCAATGATTCCCTTGTGACCATGTTACATGAAAATATTTTCTTTTCATCTTCAGTAGCTTTATCCAATTCATCCTCAATATTTATCTTTTCCTTTCTTTTTGTGATCATCTAGTAGTCGATTCCCAAACATAGCAAATGTGTCCTCATCTTGTTCTTCCAACTGTCAATTTTTTTAGGATCAAATTTTGGACTATCCTTCCTGTAGTAAGTCATCTTCAAGAACACCTCAAGCTGTTAAGATTTCTCTCTAAGGACCAGAAGCTCTGATACTAATTGTTAGGAATAACAATCCACAATTACAACTGAGAGGGGGGTGAATCATTTGTGAGACAAATTATTAAACATTAAACTTTAAAAACCAAAACTTCAATTCAAATTATAACATAGTAAATGCCAACACAATAACACAACCCTTTATTTCTAAGGAAACCTTGTTAAACGTAAAACCCCGATGGGAATTAGTACCTACAAATGATGTACTGAGAGTCTAGTATCCCTGTCAAAAGATGTAGCCTTGTTAGGAGCTTATTACAATATTACAGTACACAATACCTGTTAAAGGAAAAACCCTATTAGGAGTCAAGAGTACTAGTGACCTCACTGCCTAGGCACACTGCCCAAAGAAGCTTAAAGCCACCCTCAAGGATTTAAAATTTGAACAAGTGTATATAAGAAATATACAATCCAGTGAACTGTCTAATAGCAACTGTCTTTGATTGGTCAATTCCAATGAAGTACTATAATCAAAAAATTTGCTCTACATCTTGTAGCCAATCAAGCTTCATAGGTTCCACAGTTCTCTTTCTTTTCAATTACCTTCTCATCCATTCATATTTTCAAAAGAAAAGATCTCTCATATATACCCTATTACAATAATTGATTAGGTCGGCCAATTAAGCTTTCCCAATATACAAATAATTATTTAACCCCTTACTAAGATACACATGGTACCTAATACAAGTAAACATCAATTAAAATACATAAGATATAATCCAATATCTACAATCCATGCTCACAATCCACAATGCACGCTACATCTCTGAAGTCGGCCCCAAATAGGTCTCCTCCTGAATACATGCCACATATGACATCACAAAAAATCACACAACTTGCGATCAATAGAAAAAATTCCTCAATATGTCTTTTGTCATCTCATAAGCTTGCATAACCTGAATCATCATCGCCTATAAGATATCCCCAAAACACAAAGACTCATTCTATCAAGCATCACTGTCATAGTCCAGAAACTAGTCTTCACTAAAACATTTGTAACAACTCCAATATGAAATATTAAGCCAAGCGACCTTAGGAATAAGATCATCACACATCCTTCTACATAGCATCATCTTCTCTCATTCTCATTCATTCATTATCCATACACTTCTGTCAGTCATCATACAATAGTAATAACTAATCTGCTCTCTCCATAGAAATATATGTTGACATCGGTGACAAAACATGAATGCCAACATCATCAATAGTACCCAATTCTAATATCATCCAACACTGTCAACATTGTATTTGACCCAACCCACATTTGAGGGAATCCATCTAGTGCATTTCCTTCTCATAATACTATCCCAATTGATATTTAGGAGGTCATGCTAAATCCCCCAACTCTGTTTAACCCTTAGCTCCTACAAAGTGGGGATGAATTTCCCTTTCCCAAAGATAACAACATTAAAAATATCCTTTATCTGTTGTTTGATGATTTGGAACACAACATTGTTGTTTCTAGATTGATCTCTAAAAATTCTATTATTCCACTCTTTCCATATATTCCATATGAGAAAGGGAGGGATCTAAGCCCAAATATTTCTTATAATATGGTAATTTAAAGGACTTAATTTCAATTGGTTAATGAATAATTTCATAGGGTCTTCCATAAGCCAACTAACATCAGTGAACGAAAACACATTATCCTAGACTTCCCTCACATATGAGCAATGTAAGAAAAAATTATCTATGCTTTCACAATCAGAGTAATAGAGAACACATATGCTCACCAAGGAGAATCCTCTTCTGTTCAAGTTGTCAATTATTATATTTTTTCTATGAGAAGTGATCCACAAGAAGAAATTAGCCTTGTGGATGAGGTTAGGAATCCAGATTTGATTCCAAATTTGAGTGTTATATTCATTATATTCCAAGTCTTTATGCATCAATTTAACAAAGAAGTGGCTAGAAGAGATGTGCTTAGAACTAGATCTATTTATCTTCAACTACATGAAATTACAGTAAACAATCTAGGAGAAGGGGCATAAAGGAAAATAGGTCTTCCTCCATATACTTATGAATTTGAGAAGGGATGTCAACACAATCCCATAATTGATTTTGAAGTCTTTCCATTTAGCCTTTCCATTCTGTAATTTAATGTACTTGCGAACCCGATAACCATATTTATTTACCATCCAATGTCTAACCTAGTTGAAGTTATTATGATCCTCAAGGGGTTTATTATGATGCCATATATCCTCCCAAAATTTGGTGCTAGTACCATTCATAATAATCTTCCTGTTGTCTTTCCTAAGGTTTAGTTTAGTTTTGAGAATGCTATTCCAAAGAGGGGAGTCTGAGGCGGGAGTAGTATCATATAGAAAGGAGTCTGTAGGTCTATATTGAAGATAATCAGCCTTGACAAGTTCAACCTAATCTTTTCCATTCTCATGAAGCATCCACCCCACCTTAGCAATAAGGGATCTGTTAAATGGTCTTATTTTCCTAATACGAAGACCTCCATTCCTCTTTGAGGTGAAAATTGTGTCCCATTCGACAAGAGAAATTCTTCTTCTTGCCTCAGTACCTGTCTACAAAAATCTCTTTTGCAACTTCTCAATATAGTAAGCCAAAGAGCTAGGAATTTAAAAAAGAGAAAGGAAATAAATTGGGATACTTTAGAGGCAGGACTTGAGAAGTTTGATTTTCCCTTCCTGGCTTAAGAATTTACCCTTCCATGCCACAATCATTTTCTGGAATCTCTCAATGAGACTTTTCCAAAAAGGAGGGGGAAATTTGGTAGTGAGAGGCAATCCCAAGTAAGAGTTAGGTAAGGAGGAAATATTATAGCCCATGACATTCTTTATCTTAGATTGGAGAACTTCACTAACATTGAAGAAATGGAGTTTACTTTTAAGGTAGTTGATTTTTTGTCCTGAGATCTTACCATACTTCTCTTCTTCCCGAAAGAATTTACTTCCATATCTTGGCTTCAGACAGATAAGCTTCCCCAAAAAGGATAATTTCATCAAAAAATTGTTGATGAGAGAATGTTTCAATGTGAGAAGAAGCCTTAATACCTTTCAGGTTGCTCATGTCCTTATTTTTTTAGATATTATGACCAAGCACTTCAACAACAATAATGAACAAATAGGGATATAGGGGTCCCCCTATCTTAACCCTTTTACCATGGAGAATAATCCCTTAGGGGAGCCACTTATGAGAACTAAATACATAGTATTAGTCACACATTCCATTATCATCTTAAAAAATTTACCACTAAACTCATACTTTTTAAGAACATCAAGAAGGAAATCCTAGTTTACCTTATCGTAAGCTTTCGAGATGGCCAATTTAAGAAATCAAACCTGATTTTTTACTATATTATATAGAATGAATAATCTCATGAGTGGTAATAACCGCATCCAGAACATTTTTTCCTTTGAAACCCCTTTTTGATTTTGAGAAAGCAACTTATCGAAAATGTGCTCAAGCCCGTTGACCATAATTTTTGAAAATATTTTGTACAAGTTGTTACACAAGATGATATGTCTAAAGTAAGACATCCTATTATCATCAACCACTTTAGGAACTATGAATAAGATGGTGGAATTTAATTATTTTAGCAACCTCCCCATTCTGAAAAATCCTTAGCAACATTAAAAATATCAACACCCACAATGTCCTAGAAGAGTTAAAAAAATTTAGGGGGAAGCCATCAAGCCCAGGGGCTTTAAAAGCACCAAAGGAGAAAACCACATCTTTCACCTCTTGGGAAGTGACCTATTTAGCTAAGTTTCTATTATCCTCTTCAGAGATTAGGGTGGGAATGACATCCAGAAAATCATCAGGATTCAAGCAAGCAACATTGCCACTAGCATGGGGATCAATAAAAGACCTAACAACCACATCAACAACATCTTATTTCTCCTTCATGAAATCTCCATTAGGAAACTAAATCCTCCTGATTCTATTCTGACTTCTATGTTTAAGGGTTGACATATGGAATAGTTTTTTACTTTTATCCCCCTCAGTAAGCCACTAGATTCTAGACTTCTATTTCTAGAAAAAATCCTCCTGTTTATTCAGAGTAATCTACCTTTCTCTTAGGGTTCTCTCTTCTTGAAAATCTCTTCATCTTGTCTTCCTTCTTCCATTCTCCTTTTTATTTCTTTAAGTTTATCCACCACCTTTTCTTTCCCTTTGAAAATATTTCCAAAGGAGGTCTTGCTCTAGCCTTTCATTTTTTCTCTGATGAGTTTAAGTTTTTTGTTGACTTGAACCACGACAAAACCTAAGAAATGAGTATTCCTCCAGCTCTCAACTATGCCCATAAACTCCAGATGAGAGGTCCAGATGATCTTGAATCTCCAAGGGAAAGGACCTTTTATTTCTATTCTCTCTCCAATAAAGCACTAAAGCATTATGATCTGAAGCAGTCTTCGAAAGAGATACAAGGGAGAAATCAAAAAGATTGGACCAGTTAAGAGAGAGAGAAATAATCTTCCTAGCCTAACTTGGATAAATTTTTTTACCTTGTCTCCTATTTGACCAAGTGAAATTGGAGCCTTGAAGATCAATATCAATCAACCTAGTCGTAGAAAGAAAATAAGACAAGTCGAGCATACTCTCATTGAAGTCTTACATACCACCAGAGTTGTACGAGGTATGTAAAGGGGAGATGAAATCCCCCAAGAATCCATCAAGAAGTGTTCAGGCCTTGTATGGTAACTGCAACAGATTCCTATAGAGATTTCCTAGTTATGGTAGATATTGATCAAGTTCCAAGAGATAACAAAGCTTAATGACTTGAAAGTGATGATTACGCTGTGTTTAAAGGAATGGTATAATGTCCTTGAAACCTTACAGGGATTCCATAAGGTCAAGGGGCCACCATAAGAAATATAATTATCATTAGAGTCCCATTCTGCAGTGGGCCAGATCTGGTTCACAACCTTCTTGAGTCCTTCCTTTTTCATTTTTGTTTCTTGCAAAATTAGAATATCAACTTTATTCTCCAGGATAGCACACTTTAGCATGTGTTGTTTGACATGGCTATTTAAGCCTCTTAGGGTCCAAGACAAGATCTTCATATATAACCTAGAAATTATAAACAACCTTCCTTTGAAAAACTCCATTATGGGTTACCACCCCACACCAGAATCATGTGGAGCATCATTTCTTTTTCTTCTTAATATTAGAGAACCTATCAAGACATTTGGGATCTACCCTGGTTGCAAGTCAAGATGACAAAGGGGCATAGATGAAGAAGTCCTCAAGTCATCAAGACCCATATTCTTTCTTAGGTGACAAGCCCCATCCAGATTTCCATTAGAGGAAGGAGTCCCCTTAATAGAAATCTTAACATCCTCACCACCTACAACCATTAGGTCTTGAACCTTCTCATTGATCTTCTCATCAATCAAACCTTCCAAAGCCTTTTGATGTTTAGATCGACCTTTTTGAAACTTGCAAACATTACTGAGGTGCCCATATTTCTTACAGATCTGGTAGAAGATAGAAGCATTCTTATACTCCAAGTGTTACTCCCAAGAGCCATACTTAGATTTCAGGGTAATAGAAGTTGGAAGAACTATATTAACCCTGGCATTCACACAAATTCTAGAAAAGAGGAGGCATGATCTCTAGTGGGTGATCCTATCCACATCCAGGTGATCACCAAAGGGTTCAACAATACTTCTAAATACCTCAAAATTCCAAAAATCAAGGGGGAGGCCAAGAAAGAGAACCCAAGTAGGTGCTAAAGCACCAAGATCATCCAAATCCTTGAAACCCAGTTTTCATTTACATAGGGAAAGCATATTCCTTTCGTTAGAACCATACTTCTAAGGCCCATTAGTGAGAACATAGATAAGGTCTTCCTTGTTTACAAAGCTAAAAAGGAACAAGCTATTGGGCATAACATTGATTTTAACACTACCTTTTAACTTCCATTGGGTAGAAACCCATTTCCTTAGTTGGTCAATAGAGGGTCTGAAAGATAGGAACTTACCCACCAATAAAAGCTCCAATTCAACCGTAGTTTCTTTCACTATCTCATCATGGACATGTATTGTAGTACCAATAATTTTACGGGAAACAACATGTGTCTTCTTAGTATCAGGAAGCCCACCTTTGTAGGACTGACACCAAGCACTTTGTCCACAAAGGAAGAAGGCTTATCATGTTGCATAAAAGTGTCATTCAAAGTAGCAGATTTGATAGGTCCATCCAACAAATTCAAAGCAGGAATCTCAGGGGATGGACTTGTGGGCCCTGAGAGAAGGGCAGGATGACCAGGATTCACTGCAAATAGAGAAAGAGACTGGGAGACCCCCATTGGATCTCCCATCTTTGACCCCATAGGAGGTAAATGAAGCAATAGAAGGAGAAGAGAAGCGCAAAAACCCTCACTAGTTCAATTGTTGTTGCATCCGAATCCACCAATATTAAGTTGTAGGGAAAGACATTGGATTCAAAAAAATATGCCAAACTAACACTAGAGGCTATAAGGAATGACATGAAAAGATTGTGGATGAGGATTCTTAGAACATGTGGGAGTAGAGTCATTTCAAAAGAATTCCCTTCCATTGTGTATATGTTTGAATATAAAGGGAAAGGTGACCTTGACACTCATGTGGCAACATTTACCACTTTGTGTAGTGATTTCATTCTTGAGGATGCCCTTCTTACAATTTTTTTTCTAGATCCTTGATTGAATGATTTTTTTTTGCAGTTTTCCTCTAACTAGAAATTCAATTAACATTTTTTTGTAATTGATTAATCATTTATCACAACATCTTCAAAACAATGATGGACAAAAGTTACATTAACTAATTTGGTGCATTGCAAATAAGATATGAAAGAGAAAGTGACAAAATGTTTTGGTAGATTTCAAACTTTGTATTCATAGATTTCTTATTCCCTTCTTGAGGCTAATGTTCAAAGAGGTTTTATTGGTAATTTTACAACCACACATTATGGGAGAGGGACTGGGAGTAGTGTGGACTAACTTCGTGAATATGTAGTCGATACATGGAATATTGTACGAGCTCTATTTTTTTAATAAATGTAAAATAAACACTTAACTATCTACAACTAAAATTTGAAGCTACAACTTATCATACAACTCGTCAAAATAATACGTCTATTACGAACTGTCCAAAAAATGACTTTTTTTAAAGATTTGACCACAACTTTTAATTAAAAGGTTATGTTCATAAAATTTTCATAATTCACACACTTATGCACAACACCTTCATAATTATCAATTTTTGATTAATAGACATGAAAGCTCTTCATCCATAGATCTAGTTGACAAAACTAACGAGGGTCCTCAAACTTACAAAATGCACCATTGACCAAATTTGAAATATCTGAAAATACCAGGGATTTTTGTGAAATTTTCAACATCTCTTCTTCATGATCTACATATTTTGTGGTTGAAAACCACAAAAAATTTGGCAAAATCTTATTGTGTTTTCACCAATTTGAGAAAAAAAAAGGTTGACTTTTTTTTTTGTCTTTAGTACATTCTATCGAGAACTTAACCAAAACCATAATTATTATTACCTTACTGTTTTTTTTTCTTTTTGACTTTCTTATGCATTTTAGTGGGTCTTATCAAGATTAAGTTAATTAATACCTGCATGGGAACAAGAACCGCCATGATCAATTGTTTTGTTATTTGTTTAGGATTACAAGAAGCCTGTTTATCTAATTATAGTGAGATTATAGTATGGAAATCAAGGTAGACGTGGTTAAAATCCATACACATAACTCTACTATTCTTCTGGACATTATAGCATGGAATTATCGAATCGTGTTACAGATTTTTATCAGCGCCATCATCAAGACTTTTCTTAATAGATGGGATTAGAAGTACACGATACTTATTATTTTATGTAATAGTCATAATCAGCCAATAAGCTTATACGTGGTTCTATGACATACACATCAGCTTCGTTTGACTTTTTAAAATTTGCTGGTCTGCTTACATTGACTTGCTCGTACAAACAGCGGAGGTGAATTTGGTTGTGTCGAGCTAGGAGTGTCACTTGCTTGCCCTAAAATGTCAATTACAATTTTATTAAAATTGTAAGAATCGATACATTTAAATTGTAAGAATCTGTATGTTGCTTATTGTATTTGCCGTAGGCAATATACTATTGCATTTGGTTGTGCACCAATAATGAATTAGTTTTACATCAATGAACCAATCATAAATTACTATTTTTTTCTTGTTAACTATTTGTAAAGTTTAAATATTTATTTATGAATTGAATATATTCTATAAATTAGTTTTCTCAATTATGATTGGTTCAATTGATTTGGTCTTATATACCCCTTTTCGGGAGGCTTCCCAAATTTATTTTTTATATATAGTTTTTAACATAGTTTTGTAATATATAATTTATATATCATTTAATTTATTTTAAAATTGATCTTTTAATTTAGAATATAGTATATTTATGAAATATTATATTTTATATTTTATAATCTAAACATGTTATTTTCATTAAAAAATTCAATTATTTATAATATATAATTATTATTTATTCTAAAAAATTTACTATATAATATTTTTAATATATATATGCTATAAATAATTATTACAATTTCTAATATATAATATATATTATTCTATAATATATAATATAAAAGTACTATATCTACATTATATAATTTTAATATTTCATTATCTCTTTATATATTATTATTTAATTTCTACTTTACATTTATAATTTATAACTATATTTTAAATTTTTACAATTACAACAATACAAATGAAATTATAATATATGCAAGATTAAACTATATTTTTCATTTAAGAAATAATATATATAACTATCACACATTCTAAAATATTTACTATTTAATTATATAATATATAACATAATAGTATATTATATATAATATAATAGTATATTATATATAATATTATTGATAATATATAAATAAAAAATATATTAGTAAAATAAAATTAAGATTAGCATTTAAATTATTCATAAATTATAATTAATACTTGTTTAAATAATTATAATTAAAAATAATATTTTTAATTGTTATAATTATAATTATTAAAAATATATTATTATAATTATATAAATTTATAATTAATTAAAATATTTCTAATTAAAATTAGCATTATGGGTAAAAAGATAATAATTAGGTTAAAATTGTTAAAATTTTAATTACCATTACAATTAACTTACCAATATAATTTTACATTATGATTTTTTAATTACAAAAAATATTATTTATATTATAATTATTAAAAATTATAAAAATTAATATATTTAATACTTATAATAAATATAATAAAATTTATATACAAATTAAAACTATAATTAACTACATAATTAGGCAAGTACTAAACCACTACGTGGCACTTGTTATATAAATGATAATTTTAAGTATACATTATCAAATAAGATGTTATGACTTTATTTTATTTATTAAGTAACCTTACAATTAAGGCGTCATTAACTTTTGTAGATCTAATAACTTTTGGAACACTATTAACTTTTGAAAGTGTTCGAAGACATTTAAGGTGTATTTGGAAAATATTTTCTACTATTTATTCACTATTGTATGTAATCTATTTATAAAGGGTGATGTGTTCCACTAATATTGTAAAGGTGGATTGTCGACAAAACTATTTAATATTGTTTTTCCCACCCATGGATGCCTAGAATGGGATAATTAATGAGATAGCAAGTGAATAGATGAGATAGAATAAGTTAATTCCTCATAGTTTTTATTATAATTTAAAACTAATGCTTATGTTAATTTAAATACTGGTGTAGGTTTCAGTGAAATTTTATATGTTTTACCTCGTTATTTTCCTTTTACTTCCTTATATTGCATGTTGGAGGATGTGGTGAGTTTTATTCTTGATGGAGGTTATCATGATAAAATTTTTAGGTGCTTTGTCAGACAATGAGGGCATAGTGAAGGTTTAGATGGTATATGACTGGGTAAGGCATATTTTCCCTTGTTTGTGATTCTTATGGGTGTATTTATAAGGTATGATGTCAAGTGGGAGAATGTTAGGATTAAGATACATCATCTACCTTGTAATCCTTTGTTACACTGCATAGTTCCAACATCTTTTAAAAATGTCCTAAGGAACTCATGGTTGAAAAATATTTTGTAATATCTATTCTAACTATTGTTTGTAATATATTGGTTAGAGTATTGGGTTCCATTACAAGCAATAAAGGTGGGTTTCTAACATAGTTTCTAATATAATTTCCCCACCTATGGACACCTAGATTTAGATAATTAATGAGATGAGAAGTGGGGAAAAAGGAAAAATTTGGGATTCTCCAAGTGAGGGCTTGGAAGAGGCAATAACCACGTCTCTTGGTATTCCATCATTTATTATATTTAATATAATGTTTGTCCTACAATATTAGGTGTCCAAGCTGGAGGCAAAGTATTGGAGCCAAACTTTGTGTCCTTTTAACTTAAGTGGAGGTCATCCAATGGTTGGGGTCATCTTTAATGAAGAGTCTTCTTTGCATTTTTTTTGTTGTTGTCATTTCTAGAGCTCTTTCCATTCAATAAATTCAACTCTTAGGATGTAGAATTCAAGAGGAATAGTTGAATGTATAGTTACTTTGTAGGAACAAGGACATGTATAAGGAGGTTGCTCATAGGTACACATGTGTTGCCATGTTGGAGGTAAATAGAAGAATGAAATTGAATGTAATGTAACCATATTTTTAATTGATAATGCATACTTGACCTCCCCCCTCTTGGTGGATATTTTTCTCGCAAGGGTTTCTCCATGTAAATATTATGTTAGGTGATGTTCAAGTATGTTGTTGATTTGCACCTCATCTCTATTGTCATATGGTGATGTTATTCAAGTTTTATTGGTATTCTAAGTTTACAAAAGATAGTGTTAATAAGAATGACATGTAGGTTAGTTTTTGGCATCACAAAGGAGAAGGATCTTAGTAGAATTTTTCTATGTTAAGGAAAAATAATTTTCAGATTTACAAATAGGTTTTGGATTTTTATGTTGTATAACTCCAAGCCATGTATCGCATCCTTTGATTGGTTTATTGTGTAAAGATTAAATTGTTAACCATGAAAGCTTGATTTCATATGTTTATTCAATGAGGAGAACAATTATTTATATAGCAAGGAAGGTAGGTAGTACAAATAGTTTTAGCAGTTTCAAAAACTAGAATGTAACATCGAACCATTTTCTAACCATCTACAATATACACCAACATTAGCTTCCTTATTGAATTGATCTTGAAAACATTTTATTCACCTTTCTCTAGGGACCCCCCTTAAGGCCTACTCAACAAAAACTGCTAATTACATAAATGAATGCATATTTTTTTTAAAATATTTCTTTCGAGATGATGACATGTAACTAATTAAATGTTTGAAGATGTTAAGTTGATGATCAACTTGATATAATGTGTATGGTCATCGAGATACTTCCAAATAATTCAATGAACTCATAAATCAAGGCTATGCTAATTAGTAATGCATACAAGTCAAGTATTCACTAAGTGACTGTATACACCGACGGAGTGCACTCGACGATCAGAGTAAAAGAACAAAGTTACAACATTACTGACGGGTAGAGTTACAGTGTTGACCGATGAGAAATACACATAGTAACCCGATGGACATAATTTCAGTGTTGCCTGACGGACGAAGATCACGAAGCTAACTAAAGTCTCACTGACGGTTCAGTCAGTTGTCATTGACGACTAATTGAAGTGGTGACCGACAGAATAGAGAGTTTAGAAAACAACAAAATATCTAGCTGGCAGAGCTAAATATAGACTTAACTGGTTGTTTATTTTGTTTTATTCGACTAGAGATAAGTGATTAATTTAAAGCTAATTTGTACAGTTTTCAAGAAGGTATCTATGAGATAAATCAGGAGTTATTCTTTAAATCCAATTGGCTGGATTGTTTATCACGCCAAGAATCAAGAATCAAGAAACAATGAATAAATTATGTCTATATAAGAGACAAACTTAATTCATTTCCGATAGGGGATTAAGGGGAGTGAATAAAAATAGTGGATGCTGGAGAGAAACTGATGAAGAACAACTTCATGCAATACTGATCAAACAAGCTGAAGGGGGAGCTAAGGAATTCTGTAGACACCAACAAACAGTGAGCGTGGCATCACAAAGCAGAAAGTATGGAGCACAAGGATTGAATTGATACATTGGTCAGAGAGGTAATGTACTTAAATAGATCTAAAAATCTACGATTCAAGTTGCAATATGAATAGGTCATAGTGTTTTAGTTTAACCATTGAAGCATCAAGTCTCTTAACCGAGCAGGACTTAATAGTCTTCTATATATTGAGGTACATCTCAAGGAGTACCAAAAAGGTTGATTCATGAAAGTAGTATTGGACTTTCTCGATACCTATTGACAGTCTAAGAAAGAGGCTGATTCAAGGATGGTGGCAATAGATGCCCGATACTAAGTGACAACCTATATGTATAAAATCCTATAACAAGGTCACACTTAATAGTGTGTTTGTAACCTTTAATAGGGTTGGATCTTAACAGGGCTCACTTCAGAAGAGTGAAAATTTTGGGTATCGGTCCTAGTGGTTTTTTCCCTTAACGGAGTTTCCATGTTAAAAATCCTTGTGTAATGTGTGTATGATTCATTTCTTTACTGTTTAGTATCTTACATATTTGATTATGGATTTATCGGTATACTCTGCATATTTACTATATTTCGGTAAATAGATGACTGCTTATCGGTAAACATACAGAAGAAGGTTTGACAGAGCAATCTGACAAGTAGTAAATTGATTTAAGTATTTCATGACAGAAGATAACTTGAGATATAATTTGTGGTTATAAGTTTAAAGGATTGATTTAAGGATTAATTTTTGAGGCCATTGATTCACCCCCCCCTCTCAGTTATTACTAACAATTGGTATCAGAGCTTGTGTGCTTAGAAAGGAAGGTTTCAAGACCTAAGCTAAAGATCACAAGATGAATAGACGAGATGTGCACAAGTTGAACAAAGATAATTTTTCTTCATGGCAGAGCAGAATAAGACTCCACTTATCAGGTATTGGTAATGATGTTACTCAATACTTAGAAATTGAATATGTGTTTCCCATAGGAGCACCATCAGTTGAACAAATGAGAGAGAAGCATGAAAACAATGGCATGATGATAGAGATTGCTTCCTCACTCTCTGATGCTAAATTTAAAGATGTCAAAGATTGTGAAACTGCAAAGAATATGTGGGACAAATTGAAGCTTGTACATGGTGGTGACAAGAATGTTTTGAGATCCAAGGAAGAAAGCCTTAGAGGAAAGTTTGATGATGTCAAAATGAAAGAAGGTGAAAACATCACTCAGTACAACACAAGAATCAAAGAGGTAGTCAATACTATCCGAGGAGTTGGAGGTGTACTAGAAGAAGATACAATGGTAAGTAAAATTCTAAGAACCTTACTACCTACTTATGCTATTAGAGTATCTACCATTCAAGAAATGAGAGCAGTAGAAAATAACAGTGTTACTCTAGACAGTTTGATTGGAAGACTGATTTCATTTGAGATGAATAACTTTGATAATAGTGTCTTACCAAATATAGAGTCTGCATTCAAAACTTCTATGAGAATAAGTAAATCAAGTCATAAAAACACTATGAGAAAAGATAGTGATAGTGAAAGTGAAGAAGATGATCTTGAGGAAATTGAAGCACTTATGGGTAGAAGAATGTAGAGAGGCAAAGGTAAATACAAAGGTAAACTACCACTTGTTTGTTTTAATTGCAAAGAGATTGGACACTTTCCTGCAAGATGTACTCTGGACGACAGAAGTAATGACAGATCATTTGAAAAAAAGTTTGACAGAGGTGATTACAGAAGCTACCGACAATCAGAAAGAAGAGATACCCGAGACTATAAGGACAAAGGAAAGAAGGCCAATTACCTAGAAAAATGCAAACATGATGACACTGACATCGAATCTAATGAAGACATCGAGATGGTGTTTGTAGTAGTAAAAGATGATTCAGATGATGATGAAGAAAGGTATGTAGAAACAACTCTCATATCTAAAGTTAGTAAAAATGATTTTTGGATCATAGATAGTGGCTTCACTCACCATATGACCGGTGATAAGAAAAAGTTTGAGACTTTTGAATACTACAAAGGTGGTTCAGTAAGACTGGGTAATGACACACCTTGTCCAGTTGAAGATAGAGGAACCATAATGTTGAATAACTAGATAAAATGTGAAAATGTTTATTGGGTAAATGGATTGAATTATAATATATTGAGTGTTTCTCAGTTGAATAAGTTAGGACACAAAGTAGCATTTGAAAATAAGAAGTCAAAGATCTTCAATAAATCTGGAAATCTAATTGGTACCAGTGAGCAGACAAAAGGTAACTTATTCTATCTGAATGATACCGACTCCACTTGTTTGATTACTACAAATGAAAACATATGGTTGTGGCACAAAATATTCTGTCATGTGAATTTTGACAACATGATAAATATTAGAAAAAAGAGAAATGTCAGAGGCTTACCGACAATGACCAAGCCCGACAACATCATGTGTAAGAATTGCCAAAAAGGTAAAATGACAAAGTCTAGTTTTAAAAGAAAAACCCATACATCTGATGCAATTCTAGAATTAGTCCATACTGATTTATGTGGAC
>MU227210.1:666341-679183 GCA_018584345.1 Thuja plicata
TATATATATATAAGATTTCTGAAAAGTCTTAAACCCTTTTACATCAAAGCATCCCAAGCTATGCAAAATACCTTCCACAAGTAATCAACAAATCAAAAGGGACAAAAGTTATGTGACTACATCCAATTTATCAATCATAATATAACACTCAAGGATCTAGCCTAAATGATGCTAAATCATGCCCTATTTAATGAAACATCCTTAACATAAGTGCATGATAGAGACAAAAAGTTGGAAAAGTCACTAATATTTTTCCTTTCGATAATAGTTCAAGGTACATAATTTCTCTAAGGTGACATCAAAATTAGAAAAGGGGAGGAACCACCTTAATCAAGTTTACTTAGGGTTTCAAGTGGGGATAAGAATTACTAACCAAAGAAACTACATTAGGAATAGTTGAGTGTTGTGTCAAAATAAAGGTTTTATTAGGGGAAATAGAATCAGAGAGAAGAACAACAAAGTTAGGAACTGTAAAATGCACGCCATGAAAAACTAAAGGAGCCATAGGATCCACACCAATATTGATAGGGTATACTATAGGAATAAAAGGAAATGTGTAATTCTTAGAATGATTTAATTTCTTGAGTTAAACTTAGAGCTCTCAAGGAACATTGTAAATTGGCGGGGAAGGCCATCCTATCAAAATTAGATGAGGTTGCATTTAAAATAGAACAAGAATAATTTGAAGCTAAAATTACAATAATAAAGAAATGTCTATTATGATAGGAGATATCCTTGTAGTTGATATAATAATTCCAATGTTAATCTTCCACTAGAAAGAAAGCCTCCCAAGGAGATCCATTAATAATTCAATCTTCACCATGACATGATAAAACAAGGTGTGAAAGTAGTTTAAATTAGATATGCCAACCTTCAAAAATCAACCCAAAGTATTGTCAATGGTCTCTAAGTTAGAGTTGTACCAAAACTAAAGATACATAAAAGGAAATCTAACTCAAAATTGTATATAATTAGTAGATATGATCAAATGATTGATGGAAGGAGATCAAGGTTGAATCAAAAGAGAATGTCAGACCCACATCTAAATTATTTCATCCAATCTAACATCCTTATTCTTAGGAGAATTTATTGCCACTATAAAATGCTTGAATAACACATAGCTAAATCTAAATTCTACCTTCTAAATGAAGAAGCCGATGTTCTAAAACTTAATTGTGTAAATATAGGAGACTAGGAGGGAAGGCTATAGGTAAATAAATTTGTAAACTAGACCATTATTGGTTAAAAATTCATATTTTTCCCCTCATCCTATCAAGGAAATACCATGAAAATATACAAAATGCAAGGGAAAGACAATGCTTTAGCCATATGATTAGGGCAAGAGATAATTTGAGTGGAATTACTATTTAATCTATCACATATTATAAAAGAAAAGGACCAAGAAACACACCACTGTGAATAGCCACTCAAACCTAAGAAGGAGCTCCCCATTAGTTTCCCTTGATTATCATTTACCAATATAAGTAAAACCACTACTTCAATTATTGATGCATCCTAATCCACCAATAGTATGTCAAGAGAAAAGACATGGGAATAAAAAAAAATGCCAAAACTAACACTAGAGGCTATGAGGACTGGCATGATAAATTTGTGAGAGAGCAAGGTGGGGCTTCTTAGAACATGTGGGAGCATAAACATTTCAAAAGAATTTTGTTTCGTAATTAAATGCATGAATATACTAGGAAATGTGGCCTTAGCACTCATTTGGAAACATATACAACTTTATGCAATGATTTCATTCTTGAGGATACCTTTCTTGTAATTTTTTTCACATCTTCTTGAAATAAATTTCTTTGGACTGGGTTTTCTCTCTTCCTAACAATTCAATTAACAATTTTTTACATTTGGTTAACCAATTTTTTGGAACATTTTCAAAATAACAATGGACTAAAAGTTACATTAACTAATTTGGTACATTGTAAATAAGGTGTGAAAGAAAGTGATAAATTTTATTGGTAGATATCTATATACACCTAAAATTGGTCAAAGACATTCAAAGCAAAAAAAATCAAATACAAGCCATTTTGAATTAATTAAAATAAATAAATCAAATAACTAGGTAATTGAATTAATCATTTATTTACATAGTTCATCAATTGATTAAATTCAATTCAATACATCATATATGGCTAAAGTAATTAATTCTTTTGAATTAATTAAATCCTAATATCTCTTACCTACCACTACATGACAAAAAATTAATCAACCAATTGAAAAGAGGAAAGCAAGAAAATAGATCACCAAAAGGATTTGCTATCAAGACCAATCAATCTTAAGGATCAATCTTATCCCTCCACATAAGACAACTCAACAAACACAACTCAACCTTATGCCTAATCATGGTTACTTAACTCATCCCCTACCCCTTGGGAAATCCTATAAATAGGATGCATAATTAGAGTAAATGATCCCAATTTCATTCAAGCATCATAGTTATAGTCAATTTGCATCCACTATCTTTGGAGGCAAATTTTTAATTGCATTTATTAACATCATAATGAAAAATTATGATAATGTTTTAGGAGGATTTGAGCATGGAGATTAGCTTAATTTGCATCAATTAACTTATCTTTTGCATCAATCCTTCATCTTAGATCATAATTAAATTAATCTTTTAATATTGTCACTTTAGGATTGCTTTGCAGCTGAGAGCATCTTTTAGTCCTTTTAGTTAGAGATCCATGAGATGCTCTCAATATTTTCAATTAGAATGTTGATTAGAATAGATCTATTGAATTTGAAATGATAACTTGATTGAATTATTGTTTCATGCAAGTTTGTAATTCCAAATTTTACACACCAATAAATGACGCCCACCGTGGGGCCCTCGCCTCATAGATTTGATGATTTTTTATTGCAGAATTAACATTTGCAGGTTCAGACAGAGCACAGTCAGCGCCTTTACAAAAAAATTTGATGCCTTTACTCAAAAGTTCAACGCCTAAACATTAAAATTTCGCGCCTACAAAGAAAAGTTTGGCACCTGTCAACAAATTTTTTTCACCTACACAATGTTTTTGGTGCCTATAGAGAGGGAGTTGTAATTTGCAATTTTTTTAGCGCTTATGCATTTTCTTTCAGCTCGTATTTACTGTCTCATAGCTGTACAAGTAAAATAACATAGCTTATTAATTTAGCACCTGGATTTTAAATTTTAGTGCATGCACTTGAAATTCCAGTGCCTAAAAGTTAAATGTCAATGCCTACAAGTTAAAGTTCATTGGTTGTATGTAGTAAAATAGCACCTATAACCCTGACCTTTGAAATTTTAAATTTCAAATATGATTTTGTTTATTATGTTTACAGATGGAAAATTTTAACAAGATCCAAAAAGATACATTCAGAATACCTGACTATTTTCAACAAAAGGAGGCTAAACAATTAAACAAGTGGGCAGAGAGGACACATTAGGAAAATGCAGATGAATAACTTAATAAGGAAGGTACATAATATATTAGATATTTGATGATTATCAACTTGTATCAAGCTTTCTATCAAATACCTATGATTAATATAGACACTTAATATTTCTATGCATTTTCATCATTTCTCCATTTCTTTGTGTTTCGTCAAATGTTCACTAGAACATTGGATGCTAAGTATAAAAAGGCGTCATAGTAGCAAAAAAAGCAAAAAAAAAAGAGAAAAAGTGCAATAAATTCAAGTGGTGAAAACCAGGTAAACATGCACCATTTGACCCTTAAGTCGTGCCTTGGTTGCATTTTCCACCCATGCATATCCTTGCATCCATCATTTTTACATAGTCATATTAAAGTTTGAGAGATGCGTTTACATATACCAAGCTTTTGTCATGATTTTGCATTTGCCTAGGTCCAAAATCTTTCTATCCAACTGGGGCACAATTCTAAATTAGTGAGCTCATAACGACAAATCCAATTGACACAAATCATTGCATCAGGCTGAAATCAAGACACTTGAATCCTTTTATTCATATCACATTTCTAGCATTTCAATTTGATGAGATTCAACTTCACACCAAGCTGCCACATCAAATCTGATCAAGCCTTAATCAGGGTTAAAACCTTGAACAAAGATCAAAAGGGATGGATTTCTTCTGTAATATGGATCTACAAACAAAACCAATTTTATTCTATGGTGTTTCTTGATTTTTAGAATCATGTATTTTTTTCGAATCAATTATGTCTTTTAGTAGATAAGTAATGATGGAGACATGATATTTTCTTGTTTTCTATATGTCTGCTTGTAAGATTGATTCATAGAAGTATACAAACTCTAATGACATGGTCATCAAAGAATCATTGATGACATCTTCGTATGGAATGGATGAGATCTCTATCTATTTATGAAAATGGATACCTTGGCCATTTAGATCTTCCATTTCTTAAAGCCAAAATCTACTTGCAACATTGAATCCGACGAAAGCGGTATTCATACTCCCATGGTTGAACCAGTGAGAGTTGTATCGACTTCATTTTTGAAATACAAAGGAAGGAGGCATTCATATCATCATGGTTTTTAAATATAAATAGTGAGGGTTGTATCAAATTCAGGATCCGATAAGCTCAATGATGGAAAATAAAATAGCATTATCTAGTGATAAGTGACAATCATAGCTGCATCTTGTACTCACTTTAGATTAGGCTTGTATTTAGTTAAGGTGAGTTTCTCTGAGAAACACATCTTAGTTATATGGTTTTCCTTTAGAAAGAGGGGTGAATCAATCATGGTTATTAGGTGTCTGCAAGAACTTGAGTCCCACTTTTGAGCAAAAAGTGGAAGTGTTTTCCATGTTTTTCAAAATTTCTGTCAATTGATATCAAAATTTAAGGCACTTAGAGATTGAATCTCAAACAAATATACTAATAGAAAATGTAGTTCCCGGAGTCTAGTTTTCAAATATGTAATATTTTTGAATACCCACATGGTAGAAAATAGATTTTAGTAGGCATTTTTAAAATTCCCTTTTTCAAAATGTCTATTTCAGGACCATACTGCACACATGTACGACCACCCTATTTGAGGTAAATAAATAAATTTTTGTAAATCCTTCTGGGGAGAGGTACCTAAAACATCAAATATTGATGATAATATTTCTTATTTTTTTATTGAGTTTTTCTTTTATTATTAATTATTAATTGACTATAAAGTACATTTTCAAAACCTCTAGTGTACAACCACCATAATTTGATGAAAATTTCACTTTTTTTTGAAATTTTATTTTGTTTTGAAGGAAATTCTATGTATATTGATGTCATATAATTCATTTTTCCAAAAAAATAAAATAAAAAAAGTTATTGAAATTTTAGTTAACCTTACTATTTCAACTCTAGGTACCACTGGCATAATAAATATTGTAAAAATACAAAAATTAGTCATATCACTACACCATTTATATTTTTATAATTTGTACAATATGAACTGAACTGGGTTTTTGTTTCGTCAAAAAATTCATTGGAGAAGACCTCCAAACAATTATGAAAAAGCGCAAATTTTATGTATCAATGCCTTAGCCATATTTTTGCAAAGCCAAGCACGGTCTTGGTGGGACCAAAAACTTGTCCCAAACCAAAAACCAGGATGGAGGTATGGTTCCCACTCTTGATTGTAAGAAAAGGCACCTATTTTTTAAAATTCAAAAAATGGGTGCCCATTTCTATTTGGACCATTGAAATAGAAACAAGCACCTGTTTCATAAAATGGCACCCATTTTATAAACGCGTACCCGTTTCTATTTAAATAACGGGTGCCCATTTTTAAAAGATTCATTGGAGACAAAAAAATATACTGTGAGCCTGATCTCAATGATTGACGATTATTCAATCATTTTATGACATATCCATTCAATAGAAAGAATATTTTGAATCTACATTCTCTTTTTTCTCTTGTTTTGGATATAACAAGAAGGGATTAATTTAAATTCAAATTTTGGTGCAAACATGGGATCAAAGAAATGTAGAAAGAGGCAAAGAAAGGTTCTGACAGCTGATGAGGTTGCATCAAATAGAGAGAAGGAAACAAAATGACAATGAGAAAGAAGATCAAGAACTCAAAAACTAAAAAAATTCTGGAGCATCAAGTTCAACAATAGTTTCAAAAGAGGAGAAGAATGAGGACACCATGATGGATGTAGAGGTTTGAACAAGAAAATACAGTAGGAGAAAATTTAGGTGCATTTTCTAATCAAGTGTTGGATACAGGTATGTCTTCACAACCAAATGAAACTTTTCTAATAAATAACTTGATCTTTTTGTATTAGCGGGTTACTCTTTACATCATTTAGATTTTCTTCCTGAAAATAGAGCAACGGATTATATTGCACATCAAACACCACAAATTAGTAGTGTTAATCATAATGATAAAGGAATTGAAATTCAAACCCCAACTAAAATTGACAATCAAACGATAATTAAGATCAACAATGTGGATGTAGACATACAAACACCAACTGAGAAAGAAACCCATTTGAATGATAATGAAATGAATGAATAAAATCAAATTAAAAGTGGTGTGCTAGACAATCTGCATGGTTTGGTTTCATGGAGATAGATTAGGACACATGCGAATAAATTGTTTAGACAATTTTTTTATAATATGAAATTTTGGTTTCAATGTCAATTAATGTTACAACTAATTAAAATGACTAAAATGTAAAAAATGATGAAGAGGTTAGGCATTTATGTTAAATCCAAGAAGAAGGATGAGTCTCTAAAACAAGTTGTATCAACTGTTCCTAGTGCCTTTGACACAATCGGAAACAAAAGTTGTTCTAAAGATAGGAATGCGGCACGATGAGCAATAACAACAACCTTAGTAAATAAAACTACTTCTGATAAAAGAATGATGACAAACATAAGTGGATATCTTAATATTCATCATAAAAATTTATCAAGACCTGTAAAGAGAAGAGTTAACTTTGAAAGTGATCCGGTAAACCATTTGTGGAGCTTTAGTGGAAGACTCCCGAGGTTTGACATGAAACTTACTGGTGAAGTCAAAACTTTGATTGAAAATTTTTGGCACGATAATAAAAGAGTATTACCTAATGCTAGAGATGTTCTTAATTTAAGAGTCGGCTCAAAAATTTGTGATCCACATCCAAAAGATCTTTTGGATATGACTCAAACTGAATTGTATAATTTTTTTTTGTATGTTAAGGTGTAAACTATTAGTATTAGTCAAAGATCTTTTGAAAAATATAAACCATGGTATGTAAGGATTAACAAGGAAAGAGTAACATGTTGTTGCAAAACTCATGTTCAATTTTATTATCATTATGATGTATTTTGATCTATACGTTCTACCATGCATACTAATGAAATTTTGCATGAATGTGGTGTAAATATACCACCTCAAATTGTAAAAGAGTTTATATCAGGTTTGTTTTGTAACCCACCTAATGATAAAAATTTTCTTTTGAATTCATGTGTTTTTGGTGTATGTGATGTATGTGGAAATCTTGAATTTTTAGATGAATGTTTTCATGAAAATCTTTCAATTGATTTTGGTCATCAATTAGTTGATGTAAAAAGATTTAAAACTATTGAGTATCCATTGAAGGATGGAAAGGTTGGAAAATGATGTGATCTAATTACTAAAAAAGTTAGTGTTCATGCATTTATGAATGAATTCAAGAATAAGGTTGTACCTAAATATGTGAAACACTCTCAAAATACTAGATGGCTTGATGGAAATTTTTTTGTATGCAAGAATACATTTCCAATTGGTAGTATACTTTTAGTCATTGAATTTGCAGAGAACTACACGCTTGCACCACAAGATGAGATCCAATCACAATATTATAATTCAGTGCAAGTAACAATGTTTGTTCATATTGTTTATAGGCATGGACCTGATAGTACAGAAGAGGATAGAAGAATTTTGAGAGAGTATCATTTCTATACATGAGTGATAATAAATTTCACTCATCAAAGTTTGTCCAATATTTCTTTAAGACCTTTTATGAGAATTTAAGGGAGAGAGAAATTCATGTAACACAACATCTAATATGTTCAGATAATTGCACAGGGCAATTCAAGAATGCTAGAAAGTTTTATTGGTTGAGTAGGACACATAATAAAATTAATGTCCAACATATTTGGAGTTTTTTGAGGCTAGACATGGTAAAGGAGAACACGATGGTGTTGGTGCATGTGTTAAGAGAGACCTATGTAGAGATAAACTCAAATTTGAGGAAAAGGAAAAATTTAAAGATGCACATGCAATTGTTGAGTGGTGTAAAACAAGTTTGTCTACAGGATCAAGTCAGAACTCTACAATCAGACGTTTCTCTTGGCTAGTTGAAGAGAATAATATCCTTTCAATATATGATTGTGATACAATCAACGGGTGTGCTAAATGATATTCGTTTATGATTTCTTATTCTAACACTTGGATTATATGGACTAGGGAGATTATATGTTTTTGTCAATTTTGTGTTGCGGGTGAATGGGAAGAATGTGAGAATATGGAATGGGTTGAAGAATGGAAAGAGAAATCCTTAACACATAGTGAGCCACAAGATCAAGATGATATAAGAAAAGAAAACCTAAATAATGCATTTGCATCAGAAGATTATGATTGTGTTTTAGACCTCATACAACTTGGTAATTTAATTCAATTTCTTGTAAAAATTTAAACTATATTATTAATATATGTCATATGATTTATGATTGTATTTTAAATAAACATCTAAGAATTTTTATTTATACATGTACTTAATTTTTTTTATAGGACATGTGTATGTTGTTGTTGCACCTGAGGATAATGAAGAGAAGACTGATTATTGGCTAGCTCTATGTGTAGAACCTAATAAAAATTTGATATGTCATGAAGTAGATGATGATGTTTTTTCAGTATCCAATTGGGATGTTGTGGTTGTTGATACATGGCTACGCAAATACCTAACAAGAAGGAATGGTTCGCCAACTTTTGAAGACTACCAATCAGAAAAGAAGATTATACATTTTCCCATTTGGTAGTGAAAACAAATATCAAATTGGAAAGATACAAAGGGAGACCCGCTAATAAAATATTATGGACACTTTCAATGGAAGAGCATGAGGCAATCATAGATGCATTACAGAAAAGAGAGGATGATGATGGGACATTAGGTTGAATCAAATTTATACATGCAAGTTTTTGTTAATTATTTTATTTTTATATGTAGATGTGTCTTCTTTCAAGTCTCATATGTAGAGCTAATTAATTTTGTTCTCAGGTGACTGGAGTATAACTAGACAACATAAATGTCAGAAAACTTGTGCATTTTACAACTTTTGGCTAATCAAAGTTGTAATACTAGGTGAGTGCAATTTATTTATTTAACTTTTGGATCCTATAAATGAATTTTATATTTAAAAATATATATTTTCAAACATAATTTCAACTCTCATCTTTATGATGCAGGACCTCTAGAAGAGCATATACATGAACTATTTATGTAGTTCAATGCACACTTGTATTAGTCCAATTTTGGTTGTATAAAACACATGAGCTCACTTTTATTCATGTCCAATTTTGTTTTAAATATAATTTGAATGCATAGTCTTATATTGTCTTATACATTCACTAATGGATAATGATATATAGTTATTTGTACATCCATATTTCATAGTTTAAATTAATCTTGAAGTCAATATTAGGTACATTTGTATATTTTTGCATGCCATTTATATTTAATAAGTTATTAATTAATGATATTTTTAAAATCAATTGCTCAATTGAATACTATTAATGATAAAATTACAATTGATATTTAGAAAAACTCATATATTACATGTAAACTCATATATATCTAGATTCAAACCACAAGTACAAATAATATGATAAAAAGTCCTGATAATATATAATAACTAGTCCAGATAACACAAGTCCAAATATAACACAAGTCCAAATAACATGATATAAATAATACGATAACAAGTCCTAATAACACAAGCCCAAATAACACGATAAAAAGTCCCAACAACATGTATAAAAAGGTCTAACATGTGAAAAAAAGAGTATAAAATGTCCATCACATAATAACAAGGTCTAACTCTACTCGTCTAGCTGATTTGCAGTCCTCTTCACTCCATGTGAAGGTGACTAGGATGCACCTCATCCTCCTATACATTTTTAAAAGATCGCATCAGAAGACCATGTGTGTTTAATTCAAATGAATTGCATAATTCACTTAAAAAGTAAAAAAAATATTAATGAACATTTCAAATTTTAACCTTTTGTCCATGTGGTGCAATACCCTCAGAGGGGAAAGAAGGCCCTCTCTCGGCAACATTAGTAGTAGATGCAGTCCAGTCCTATTTAAAAAAGAGTGAAATAATATATAATTTAAATGACTTGCATAATTCACTTAACTATTTAAAAATATAATATTAATGAATATATTTAAAATTTTACCATGCATCCATGTGGTCTAATGCCCTTAGTGGGATAAGGAGGTCCTCTCTCATCAACATCAAAAGTTGATGCAATCAAGTCCTGTAAAAAAAAACATTAATTTTTTTTTATAATCGAGACCTATAAAAGATAGGTACACAATAGACAATGCAAAATTAATTTTAATCATGACCTCAAAGAGCAATGTCGATGGCTACATTTGGCTCAATCCTATAGCCATGCCTAGATTCATGGTGGTGTCCACCTGAACAACATATTTAAACCATGAATTGAAAATTTGTATATACATAAATTATTACGATCTATATTTAACTTGACTATAAATTTATCGAGCATAAGCATTTACATTAGATGTATGACACATAGCCAGTGTCACTGATGAGTCAGAACATAAATGTGATGTGACATGAGACAATCCAAAATCCTAAATATGCAAAAAGTCTAAGCATGAATAAAAGTTGTACATAAATTAGTAAGCATATAAACACTTTAAATTAATGGATGTAAAACATACTAAAGGTATATGAGGCTGAGTCTTAGTGGCCGGTGGGGAAGAGCAAGAAGAACTGTTGACCTTAGTATTACATGAAGCACCCTACAAAATTGCACAAAATTTATCAAACACATCATCAATTCAAGTTTTAATTGTTTAAACTTTAAATGTACTTATCTATGTATCTAGATGAAAGTGCATACCATGAACGGGTGGTCAAGATCTCGAGGTGTGGAAGTGATATGATGATGCTCACTGAATGACCCAATGTCAATCCTCCTCTGTTCACCAAAAATCCAAATGTTATGGTTGATATGTGTATAAATATGTAATTTAATATTATACTATAAATTAAATAATTAAATTTACCTCTACAGGATGATCGTCGTCTACACATAGAAAATCAACATATGATGTGATGTCATCTCCAACATCACCTTGTACATTATCATCAAGATCAACCTGTGCACCACCGTCACCATCATCATATCCTCCATGGAAGCACCATCATTATCAAGCTCACTCTGGGGACCCCTACATATATCCCCACAGCTTGTGCAAACATGTGCTATGCTAGGGGCAACCCTCACTTGGGTCATCTTCTCTAACAAATTGCCCGAAAGGGCACTCAATGAACCAAGAGCTAAGTGTACTACTCGATGGTGGATAGGTGCAAGCACTAAGGGAGTAGGAAGAGGAACAAGGGGCTCATTAAGCACATGATTTCTAGTTCTATCACTCAATTTGGCCCCTGGCCTGCTCGGTGGCATACCCTAACCGACCCCCTGGAAATCTCTCATATCAAACTAATTGGGTTTCCTACCCAATTCAAATTCAGCCCATAATTTTTTTTAAAAATATAGGAGGATCACCTCATGATTGGCGTGTGGAAGATGGTCAAATAGCATCCACCACTGCTCCCAAAAATGTGCAGCTATCTGCGGGTGCTGACACCATCTAATAGAAATGTGTGGCTTCTTTCCAACTATCTCCTCACTCATTTTAGGGTTCACAAAATAAGGTTTCAAATCATTTTTGGTAATTTTTAAATCATTGACCTATTTATAAGAGAGGTCGTCAATATAAAATACACGAATGGAGTCCCTCCATGACTGATAACTATCCAACTCAGAGTATAATGACTGCACTAAATCTAAAATGCCTTGCATGTTATGTGCAAGGTGTAGTAGCTATGGAGGTGGATGAGGCTCACATCTAATGTTATTAATGTCATGTGTGATGGAATCTACATTCTCCTAATGTTCTCCTTCAACTCTATGGGAGTAGGTGGAGGTGGAGGTGGAGGTGGTGGTGGAGGGGGTGGAGGTGGAGGTGTCCGTTGAGTTAAAAGCTCCTCAATATCAAAATGATCCATGGGTATATAATCTGCAACAAGGATAACTTTAAGAAACCCCCCTCTAGAAAAAGATATAAAATCTTGGCGAATCTTTCATTTTCTTTTTAAAAAAATTAATTCCTATTGGCGAATCTCTCAATTTTTTTGGAAAACAAATTATTCGTATTGGCGATTATTTTTTAATCACAAATTTTTTGTAGAAAATATTGGCGAATATCAAACAATAAAAAAAAATTCATTAATTACCATAGCAAATAATTATATTTAAAGAAAAAAGAGTTCTTATAGAAAATTATTAGGCAAACTATGAAATCTTTGATGGGTTTAAGGGAACTCTATAGTATCTAGTTGTTACCATTTATTTAAAATATAGTCAAATCATCCTCATTGTATTGTGTGAGATAAATATATCAATATTTTTTTTATTATAATAAGACCCAAAATTTCTGTAGTTCCATTAATTCATCAACAATCCAAAGGAAATCTTAGCCCCCATAAGCATTACAAATCAAATAGTAACATTTTTGCCTCATGGAATATAATGAAGATCACTAGATTATGTTTTAAATCAATAATGACAACTAATATTGG
>MU227210.1:689344-730328 GCA_018584345.1 Thuja plicata
ATATGAAATGGCATTCATTAAGAAAAAGCAGTTTCACTTATAACTGTTCTTTTTATTCACCATGCAAATAGACTATCAAAATGGAACAACAAACAGGAATTCAGCTTTTGTAAATAGAATCACTCCTACTTCATTAACAAGTTTGCCAACCCTGTATACTGAATTATTTTCAGAATTTATAGACCCTAAAATACATCAGGCTTCTAAGAGCCAATGACCTTTCCTCTTCTTCGAATACAAAGAGACAGAATGCAAAGAAAAAGACTTTTCAAATTTGAGCACTCGAGCAGTCACTATGGAATCTGAAACTCTTCATCTTCAACCAGCATTATCAAGCTGAATCCATTGGGCCATGAAGTTGAAACGTCATTTTTCTGCAAAACATGAGACGACGGGTTTTGGTAGACTGAGTGCGCAAATGGCTGCGGCGCACCTGATTCTGGATTTCCCACTTCGACCATCTACGAGCACTATTACGGAAAATTGGAAAAGTGCTTCTTCGGCGGAAAATGACCATCTCACTTCTCCAGTATGGAAAATAGAAAAAGTGCTTCTCCGGTGGAAAATGACCATCTCCCTTCTTCATTGCGGAAAATGAGACTTAAGCTTCTCCTCGCGGAAAATGAGAAAAGGGGTACTTAACTTAAAGCACATGCTTTATTTGATCTCTTAAAATAATGATATTCCCTTTTAATACATCAGGCCCACCTTACTATAACTAAGCTTGCAGAAAATCACCAAAGAGGTGCGAAACCCGCAAAATGTAAAATTCTCCTTTGCGGAAAATCACCCGAGATGTGCGAAACCCGCACAGTGTAAAATTATCCTTTGTGGAAAATCACCCGAGAGGTGCGAAACCCGCACAGTGTAAAATTCTCCTTTGTGGAAAATCACCCGAGAGGTGCGAAACCCGCACAAGGTAAAGTTATTCTTTGCGGAAAATTACCTTGTTAGGTAGAATTTTGCTGCGGAGAAGATGATTTCTGAAATCCCGCCGAGCTCATTCTCGCTCATTTCTTAACTAAATTGCTTGCCGTTTGTTGCATTAGGATCGTTGAGACTTGTAGAATCGATCCATACCAGTCTTCAATCTCTACCTGAGAAAGAACATCAATTGGAGTGCAAATCTTTTCCAAGTTAGGATCTACAACCTACCCAAATATGAAAATACCTTAGAACAACTCGCCTGGCTAAGAGAAGGAAAGGCAATGACAGGGAAACCCGACAAAGATAGCCTACCTAAGAAAGACTTAGACATAGACTCAGACTGACCAGACTGACCATATGACTCCAAGAATGCCAAAAAAAGGGTGATTGAAAGTCAGACAACAAAACCCTAATCTCTTCTAACATTAAAACACACCTAAAACACACTTGGGAATTTATAACATAGACCTTATTCATGGGTGGTTGGCCAAACCAACCTACAAGCCAAAATGACTAAAGATCTCCCTAAAGACCTTAGGGTGCTCTTGCACCATCCTCCCCCTACAAAAAGAAAGTTAAGGTACCTATGGTGTTTGGAACTCCTCACTGATTCCATGCTTCTTCATGTCACTCTCAGCTATCCAAGTGGCTTCTGACTCTGTTTGTTATCTCCACTTCACTAGATGCTCCATATAGACTTTACGTCTTGTCTTCTTCTTTACTCTTGAATCCAATATCTTCTTCACTTGTGGTTTGACCTTTTCTAGAGTCTTGAACTCTCCCACATCCTTATGAACCTCTATACTGTATTGCAACTCATTCATATCTGGCCCCTTATACTTGATCAAATCTTTCACATTGAAGATTGGAGAAATTGACATCTCCTTGGGAAACTCCACCTTGTAAGCGTTGGGTCCATACTTAGCCAATATCTTACAGGGTCCAATCATTTTCATCTGTAGCTTACTAGGTATCCCTTTTTGTAATCTTTCCTTATTTAGGAACACCATTACTAGTTCACCCACTTCAAACTGCAAATCTCTTCTTTCCTCATCTCTTTTAGGCTTCAACTTCTGATTGGCCTCCATTAAGGTCTTTTTCACTTGTTCATGGAATTCCTTCATTGATTGTGTGAAGTTATCATCATTTCCACTAACTCCCTCATATCCTTTGAGGTCTATGAGCTCCATCACACCCCTTGGATGTGCCCCATACACAATCTCAAATGGACTTTTCCCTGTAGTCCTATTTGTGCTATCATTATAGGAAAATTCTACCTATGGGATAACTTTCTCCCATCCTTGTCCATATTCCTTTGTCAGACATCTAAGAAAGTTCCCAAGAACTCTATTGATTACCTTAGTCTGCCGATCCATTTTAGGATGATAGGAAGATCCATGAGATAAGTTTGTACCTAGTCTCTTCCATAGGGTCTTCCAAAAGTGCCCCATGAACTTCACATCCCTATCTGCAACAATACTCATTGGTAGACAATGAATCCTCACTATCTCTTTGATCAACAAGTAGGAAATATGGGTGGCATCATGTGTTTTTCTACATGGGATGAAGTGGCTCATCTTACTAAACTTGTCTACCACTACAAACACACTGTCTAAACCAGTTGGAGTCCTAGGTAACCCCACTTTGAAATCCATACTTATACACTCCCAAGGTATGTTTGGGATGGGTAATGGCTGGTAAAGTCTGTCATTTGATGAAGTTCCTTTAGCCTTCCAACATATACTACACTGTTCCACATATCCTTACTTCCTTCTGTATTTTTGGCCACCAATAGAACCTTTACACTAGGTCTACTGTCTTGTTCAATCCAAAGTGTCCACTTAGGCTCCCATTATGTTTCTCTCATATGAGGTTCTTCCTTATTGATCCTTTTGGAATGAAAATTTGATTGCCTTTGAATAGGAACCCATTCTGAAATGTATACTCTGCAAACTCACTATGAAATTTATTCTCAAAATCCTTGCAGATTTTGTAAATCTCTTAGAAACTTGAATCTCCCTCATATAGGTCTCTAAAACCTTCAACTCCTATACTTTACAACTGGATCTCATGAATGGTGAGTAGTCTCCGACTAAGGGCATCTGCAACTTTGTTTTTCACCTCCTTCTTATGTTTTATAGTGAAGGTATATGACTGTAGGAACTCCATCCATTTTATGTTCCTCAAGCTAAGCTTGTCTTGAGTGTTTATGTAACTCAATGCTTGGTTGTCTGTAAAGACAAAAAAATCTTTAGGAAATAGATAATGCCTCCATTTATTTAAGGCTTGTACAAGAGCATATAGCTCCAAGTCATAGGAAGAGTACCTAGACTTAGCCTCATTTAGTCTTTCACTGAAAAGGGCCACATGCCTACCTTCTTGACTTAGGACAACTCCTACTGCAATATTGCTTGCATCACACTCCACAATTAATGGTTTGTCAAAGCTAGGTAACAACAATATAGGTTGAGAAGCTACTTCTCTTTTCAACCTTTCAAACCCCTCATTAGCTGCCTTAGTCCAAATGAATTTAATCTTCAATCCTCCTTTGATAGTCTCTAGGAATGGAGCACAAATCTCATTGACTCTCCTAATGAACTTCCTATAGAATTGGGATAACCCATGGAAGATCCTAACTTCAGTTCCTGTCTTAGGAGTAGGCCAGTTCAAGATTGCCTGTACTTTCTCCTTATCCATTTTCAAGTCACCCTTGGAAACTACAAAGCCATGGTAGACTAATTCTTCCTTCATGAACTCACTCTTCTCAAGGTTTATGGTGAGTTTCTCTTCCTGCAACTTCTTTAACACTAACTCCAAGTGTTTCATATGATCCTCTTTCTTTTTACTGAATATGAGGATGTCATCTAAATAGACAACTATAAAAACTCCTATATAGTCTTTCAAGACCTCATTCCTCACCCTCATAAAGGTGCTTGGTACATTGGTAAGCCCAAAGGGCATAAATAACCATTCATATAACCCCTATGTAGTCTTAAATGTAGACTTCCACTCATCACCTTCCTTCATCCTAATTTGATAGTACCCACTCTTCAAGTCAATTTTAGAGAAGTACTTAGCACCCCCCAAGCAGTCCATCAAGTCTTCTATTCTAGGAATTGGAAATTTATTTCCCTAGAATCAATACACATCCTCCACTTACCTACCTTCTTAGGAGACAACACTACTGGGATAGCACAAGGGCTTATGCTCTTCCTAATCAGTCCTTGATCCAACAATTCCTGCACTTGGCTAGCTATCTCCTTGTTTTTCTCTGGTGTCATCTTGTATGCAACTTTGTTTGGTAAAGATGCTCCTGGTATGAAGACAATTTGATGAATTATCTCTCTCTTTGGTGGTAGTGAAGCTGGTGTACCCTCACATATTATGTCTTTGAGCTGATTCAATAGTTCACTCACTTCTTTTGGCATAGGTTCTTGCTTACGAGTCTCCTCCTTCTTTGGCTTTAACAAGATTGCATAGCCAACTTCTTCATCTTTTATATCCCTTAGGAATTATTTTCCATTCATCAACATAGTACTGGATTCTTCCTTCTCCACTATGTCTTCTTCTATTAAATTCTATATTTCAAAAGTTACCCCATTTTTCTTGAAGGAGTACTTATTTTCTTTCCCATTATGGACAGCTTCTCTGTCATACTGCCATGGTCTGCCAAGCAACACATGGAAAGCATCCATTGGCAACACATCACATAGTATCCTATCTTGAAAATTTCCAATGGAAAATTCTACCCACACTTGTTCATTCACCAAGATGGTTTGACCCTTATTCAACCATGTAAGTTTATAAGGACACACATGTGGGATTTTGGTGAGCTTTAACTTATCTACTACCTCCTCAAATATAATATTATCTGTTGACCCTAAATAAATGATCACTTTGCATACTTTTCCCAATATCTTGCATTTTACTCTGAAAAGAGCCCTCCTCTACTTGTGCTCATCTTTTGTGGGTGTCTTGATTAGTATTCTTCTCAACATAAGGTGTTCTCCTTTCTCTGAATCTAGACTCACCTCTGATTGTTTAGAGCAATCTTCTTCTTAGACATAAGCTATCTTCTTCTCCCCTTGTGAGGTTGTTGGTTTATCTAGACACCTCTATGTAGGGTGTCCCAACTACCCACAATTGTAGCATTTCATGGAGTAAAAGTGAGAGCTTCTCCCGAAACCTCCTGATCTTCCTCTTCCACTGTTATAAGAACTTCTTCCTCTATTATTGTATCCACCCCTACTACTTGATTCTTGTCCTTTCTCTATATATCTGGAGTCACTTTGACCTCTCTTTCAGTACCTCTTCCACTTGAACCACCTCTATGGCCACCACAGTTGTCTCTACCCCTTCCTATACCTCTGGAGCTAGAATCTTGTCTCTTCTTGAGTTTCTCTTCCAATTTCGAAGCCATTGGAAAACAACTGTGAATGGAAGTCAGGGTAAAGAGAATAAGTTCTTCTTGAATGTTCCACCTTAATCCATTAAGGTACCTTGCCACTTTAATACTTTCTGTCTCCTGGATTCTTGATCTAAGACAAAGCTTCTGAAATTATTTAGTATAGGCTGGCACATATAGATCTTTTTTCCTAAGGTTCTACCTCTTCTTATGCAATTGAATGTCATAATCTTCTGGAAGATAATTCTCCTTCAGCTTTGCAACCATTGTTTTCCAATTTTCTATGGGCTTCTTTCCCTCTTTCTATCTTTCTTCCTGCAAGAAATTCCACCATGTGAGTGCTTGCCCTCTTAGCCTTGACTTGCCTATCTTTACCTTTTGTGCCTTGGTAATCCCATCACACTCAAAGTTATTCTCCATCCCTTCAAGCCATTCTATAACCATTTCTGTATCCATCTTACCAGAGAACACTGGTATTCCTTCTAGAGCCTTTCCACTCAATGCCTTGAGTTCCTTAAGGAATGGTTCCTCAGGTAGAAGAGGGTCAGCCTCTGGTTCTACCTCCTCTTCTACTGGTTTCTTTCCTTTATCTATTCCTTCATGCATCTCTTCTCTCAACTTGCTGGAAGTCTCTACCACCTTTGCCATTTTTATCTTCATTTCTTCCATTGCTTCTTCAAGAAGCCTATTCTTGATTTGTTTCTCTAAAAAATACTTGGCCAACTCTACATTGGTCACCATTATGTTCTCACCTATGGATTCACTCCACTCTGACATACACTAATCCACTCCCAAGCCTTTCAATGGCTCTGATACCAATTTGATGGGGAGCTCCTCTCCTAGAGATTTCTTTCTCTCTACAAGACCTTCACTTGGTCTTCCTTAGGGTCTCTTTCACTACCCTAACTAGAGGATACCTCTCTGATCCTCTAACATACTAGGAGCTCTCCACCAACTTCAAACTCTTCACTAGACTCTCCTCCATAACCTTCACACATCCATGGCTTCACTAACTTCCTACCATTCCAATGGTGTCAAATTATTTTGGACTGGTTTCCTAACTCCTCTTAGGTCTAATCCAACCCCTATGGATCCAATTTTGTGGATCTTTCACCCATTTTCCAATCGGGTTCCAAATTATTAGTCTTTTAGGCCTTGTAGCCTTTTTAGGCCTATTAACCCTCCTACTCACTAAAAAGGTGGATTTTATCCTAAAATACCTTAACACCCCTAGAAAAAAATTGCATAATATTTGTGGGTTTTTCCTCACCTTAAATATTTTATAGGTCTCTGATTCCAATCTTGTCCGTATAATGGACTTTCACCAAACCCCTAAAACAAGGGTTTGTAGAGCATGAAGGCTGGTTTGGTTTCTTGAACTTATTCAAATCATCTAATGAGCTCTTCTAAACTCCTCCTTCCATAAAAATGTCTACACCCCATGCCCCTACACTCCTCTATTACTAATTGGCACATACCAATCAACTGGAAATCATCATTGCTACTACACTACTCAGTCACCCTAGCCAGAATAGCTAGTACTTGCCTAGGGCTTGATTGTTGTCTTGCTTCCCTTACATACACACACTCCACACACTATATCTACAAATTATATAAAAGGCTTTAATATATTAGAAGTGGTTATGGGAGTTTGAACCACAGGAATTCCAAGAAAAATCATTTTTTACATGACTGGACCAAAAATGGCCAGTGAACTCACAGAAAACAAAGAATTAAACAAAACCTAACCAGAAAGAAAAATTAACTAATCCAATGCTACATAGATCTAAGGAATTACATTTAAAACAATCTCCATGCTTTCATTAAATCCATTCAATCCACAAAAGTGTTGGATGATGGCTCTGTATGTTAATTACACTACAAATTGGTTCTTTCCAATAACCAGTCCGTACAATATCAGATATAACTGTCAGATTAGGGTTGTAGTAACCTTATATACTCTCATCCCACATGTATAGACCCTCTAGTTAGGATTTGTGCATCATAAAATCCGATTCCTAAAATCTAGGAAATGTTGTCATGACAACTTTGAAAAGTTGTCATTGCAACTTTGACAACTTTTGTCAAAATGACACTTTCTACACTTTGATGACCCTATTTGGTTTCAAACCTTACCAAATGACCTCAAATGACTTGAAAATCTCTAATTTTTGGAGTTTTGGGTCAACCTTTTGACCTTTTGGTTGACTTCTAGGTTCTAGACCCCTAGAATCAACTTGACTCAACAACTCACAAACCCTAATCTCTTCTAACATTAAAACACACCTAAAAAACACTTGGGACTTTATAACATAGTCCTTATTCATGGGTGGTTGGCCAAACCAACCTACAAGCCAAAATGAATAAAGATCTCCCTAAAGACGTTAGGGTGCTCTTGCACCAGAGAGAGAGAGAGAGAGATAGGTCTTATTATGTCTTATTAGTAGGTATTAGGTATTTTTATGTCTTATTAATAATTCCAGGTTAGGTAATAGGTCCTAAGGGTCCTATTACACCTTATTAGGTCTTAAGGGTGTACTATTACATCTTATTAGGTCTTATTAGGTCCTTATTGGTCTTAATAGGTCCTATTGGTCCTAATTTGTCTTAATAGGTCATATTAGGTCTGAAGCGTCCTATTAGGTCTTATTAGTATGTATTAGGTCTTGTGTGTGTGTGTGTGTGTGTGTGAGAGAGAGAGAGAGAGAGAGAGAGAGAGAGAGAGAGAGATCCTATTAGGTCTTATTATGTCTTATTAGTAGGTATTAGATAATTTTATGTCTTATTAATAATGTTAGGTAAGATAATAGGTCATGAGGGTTCTATTACGTCATATTAGGTCTTAAGGGTGTACTATTACATCATTTTAGGTGGACTATTAGGTCTTAATTGGTCCTAATTTATCTTAATAAGTCCTATTAGGTCTTAAGGGTCCTATTCGGTCTTATTAACTTGCACATTAGGTCTTATAGGTCCTATTAGGTATTATTGGTCCTATTAGGTCTTAATCTAGCTCTTATAGGTTCTAATAGGTCTTATTGATCCTATTAGGTCTTAAGTGGTATTATTGGGTCTTAAGGGTCCTATTAGTTCCTATTGGGTCTTAATTAGTCTTAATTGGTCAAGCAATAGGTCCTGATTGGTCTTATTAGTCACATGTTAGGTCTTAATTCCAGTTCTATTAGGGTATATTGGTCCTAATTGGTCTTAATAGGTCCTATTAGGTCTTAAGGGTCCTATTAGGTCTTATTAGTAGGTATTAGATCTTATTAGGTCTTGTGTGTGTGTGTGTATGAGAGAGAGAGAGAGAGAGAGAGAGAGAGAGAGAGTTTATTATTCATTTTTTGGACCTAGGGTTTACAATTTTGTTTTCAGTTGTGTCTAGGTTTATATTTTTGTTTTCTACTTAGGGTTTCTTGTTTCACTTGTGTTTAGGTTTTCTACCTAGGGTTTTAAGTTTTATTGTTTTCTACAATAATTTACAAATCAAAATAAAACTAAACATAACAATTTACTTTAATCCTATTAAAAAAAAACTTTAAACATTAAACATTAAACATAATACGTACTGAACATTAAACTAGTTCTACGAGAGAGAGAGAGAGAGAGAGAGAGAGAGAGAGAGAGAGAGAGAGAGAGAGAGAGAGAGAGAGAGAGAGAGTATNGAGAGAGAGAGAGAGAGAGAGAGAGAGAGAGAGAGAGAGAGAGAGAGAGAGAGTTTATTGTTTATTTTATAGACCTAGGGTTTACAATTTTGTTTTCATTTTTGTCTAGGTTTACATTTGTATTTTCTACCTACCATTTACAATCTTGTTTCAGTTGTGTTTAGGTTTAGGTTTTAGTTTTCTACCTAGGATTTTAATCCTATTCTAAAAAACTTTACACATTAAACACAATATAGATTGAACATTAAACAAATTAAAAACAACAATAAATTACAATTTTAATGAAAAAAATAATAAAACACAATGATATGTACCTAGACTCAGAAAAACAATAGTAAGGGGGTCAGCAGTAGCTCTCAAAATAGGCACCCATCTGCAACAAAACGTGATTCCATTTTGAAAGTTGTGAAAATGACTTGCAAAATAGTTTAAAAGAAAAATTAAATACTTTTACATAATTGGCACCCGTTTTGGCTCGGGCACCCGAACCAAAATGGGCACCCACTTTGTAAACGGGTGTGTGTTTTATATTTACAGCTCAGGCACCCGAAGCATAACGGGCACCTGTTTCTAACAAAATAGGTCTCCATTTTCATTTGCCAATTTTTTTGGCCGCATTCTTCTGTGGAATTGACACCCAACTTCGTGCATGCACCCACTACATCAACATTTTCTTAAGATAGAGTATATGGAATTTTACAAAAAAATATGGCATTTTCATATAGTATCATTCTGTTCATTAAAGTTCCATTTGGCATTGCATATCATTATCCATTTTCCATTGCATATCATTAAGTTCATTAAAGTTCATATCATTATCCATTTTTCACTGCATCATTAAAGTTCATCTAAAAATGCATTCATTCATTAAGCATTAATCATTACATCATATATAAGCATTTCATATAGTATCACTGAATATGTACAATATTGCATTGAAAAGTACAAAAAAATAGATAAGCTCATATAGAAATGCATCATGCATTTTATCAAAATCTTAAAAATTTGAACATACAATGATATCATAAGAATAAATATATCAAATCTGAATACACCAAGTGTGAGAATATGATAGTAATCTAAAGTACATCATCATAATGAGTATCAAGGACATCACAAAGGTACATTAAAAATGTAAATCGACCAAGATGATCAAAAGGGGGAACATCTATCTCTGACCACCCTTTGTACCTAGACCTATACCTGTATTTGTATCTGTAGGATGAACCTGAGTAGAACCCGCCTAAGTAGGATCACTACCAAACTAACCTACAAATGCAGACAACAATGAACTAACCTAATCCAACTCACCTTGTATAGCTTCCATACCTTCATGTATATCTTGTATCTCCTGTCTAGGAGGAGCAGAAGGAATTGATGGAGCAGTCACTGCTACTGAAATCACTAGAGCATTCAAAATATCAGAAACATCTAGATCATCATGTGTACCTACTCGTTGACCTTTATGGGTCCAACCCTATAGAAAAATAGGATCAACTACTCACCTGTGAGGAACCTATCTGTCAACCTTTATCTTAGGAATACTAACTCATCTACCTCTCATCCTTGGGTATATGCATGAAGATGGGGGACCAAAAAGGTGCCAAATTCCTTTTTAGTCCTCAAAAGCACATAGCACATATGGGCTATAGCACAAACATTCTATAGAGGGTACGCGCTATGGCTTGGATTTCCAAGCCTTAGGCTTGGATAATTCAAACCATAGCACATGTGCTCTATAGCATGCACACGCTATTAGGTTTTATTTAAAGTTTAGACAACCATAAAAGTGTCTCATTTTAATCCTTCAAACCTGCGGCTCAGCAAAGAGACCAGCTCTAGAGCGTGTACACATTACATTTTGGGTGTTTGATTCATCAAATCAAAGCAAAAAATGGCTCCACAACGTCATCAAGGTCAAATCGGAAGAAGAGGTAAGTGATTCTACAACCTATGCCTCTTATTTGTATTTAAATTTAAGTTTAATTTTCAGTTTTCAATCAAAATTAATTGTCAAAGTTTCTTTTCTTAAATTTTGAGTTTAATTAGACTTTTAAAATAGATTTTGTTTTAATTTCCAATAAGGAATGATCTCCCCAAAGAAAACCCTCAACCAAACTCTCCATCTTCTCCTCATGAACAAATGAATGTTTAAAATAACCAAGAAAATGAAACCCAACCACCTCCACCAATTGAGAAACCTCCTCCTAGAACACATGAAAATTTGATTAACCAAATAGAAAGAGGAAAAACATAAATAGAATATTTAATTAGGAGGTTAAAAGATTCTATTGATACAAATCCTAGAAGGGCAACACCTTCAAAATTATTATAATTAATCTTGACCCACGTAGGTTCAGTTAGTGGACAACTTAATTCATGTCACGACAAAAGAGAAGATCAAAAATGATATTATGCAAATAAATTATTATACAAGGGAATAAAAAATAAATAAATCACAAAAGATGACATTTGAAAACTCTTTAAAAAGCCAGGGGAAACTGATACTCTTAAAAATGCAAAAAAGAGGTTCTCAATTCATTGGTGCTTGAATGAAGATATAAAAACAAACATTTCAGACAGATGATGGATGGTCTTTAATTCCCCTCCATGTAACAATCATGAGGTTCCTATCGATTTCCTGAGGAAACTCTATTGTGATTTTATCATGAAGGAGGTTCCAAATTATTTTGACTTTCTAGAGTCTCAAGGTAGAGGTGGGGGGTCATCATTTGATAGACCTATGGCACGTCGTGACCCTAATGTACCTAGGTTTCCTAATGGAAAGCCACAGGTGGATCATGTTAGCATTCCTTCCATTGTGAAGGAACATGTGGAGGTGGACACACTAGGAACAATTAGTGCTCTGACACAAACTCTCATTCTGTGCACCACTCCTCTAGTCGAGGGTGACCATGGTCAGTCTACGAGGGGTGATATTTTCCATTCTTGTGGATCCTTGTGTACATTTAGTATTGCCAATAGAGAGGAATAGGATGATGGACTGATGGATGATGATTTTCTCAATGCAACATTTTGCATTGATACATAGGTAAATATTTTCAAGTTCATTGAATTTATTTGATCATATTTCATTTTTAAATGAATGAATAATTAAATTAGTATCTACTGATTATGATGAAAATTCAAGGAAAGAGTGTCGGTTGCAACGAAAATGATCCCCCTAACCCCTTTTACACTACATCGTCAACTCCACAAGTATGTATCGAATAAAACATTCTAACTAATACATTTGATTATTCTATAATTATATGGATGTTTGTCTCATAACTTATTGTGCATGTACATTAGTTCACTATTGGACCATCGATGTTAACATTAGACAGTGAAGGGAATTGTTCACATTTTTTTGAGGTATGTTTATTTGCATGTTAATTTGATTTACTTGATTATATTTAATTAATAAATCAATGGATAACTAAATTACTAGACAAATTATGATCTAAATCCAGAGTCAAAGTGGTCATGAAAGTGATCAGATTCCTTCACCTGGCTTTGTGACAATATCATTTATTCCACAGGTATATATGTAATAATGCATTATAATTAACAAGTCAATGGTATATTCTTATACGAATGGTTTTCTTATAAATTACCATACATGTGGACTAGTTTAATGTTGGAGCTACGATATCGACACTGCACATTGAAGGATGCAGTGACACCTTCACAGAGGTACCATTTATTCATTAGTGGGGTTGTTAAATATTATAGGTATTCTTGATAACTACATAATACTCTTGTTGTTTCATTTTCAGTTATTGACAGCAAAGACTCTTGTTGTTTGTGATACTCTAGATCATAGTGTAGCTGTAGCTATAGCTAGTTCTGAAGCACTGGCCTAGGTATGAAAGAGATTACTTAATTAGAATTGTTATTTTAAAAGTTTGTATTGAAAATTTTAATGATATTCATGTATGTATTTTAAATATTATTTTGATCATTGTTGTAGGGACTCATTACTCCATATCATCAGCGTGCCCCTTCGGTGGATGTACATAGCGACTATTTGGTAGTGGTAAGAAAATATTCTATTTTATGTCATCGTATAATTGAATTTAGATGTATATTAGTTATTGATGTTTATACTTCTTATTTTATCAGCTTGAGCTGCAGAAGAGTCTAGACAGGAGGACTAATGAGCGCACTTAGAAGAGTATTGCATCTGCATCGACGCAATGATCGAAGATAGCCTGAGATTTGTTTTCTTCCCCTTCTAGGAAATGACTAGATTAGGGATAATCATTGTACACCAATATGGAATTATTGGACATATTTTTTGTATATTGTATAAGTGACATTTTCTATATCTGTTTGGCTTTCATGAAGCTAATTTAACTGTATTGGATATATTTGATCTATGACATTATTAGACATATATATTTTTCTTCATGCTCTATGAATATATATAGTTTATATTTTAAGTATGAAATTCATGTGTCATGTGTATTGATGTAGACTACTTTATGTTTATGTGGATGTATTATGCTTTGTAAATTACTTATGCCTTATATTTATGCTTGCATGTGTATTTATGCATATAGTTAGTGAGTGATTCATACTTTATGAGAATATGCATGTTTCATTTCATAAACCTAGACTCGTAATTTCTATTTCAACACCTTAAAAAACTTATAATAGGTCATAAAAGATCAAAAATATCAATCCTACCCAAATTTAGTCCTATTGGAGAATTTTGATCACCTCGACCTATTTAGGGCACTGCAAGAAAGTTAAGGGATGATGCACTAGTATATTATCATCCTAAATGTTGGAATGAGTTATGAAGCCTAACAAGGTTATTTAGAGCATTTAATAATCAAATTAAAGGTGTTAGCCTCTATGACATGGTCTTGTAGCACCTGACGGTCTGTCGGTACCCCTCACAAGCTCTGAGAAACTGATGTCTGAAGATCGTTGATTTTGTTTGAGTGCACCTTCAGGGACACTTGGCTCTAGAGTGGTCAAAAACATTCAAGCCACTTGGTGAGAAAATGGGGTCATTCCTAGAAATCAACCAACATACCAGATTTTTTGGCGGAGACGTTTGATGCCAGGACGAGCAGTTTGAAATATATGCAATGTTTTATCTTTTAACTACACAACATTGCAAGTTTTTGCATCAACCAAGATTGGGTCAGAAAATAAAAATGAAATTTAATCTCCAAAAAATAGGATAGGTTATCATAGACCTCCGTGACACAGTCTCATGGCACCTGACAGTTTGTTGGTACCCCTCTCCAAGAAACTGATGTCTGAAGATCACCAATTTTGTTGTTGAGTGCACTTTCAGGGACACTTGGCTCTAGAGTGGATGATAATTTTCGAGCCATTTGGTGAGAAAATGGGGTCATTCCCAGCATTCAACTAAAATACCAGAGCTATTTGCGGAGATGGCTCAATGCCACTATGAGCGGTTTGAAAGATATGCAATGTTGCAACTTTCAACTGCGCAACATTGCAAGTTTTTACATCAGCTGAGATTGGGTTGTAAAATGAAAATGAAAGTGAATATCCAAAAACCAAGATTGGTTATCATAGGTCTCCATGACATGGTCCCATAGCACCTAATGGTTTGTCTATACCCCTCATGAGCTCCAGGAAAATGATGTTTGAAGATCACCAATTTTGCTGTTGAGTGCACCTTAAGGGACACTTGGCTCAAGAGTGGTCAGAAACGTTTGAGAAACTTGGTAAGAGAAATGCGGTCATCCCTAGAATTCTCCCAGCACACCAGAGTTTTTGGTGAAGATGGTTCGATGCCACGACAAGCGGTTTGAAAGATATGCAATGTTGCAGCTTTCAACTGTGCAACATTGCAAGTTTTTGCATCAATTGAGATTAGGTCAGAAAATGAAAATGAGAGTGAATATCCAAAAAATAAGATAGGTTATCATAGGTTTCTTTGACACATTCTTTTAGCACCTAATAGTTCATCGGTACCCCTCACGAGCTTTGAGAAATTGATGTTTGAAGATTGGCAATTTTGTTGCTGAGTGCACCTTCAGGGACACTTGGCACCAGAGTGGTTGAAAATGTTCAAGCCACTTGGTGAGAAAAAGGCTCAGTCCTAGCATTCTCCCATCATACAAGGTTTTTTGGTAGAGATGGTTTGATGCTATGACAAACAGTTTGAAAGATATGCAATGTTGCATCTTTCAACTACGCAACATTGCAAGTTTTTGCATCAACTAAGATTGGGTCAGAAAATGAAAATGAAAGTGAATCTCCAAAAACAAGGATAGTTTATCATAGGCCTCCATGACATGTTCCTGTAGCACTTGATGGCTTGTTGGTATAATAAGTTATCATTAAACAGGACAATAATATTAACATATATTTCTACAATTTATTTCGTGAACATATTTTTTTAATTAATGATGAAAAATATGTTTACAAATCAGCTCATTAGGAGAACAAGGGGGAAAGGGATTAGAAGAGAAAACATCTGGTATTTCCCCAAAAAATATAAGAGAAAACTTGTTAATAAATCTTACAAAATTCCTGTTATACATATGGGGTAATGCATGACCAATTTACAGTCCACCCAATGTGGATTCAAGGGAATTACTTCCTTTACAAATATACATGTTATATGCACATGAATTCAACTAGATTTGACATTACAACATTTTGGATTCACTTTTAGTCCAATGAACCAGCTAGATTTTCCCTACCCTTTATTGTATCAAGTATTGCCTTGTGTTCTAACTCGCGGACCTTCCAAAGAGTTTTATTATGTGGTTTTCCTCCATATCTGGTCAAATGGACAATTGATGCAACGACAAGGTTGGAATAATGAAGAATCTTGTGTGTGTCTCCCAATCCTTGAACAATAAAAACCTAGGGTTCTTCATACAATACCATCTAAGTCAAGTACCAGTTACAACCACTACTCCTGGATGGTATTCTAATCCTTAACCATCTGTAACTAATTGATCTAATTTCATTTTGGCCTCAACACAATGACACAAATAATAATTTGTCCCTTTGTCATTGTCTTTAGGTGCAATAATAGAAAAAACATGGTCTGCAATGATAGAAACTTAATGAGGAGATTAATTTAATGAATACTTAGGATAAAGTACTAAATTTGAGACTATTTGTGTGTTGACAATTTACTTGGTTGCACTAGATCAGACAAACTGTAAAATTCAAAGGATGATTCCATTTGTGTCAGTTACAATGCTCTTGGGGGACAATACAAGTCAAGTGGGCTGAAATTTGTGTAGACCAATCGTCGACCCATTCCTTTGACTCGCACCCATCCCAATATTCATTTACACATGATGAGAAAAAGCATTTCATATGTCATGTGTGGATGATCCATGAACCTGCATTCGAGCTTCTAAAAGAGTGTAGCTCAATTGATCCTATTAATGTACAAAAAACCTCATATGATGCAATGTTAGTTTCATCCATCAACTAAAAAAATATATGAACCATAGACTCACCTTCATTACCTAGACCCATTTTAGCATTACACCACCAGACGATACATCTTGCATCTGACAATGTTTCTTATTCTTGGTTCTTTACTTATTCACATGCTAAGGCCCCTTTTTATACATGTACCTGCAGCACCATACTCTCCCTTTCCATGACCCGCTTCTATAAAATTACACATATACTGAATACCAGTGCTCGCATCGTGCTCAACCAATAAAACCTCTGAGAATTCTTGAATTGCGATGCACAATTGTCTGACCATATGATGTGTCGATGATATGATATGCCCCTACTACCCAAATCACCATAAAATAGATGAGAGAAACCATGTACACAATTTTTAGAATGTGAACGATCATCACTGATGTAAAAATGATACTCCCTCAATATCTCCTTGTTCTCCTCTGTATTGTCAAGTGAATGCATAAATGCTATATAAAAAAATATATCAACCTAGTGAGAGCTATAATACTTTTCTTGCACCTCATTTTTTGGTTGTAGAGTGTAGATCTCTGTGAAGTCCACAAGTGAAACAATGGTATCAAGTAGGAATGTGTCCTTGCACAACTTGAATTGCATATCCAACCATCGAGCTCTATGTGTATGCCTTGCATACTCATACACAATGTTATCATGAAAAATATCCATGAATTGATACCTTGGAATATTTTCAATTACTAAATCACATTTTTTAGCCTCCTTTCCAGATTTTAAGCATATTCTACAGTCTTATATTTTCCAAAATCCACTTTTTCATTCCCAATTGCATGTGTACTCTCCACATGTTGACAAATTGGCAAATGTTGCAAACCACCACTATCTATGCATGTACCATTCAAGCATGAGAGCTTGTATAATTATTGACCATCCTCTCTTTCACATAAAATGGTAGAATTAATTCCCTTGAAGATCTAGGTGGGGCATTTATGTTACAATCCTGCAAAACATTGTTAGAATGCAAATCTACACATATATACGTATAAAAATAAAAATGGTTAGAAATTTCAATATGTTCCCTACAACAACAAGCTATGTGTGTGTGTGATTTATCTTCACATAAAAAGGTTTATCCATTTCAAAATATTTTTGACTAGTTTTAATTTGAGGATAGATATGGATAAATTTTGCAAAGAATTGTGTCTGAGTTGAATCCAAAAAATGTTTTGGATGTGGAATGTGGATTCGACTACCAATCCTCCTTCTTACAACATCTCTTTTATTAGGAGATACTCGTATGTTATTCTTCCAAAACTCTTCAATCAAGGATTTTAAAGATTCAACAATTGCTTTATCTTTTCATGGTAGTCTACCAGAAAATGCCCATAACTCATTATTATTTGGATCTTCCACTCTTTGACACCTTCCCACAGCTCTCATTAGAGACTTTCTAATTATTTTCAATTCTTTTCTTGTCTTTCTAATGAGTCAAGATTTCTTCATTTGAGTGCTTACTAGTGTTGATTTAAGTACACGTCGTGTGACATTACTATCTTTTGTGTGTGATGTAGAACCCACACTCTCATATGCAGTCATTAGATTCTTTACTATAGATTTTTCACTTGACTCATCCGTCATTCTTAGCCCAAGAATATTCATGATGGGCCTAAATTTTAGATTTCTCATCATTTCAACAAATAGTTGACATCTTCCTGTCATATTTAAATTCTCAAAAAATAATCTCAAAATACAGTTAACATATCTTTGACAAGTACTCTTGGGAATCTTGTCAGGAATTTGTTGCAAAATGTTATTATCAATATCAATCAAATATTTTTCTTTCTATAAACAATTCTAGGAGGTGTTTTATACTTTTGAGTGGCCTCAACATTAGGAACATCAAAAACATTATGTGTGAATTGTGTACCTTCAACCAAAGATGATGTGCCTCAAATTAACATGTGAAAGATGGATCCTCACCAACTTGAGATTTTAAATGTGGGTCTTTAACATGACACAATGTTGTGCCTACAACTTCGGATGTGCCTTCAACAAGATACAATTGTGTGGCTACACCTTGGAATGTAGACAATGGTGTGCCTACACCTTCAAATGTAGACAATAGTGTGCCTTCAAGATGATACAAGGGCGTGTCTCCAACATTGCATGATGGTGTCTCTTAAACTCGGGAACTCATAGATGATGTGCCCACATCTTCATAATTTAATTATCTTGTTGCACGCAAGTTTATCATCCATTGCCTTTTATTTCAAATTCCAATTCTCTCTTACTTTCTATTGATGTTTCATGTTCCTCATCCAAAGGAAAATCTTCTTCTATGGTATACAATTTTTTATGTTCACGAAGTTGTGTTATTCTTTCCCTTTTCTTCTCCTTGTCTCTTTCATTCTCTTATGGTGTTAGAGTCTTTTCTCATTTCCTTGGCATGATGATGATTTATACATATGAATTGATTACAAGTTTCAAAGTATTATATCAATCTATTACAATAAGTGAAACTTTATTTAATATCAATATAAATTATATTAACTAAAAATATAATATAAATGTACAACAAGTTATAATATAAATCTCTTACAATATGTCAAATTATATCTTCAACAAATCCATATCATGTCAAGTATAAACAAAAAGACTCTTTATTCACAATTCACATGTAAAAAATTAAAAGCTTACCTCAATGGATCAATTTTGGTGAAGAATGATTGAATTTTGCACTTTGATGTTGATTTTTAAACAAAAAGGTGGTGAAAATTGATAGAATATGCTTCTTTGTGATCTTCAACACCATGAAAAGTGAATATTTGTTGAACAGACTATAGAAATTAGATAGTATACAGTAAAATATGGGCCTCTTTCACGAGTTTCTTAGCTTTGTTATCATTTTTTGTATTCTTACATAGGGTGTACACTCTAAAGGGCATACGCACTATAGAGCATATGTCCTATGTTAGAAACACAAAATGTGTGTGTGTGTGTGTGTGTGTGTGTGAGAGAGAGAGAGAGAGAGAGAGAGAGAGATGCATTAATGGGTCCTATGACCCCTTAAGACACCTTAGTACCCCTTAGGACCCCCAAGAATACATATTAGGTTTCCTAGGACACATTAACGGGTCTTAAGGGTTCATAGGATAGATTACTGTCTCTTAGGACACCATAAGACCCCTTACGACCCTTAAGATGTACTCTTAGGATTCCTCATGGGTCGTAAGGGGTCATAAGGGGTCATAGGATGCATTAATGGGTTCTAGGACCTCGTAAGACACCTTAGTACCCATAAGGACCCCTAAGAATACATATTACATGTTTGATTATGTAATAAGGGGTTTTAAGGGGTCATAAGACACATTACTATGTCTTAAGACCCCTTACGACCCTTAACATATTCTCTAAGGCTTGCTAAGGGGTCATAAGTAGTTGTAGGAACCTTTAATGGATCCTACAACCCCTTAAGACACCTTAGTACCCCTTAGGACCCCTAAGAATACATATTAGGGTTCCTAGTACACATTAACGGGTCTTAAGGGGTCATAATACACATTATTGTGTCTTAGGACACCATAAGACCCCTTATGACCCATAATATGCACTCTTAGGGTTCCTGGTGGATTTTAAGGGGTCATAAGGGGTCGTAGGACATATTAATGGGTCCTAGGACCCTGTAAGACACATTAATACCTGTAAGGACCCCTAAGAAAAGATATTAGGGGTTCAATTACACATTAAGGGGTTTTAAGGGATCATAAGACACATTACTATATCTTAGAACCCCATAAGACCCCTTACGACCCTTAAGATGTACTCTAAGGCTTCCCAAGGGGTCGTAAAGTGTCATAAGCTATTTTAGGACTTATTAATAGGTCTTAGGACCCCTAAGATTACATATTATGGTTCCTAGTACACATTACGGTAACATTACTGTGTCTTAGGACACCATAAGGTCCTTAAGATGTACTCTTAGGGTTCCTAATGGGTTGTAAGGGGTCATAAGGGGTTGTAGGATGCATTAATAGGTTATAGGACCACTTAATACACGTTAGTATCCATAAGGACCCCTAAGAATACATGTTAGGGGTTTGATTCCACATTAAGGGGTTTTAAGGGGTCATAAGACACATTATTATGTCTTAAGATCTCTTAAGACCCCTTACGACCCTTAACATGTACTCTAAGGCTTCCTAAGGGGTTGCAAGGTGTCACAAGCAGTTGTAGGATGTATTAATGGGTCCTTGGACCCCTTAAGACACCTTAATACACATTAGGACCCCTACGAATACATATTATGGTTCCTAGTACACATTTACTGGTCTTAAGGGGTCATATGACACATTACTTTGTCTTAAGACACCATAAGATCCCTTACGACCCCTAAGATGAATGCTTAGGGTTCCTTATGGGTCGTAAGGTGTCATTAGGGGTCATATGATGCATTAATGGGTCCTAGGACCCCTAAGATGTACTCTTAGGCTTCCTAAGGGGTTGTAAGGGGTCATAAGGGGTTGTAGGAGTCATTAATGTGTCCTAGGACCCCTTAAGACACCTTATGACCCCTTACGAACCCTAAGAATACATCTTAGGGGTCCTAGTATATATTAAGGTGTCTTAAGGGGTCATAGAACACATTAATGTATTTTATGACCCCTTATAACCCCTAAGATGTACTCTTAGGCTTCTTAAGGGTTTGTAATAGGTCGTATGATGCATTAATGGGTCTTACTGCCCCTTAAGACACCTTATGACCTCTAAGATGTACTCTTAGGATTATTAAGGGGTCATAAGGGATTGTAGGATGCATTAATGGGCGTTAGGACCCCTTAAGACACCTTTGTACCCCTTAAAAACCCTAAGAATATATATTAGGGGTCCTAGTGCCCATAAAGAGATCTTAAGGGGTCATACAACACATTAATGTCTTTGGACACCATAAGACCCCTTACAACCCCTAAGATGTACTATTAGGCTTCCTAAGGGGTCATAAGTAGTTGTAGGACATATTAATGGGTCCTTGTACCCCTTTAGACACCTTACAACCTTTAAGTTGCATTCTTAGGCTTATTAAGGAGTTGTAAGGGTCAAAAGAGGTTGAAGGACACATTAATGGGTCCTAGGACCCCTTAAGACATATTATGACCCTTAATATGTAATCTTAGGCTTCCTAAGGGGTCATAAGTTGTTGTAAGACACATTAATGTGCCCTAGGACCCCTTGAGAAACCTTACAACCCCTTAGGAATACTAATAATACATCTTAGGGTTCCTAGTACACATTAACATGTCTTAAGGGGTCATAGGACACATTACTATGTCTTAGGACACCATAAGACCCCTTATGACCCATAAGATGTACTCTTACACTTCCTAATGGGTTGTAAGGGGTCATAAGGGGTCTTAGGATCGGTTGAGACACCTTACAACCCCTAAGATGTACTCTTAGGCTTCCTAAGGGGACATAAGAGTCATTAATGTATCATAGGACCCAATAAGACACCTTACAACCCCTTAGGAACCCTAAGAACACATCTTAGGGGTCCTATTATACATTAAGGTTTCTTAAGAGGTCATAAGACATATTAATGTGTTTTACAGCCCCATAAGACCCCTTACGACCCCTAAGATGTACTCTTAGGCTTCTTAAGGGGTCGTGAGGGGTCATAAGGGGTTGTAGGATGAATTAATGGGTGTTACAACCCCTAAAGACACCTTAGTGCCCCTTAGGAACCATAAGAATACATTTTAGGGTTCTAGTACACATTAAGGGGTCTTAAGGGGTCATAGGACACATTACTTTGTTTTAAGACCCCTTAAGACCCCTAAGATTTACTCTCTCTCTCTGTCTCTCTCTCTCTATCTCTCTCTCTCTCACACACACACACACCTTCTCACCCTCTCTCTCTCTCACCATATCACTCTTTGTCTCTCCCTCCATTAAGCCTTTACGCATTATGAAAAATTATGGTTTACATAGTGCATATACACTATAGTGCATACACGCTATAACATGTACGTACTATGTAAAGAATGAATTTGTATATTGCATACATGCTTTTAAATACATTGGAATTTATCAAGCCTAAGGCTTGGATTTTCCTTTGAGATCCAACCCAAAGGCTTGGAGGATTCAAATAGGTCTGGGATGTGTTTTCCAACAAACATACAAAAAATTCACTCTTTTTCTTGTGTGCTCCCTATTAGGTTTGCATGTGGTTCAATAACCATAAAAATAGATGACTTGATATTGTAGATCTCTCTGTTAGCTATCTAACCATATAATTTATTTTAAATTCTGATTATTTTAATCTTTTCACCTCTAATTTCTTTTGTATGTATGTCCAATTTTTGTCAAAAACCAACGTGTATTATTTTGGACTCATATTTTGGCTCGTTCATCAAATTTTGAAACAAGTTATATTTTCAAAAACTAGACTCCATTCTGCACACTTTAAAAAAAAAAAAGAATTTTTGATTTTTGAATTGTTTTCAATATTTTCTAGGGGGAGCACACAGAAATTTCACATTTTCAGAATGTGTCCACTTCAAAAATTCCCCAAAAATCATAATTTCATAAAAAATTAGTAGAAAAATCTGGGATAAACTAGGTAGTGTTAGATACATTCTCACTGGAGCGATTAAAAACATTTTTTAAAAAGTTAACATTTTAGGGGGAGCACACCAGATGCCATGTTATGTTTTTTCATAAAAAATAGGACCAATTTTTGTGCTACCCCTTTTTGAGGGCCTTAATTTCTACCATTTCTAAAATAAATTAGTAGTTTAGAAACTAGATTCAGAGTAGAACAACTCTTGTTCTTGTCACATTTTGAAATTTTGAGTCTAACTATCCTCAATTTCTCATTGAAGTTCATAGTTTGCTGATTTAAAAAAAAAGTGGCATCTTATGCCCCCTTTTTGGTCCCCTTTATTTGTGCACTTACCACTTGGCTCAGACAATACCAACCCCACTTCTAGATGGTCTAGCACCAAGATCATCTTGAGACCAAGCAAGTCTCATACCACCACTACCATGAACAATACTGGGAATAGTACTACTAATGGCCTCCTGAGATACTCTACCTGTTGATACTCTTCCACCTGATACCCTACCTGCTGTTGCTCGAACAACTCTACCATCTCATGGAGTAATATATCTACCCCCTTGAACCTAGACCTATCTAGGTCTATGGTGTCCTCCTTGGTCATCATCCTAATCATCATCATCATCCTCTGAATCTGGATCATCAATATCAGGAACCAGATATGTTGGATCTTTGAAATGAGGAAACTCATGCTTCCTGTACCACTGAGTGTACTGGGGAGTAACTCGTACATCCTTAATATCCTCTCCATAATCCCACTAGATTGGTCAAAGGTCTAAGACCTCAAGTCTCACACTTCTGTAATCAATACTAGGTCCCCATTATGATCACTTTGCATTTACTCATGCATATTGAGATAACCCCTAAGATAAAATATGAGTGCATCCAAACTGTCTCAGAACTATCAAAAGGAAGAATCTCTCAACAATGAAGACCGTATGACCAATGAGCCATCAAGAAGTGAAAAATTATTGTATCTCTTCATCATCCTCAATCCATCCCTCACTACCAAGATATGGCCTCCAACATACCTCATCTAATTCATCTAGCATCCTCCTCCAATACTCTAATTTTCCCAACCTAAGCTGGACAATGACTCCCTGGTAAGCATAAACATACGAATAACCTCAAGGATGATATCTATCCACCATAATCCTCACTAATGGAAGATTCTCCTGGGCCCACAACTGCAAAAAAAACTACTCCTACAGATAATACAACACTGTGACGATAAACAACATTATGTAAATCATGGTAAAGACGAGCTAATAAGCAAGATCCCCATGCAGATCTCTAAGGATGAGAAATCATATCCTTGAGGATTCTGGCCCAACCAACAAAAAATCTGTGAAAACATCTATCCAACATCAAGAATCTTGCTACCAACGCCGCCAAAATGGAAGGAAGAGGGGCATACAATTGTCACATCCATCACCAAAATGAAAGGAAGAGGGGCATACAACTATCACATCCGCTGCCAAGGAATAGTCTCATCACCTATATCATCATCGCCAAATACTCATATGCATGTAAATCCATCGTATACAAAATCATAGTAGACAAGCTCACCCATGATGAGAATCTGTAATAGTCTGTATACATCCTCTGGAGTTATCGTCATCTCACCCATCGATAGGTGAAAGGTGTTATGATCTAAATGCCACCACTATGCTAAAGCATTCAATAAACTAAGATTCACTCTAAATTAAGGAATTTGCAGTAGGTATACTAATCCATATAATTTGATCACATGATTTTCCTAATTAGACAAGTCAGGGATCATATATAAAGGCCAAGGATAGATACCTCAGATCATCTATTTCCCAAAGGAAACTTGATTTCATCAAAACACAACCAATCAATCAAAGGCATCAAGTTGATCATCTAAAGTCAGTCAACCTAAATCGATCCAATCATCATTAATCCTATATACACTCTTCTTGATCACATCAAATTATTTGTTTCTCTAGATCTTGAGAACAAAGTATCAAATCAATATAATCAATCATCCTAATCAGCTTAGTTTTACTGACATCAACACACATCAACATGAAGTTTGAGATTGACATCATTAAATTTTGTATCAAATCCAAATAATATGAGGGATATTCACATCAAATCATGCAAATGGTATAGAGATTATTTCATCATAGGGAAAAAAGTTGCATAATTTGAGTTTTAAATACCTAAATAGCAGGAGGAGGGAATATAACTTTTCTTGGAGGTTACTAAACATTCCTAAACCTTCTTAAATGATGCACAAGTTCTCTTTTAACATTTTTAAGTGTCATTTCACCTTGCAACATACAGTGGGCATGCATAGGTGCTCTTAGACATTCATGGAAGTGCTCTAAAATCTTGCATATGCTCATTCAGGGGTATAGGCGCTCAAACACATGGTATAGGCGCAAAAAATCAATGGAAAAGTTCCAAAGAAATTTCAAAACCCTATCATAAAAGCTTTAATAGACATCATGGAAGCACTCTAACATGGGGTATAGGTGTTGAAACACATTGGAAAAGTCTAAAATGCATGGAAAACATGAAAAAAAGAAAGAAAAATCATAGAAATTGGAAGGAAATATCAGAGATGGATAACATATCAGATTTCCATATGATCTTGGACATTTATAATGTCTCCCACGCTCAAATATATGATTTCTATTTGGCACCACCATCATTTCAACCAAAGGAAAAATTCAAGTTTTACAAAGAGAAGAGGTGAAAATGAGAAGAAAGGAATACTTTTTACCCTCTTAAACTTACTTTTTCACTTTTGGAGGGAAAAGTTGTTCATTTTGGTGGGATGATAATAACATGATTTAATCAAAATCAAATTTATTTCAATATTAAAACTGGGGCATTTTTCCAAAACTCATTATTTATAAGGAAATCAATTGAGATCGTGACATATTAGAAACTGATTAAAATTTGGAAATCCTCAAAAATTAAAATCAATTTTGATTCATTTCCTAAGGGGGCATGCGATCATTAGAAGGGGTAATCAAATTCATCAAATCATAAATGAAGCATCAAAAATCAATTTTCATCAGAGAATCACATCAAGGTTTTCTCACATCAAAATCAAATCAAATCGATATCAATCAGGGGATCCAACATTAGATTAGGCATAAGTCAATCAATGAATCAAACATTAGTAATTCTTTGAACCAACGCGCTTCAGACATTGATTCAAAGAGGGGAATTTTTAGACACCCTAAATTGGTCAAGACAAGTCAAACTCAAATCAAGCAGGGAAATTCAAGCATTTGGAACATCAAAGCATTAATTAATTGAAATCAAAGCTATTGTATTAATTAAATAAAAAAGATCAAATAATTATGCAATTGATTTCAATCAATTAATTGTATAATTTAAATCAAATTTAATCCAACCCATTCAAGGGGAGACATGACTAAATTAAATCAATTGTTAAATGCATTTATTCTCACCCACCACATATGGACAAAACTCAATCAACCAATTAGGTGAGAGCATTTGAATCACATGGATCACTCAAGAGGATTTTTTGTCTCCATCATCAAAATTGTGTTTGGTATCTTGACCGTTCATCTTTGTCTTTTTGTCCCAACATTTGAAACCATTAACTTTACTCAACCTTAATCAGGGTTGATTTACTCTACCCGCTACCCTTGGGAAAATCCTATAAATAGGATGCATTCTAAGAAAAAATTATGCATTCACATTTGCATCAATACTGTAGTTGATTTTGCATCCATGCTTAGCATAGCTTGAGTTCTTTTAGCATTGTTATTGCATCTTTAGTTTAAATTGCATCATAATTCATCATTTTCTAGCTTAATTTTCTTATCATGTAGTGTAATCTTCATCATACATCAAATTATCATTCTAGGATTGTCACTTTAGGAATGCATAAGATATGAGAGCATTGTTTTAACTTCCTAGTTAGAAATACATGGAACACTTTTAATCTTTTTAATTTGATGTTAGCGTGCTAGATCTTTACCTTTAATCAAATTGAGTAGAATAATAAAATGTTTCATGAATATAAATTTAATTATATACAACTACATCTCCATTAGAGATGGAACACATGAGCAGAGTACCTTACCAATGTATGTGATATAAAGTTACCTATCCAAAGCAATCAATAAAACATGCAAACACAAAGATTAACCATTAAATCCAACAAGGGTTAGCGTATTCAAATAAAAGATTCAAAAAGAAAAGAATTTTACACCACAACCTCCGATGAGCCAAACAAGTGCACCAAAGCCTTGTTGATTTTATCTTAGAGAGGAATGTTGGTGTGCTCTCCCAACACAATAAACTAAATCCCATAAAGATTGGATAATGATTTAAGATGCAAGCTAAAAATTATGACAAAGAGCTCAAGAACAAGTATAAGGAACTTGTCTCAAGCTTTCATCAAGATGATGATGCAAAGATCTAAGATAACATATTATGCACGATTCAAGATTCATTTACCATTATTCATAACTTGTAATATCTAAATGGATTCAAACTTGAATAAACTAGAATGCTAAAATACTCAAAGAAATCCTAAAATGAAACTAACATGATAATAATGCAAAAATAATAGATGCTTTGCTCTCTGCAAGAGCCTCTATTTATAGATTTTTGGAGGGAAGGGAAGGGAGTGGATGAGGTGGAGAACATGTGGAATCCGCATAGATGCAACATTGAGGACACAAGAGAAAGAGGACAACCATCCAAAAATTCAACATAAGCCTTTAAGATTTGAGTGGCTCAAGGTTGCTCACACATGTGTGAGCAACTCTTGGGGAATGGAGTGGGGGACAAAAGGTGGCTATATTTAAGGAAGTTGGTGGCTTCCTTGGGAGGAGTTTATCACACATGTGTGAGCATTCCATTAGTGTTAAAAAGGTTAGGAATCACACTTTAAATGTGATTAGTGTGTTCTAAGTGAGAGAATATGTTTATTAAGAGGGATAGGTAGGGTTGGGCTGGACTAGAGTAGGTTTCTATATAGGATTAATAGGTCTTTATGCTAGTCTTAGATTAATAATTCAAATTAGATTTGAGTTTAATCTTGGTTTAGAGGAATATTAGAAATGTGAGGGAATAAATAAATTGAGATTTATTTCAAAGGGGATTTAATGGAGAAAAGTATATAAATAAGATTTAATACATTAAAGGGGGATAGTATTTAAATTAAATTTAAATACTATAGAAGGTAAATCATATTTAATTAAATAAATTTAATTAAATAGATAGAATTATATAATAGATATAATTAATTAAAATTAACTATAATGTTACAAGGATATTAATTAAATTAATGTAAGGACAATTTTTGACGTCTACATTTTGCACCTCTTTGATGCAGAGTTAAAAGTGGCGTCGTGTCAAAGAAAAGAAAATAAGATGCCTCAGAAGGACCAGGAAGACCTAGGGCGATGATGGTAAATGAGTGTGCCCCCTCAAGAAAATAATAGAAAAAAAAATATTTTTTTAAAATTTTCTCGAAAAGACGGAAAGAGGGAGAAAGACAAATTGCATGACATGTCCAGAAGAATCAGAGCGAAAAAATGAGAGCGGGATTAAAAAATAGGGATCGGGACAAAAAATGGGACCCAAAGGGGCCTATAAATAGTCCACCAGGGCCCAAGTAGAAGTCATTTACACTCACAAAGAGCTAAAAGATGAAGAAATAGAGAAGAAATGGCAGAAGTTTAAGACCATGCACAACTTGGAGAGCTCATTAGGACCTACCATCGACCTATGGATGTAGGACCATCCGTGAGTAATCAAAGCCTTCCTTGTCAATTATGTATTTAATGCCTTTAGGATCATTTATGATGCCCGTAAGGTGCCAAAAATAGGCCCATAGTGCAAATGGCAATTGTCAGACTGCCATCTATGCAAATAGTGATCGAAAGATCACCATCCTCCCAGACAACCAATCGACGATCATCGACTGCATAGATGAGGATCCCAAGATTGTTGTTTGTGAGGGAAGAGGGGGAGAAGGGAAGCAGTGCAAAGACAAAAAACTAGCTCGCTGTCTGTGTAGGAAAAAATGTGGTGGCCTAAACCGCCATCTTCGCAGATCAGTGGCTGCGCGGATCTGCCATCTGCGTGGGTGAATCAACGTCTCCACTGATGGACCCAGGAATAGATTGAAAGAGAGGAAAAACTTACCAGAAAGAGTTCAAGGGGAATATTTTGATGCCCTAGACTTAGAAATAAATTTAATAGACATAGGTATCTGTAGATGCAAGAGTACATGATATCATTTAGATCGAGGAAGTGCTATCCGATGACGATGGTACTATCATAGGAGTTGACGGTAGAGGAGTAGGGACAAATCACACTATGTGGCTTGGAACATGTCTAGTGTTGGCCCCATCTTAGAGTGCATAATGCACTTATGTCAGCCTTGATCAAGAGGTGGCATAGTACCACTTCCACCTTTCACTTCCCCATAGGGGAAACGATGATTACTCTGCACAATGTGTGGAGGATATATAGAGTGCTGATTTGGGGGCTGATACCTGAGTATGATTATGAGGGGTTAGAGCCACATATGGAGATGGAATTTGGTAGACCATTTGCAGAGATCCCCACTACATGACAGTGGATGTCATGGGTGGGGGCGATGGTGGCATGTCCACAATTACAGCGGGTAGCGGTATACTTAGCTGGTTTGATGAGGATATGCATGATGCTAGATCATGCAGGTCATGGGTTTCCTATTGGTTGGGCATGGGTCCTCAGCAAGATGCTAGAGGATGAGGGGATGTAGTAAAGCTAGCAATATTCCATACTTGGGAAGGTATATTACGATTTACATATGTGTGCCTGGTGTAAGGGTAGGGCACTAAGAGTAGGTGTCACATTGCTACTAGTATGGGCATGGGAGCATATTACTCTCATCCTCCCGATCAGGATACAGGAGACTAGGGAGGCGTATGAGCCTTTTTCCTATAGATATAGACCTCCGATCAGCTATGAGTCTACAGAGTTGATAGGATACTGGCATTGGATGCTAGATGAGATGGGATGGATAGAGTGGGCACCCAATGCAGGTTGCGAGGCATGGGGTCACCAGGACCCACAACAAAAGGTGTATAAAGAGGATGGGATTTATGACTCATATTACCTCAAGTTTGTTTAGATTGATTGTTGGTTGATAGGGTGCACCTCTCATGTTATATGCAGATACATGCCATCGAGGGTGAGTAGGCAGATGGGATAGGTGCAGGATGCAGTTCCAGATGGCTTTCCTCATCCACTAGTGACTAAGGAGGTGGGGGGTATATGGGGCATTGGAGTAGACCTATGGGGAGGTAGGGGATCTTGGCTTGGGATGATAGAGGTTCCTTGCTCGGGAGTCATTACATGATACAGGAGTAGATCTTACATATGCATAGTGGTGGATGACACACTGGCTAGTGAGATTGACTAAACTAGGAGTAGTGTGGGTAGATGAGCAAGCGACCGGAGGAGGGGAGGGTGGTGGAAAAAAGGGGGACGATGAGGATGGGGGAGATGGAGGGGATGGAGGGGATGGAGGGAGGAGATTCTGGTCAAGGATATTCGTTGTGAGGCGACAAGGACAGATACAGGTACCCAGAGGGAGGCAGCCACCGGGTATCTATGATATACACGGATAGGGACAGGGATGATAGGGATAGGGGCCATAGATGTAGCCATTAGGGCAGGGGCCACTAGTAGACCACATAGCCTAGGAGGTTCATGACATAGTAGTTATAGAGTGGGATAACTTGCAGATAGAGCTCCAGAGAGTACAAGATATTTTAACCACATCATAGGCTACTGAGAGTAGCATATAGGCTGATTTGTTGAGAGTACAGGGACTACAGGCCACCTCTCAAGCCACAAAGAGAAGCTTACAAGTGGATATGACCTGAATATAGGGTGTATTGGCTGGAGAGACTGCATGCGCAAATAGTGCACAAAGAGTAGTAGACCTATTATAGACACAGGTAGACATCAGCGAGTTTACCATGGGGGAAAGAATGAGGAGGCCCTAGGAGCAGAGCTACCCTCCATGGACAAGTAGATAGAGGCCCTCACATCATAGTGGGATATTGCACAGAGATGAGATGAGACTTATCGGGCAGAGCGGGATATAGCCCACTAGGAAGCCACAGCCGATGATGTTAGTCAGGTGCTAGCAGATGCTTTTTTAGCATAGAGAGGCAGGAAGGAGAGGTCAGGAGGCCTCATATTATATGGGCCTATATTTTGGGGCGGTGCTAGAGGGTGAGCAATAACCAACCTATTCAAAAAGATTAGTATCATAGAGTATAGGCCGAGACTCATAGGCTTCAGTAGAAATACCACCCCGTCCATCCAAAGGGGGAGGGGTTGTAGGACCATCACAACCACCCTCATGATTTTTATCAGACTATTTGGATACACATATTTTTAGTTTTTTGAGATGTAGACATGCATGTATGATATATGATGTACACTATGGACATTTTTGATATATATAGACATTTATTGCGGTGGATTTATGTTGTGTTTATTGATTTTTTATGATTCTATATGCAAATGTATATGATGTTATGACTGACATGCAGGATATGATGGATGTATATAATGATGCTAACCTATATGTGATGCAGGGATGTGATGCATAGGATAGTTAATAATATACATGTTGATGCTTAAAGATGAATAATTATGATGAATTTTATTGTATGCATGTAATGTGAAGGAATGAAAATGTTATGTTGATGTAATGATTTTGATGATTAATGAAAATGGATAAATGTGTATAATGATTAATGAATATGACTTATAATGGATGAACAATGCAACTTTGAAGGATCAATGATTAACGAGATGATTTAATGATAATGAAATGAATCTAAATAAATGCAATGGAATGAAAAATGAAATGAAACTAATAATGAAATGCATTGAATTGATAATGAAATTCAATGGAACGTAAAATGAAATGCAACTAATAATGAAATGCAATGAATTGATAATGAAATGCAATGGAATGAATGCAACTAAAATGAACTTAAATGCAATGAAAGGAAATGAATCCTTGATGCAACCTAAGAAAAAAATGAGATGTAATGAAAACTAAATGAACCTAACGAAGAATGATACTAAGATAAAATGCAGTGAGATAGATGCAAAATGAGACACATGAGGACAATGTTTTTGTGTGTATCAAAGAGGTCCAATAAAATCACTTAGGTAGTTGGATATGGGAAATAAACAAAAACCTTGCCAAGAGAAAAATGCAAATTGCAATATGACCTAGCTAAAATGCAACTTAACTACATGATTTGTGTGGGATTTAATACTGTGTTAATGTTGGAGAACACACCCTAGTTTGATTTTGCAAGAGGAAGTATGCAACATGTGTTAGAAAACCCAAGTGACATGGTTCCTTTGCATGGACTAGAATCACAGACAAATAGGTTGCTAGGAACAAGAATGCAAGATATCAGGCATGATGGAACCTATGAAATGTTACTCATGAGGAGACGCAGTACACCCATATCTTTTTAGGGATTTTGTATGCATGAATCCTACCCCAAGTGAGGCATACATAGTCATAACTGATCATCAAACGCAAGTGTACTAATAATCTATGAAAAATATATCATACCCCAAATGAAATGTATTCCAGTAGGAACTTTCCACAATGGACCAAGATATGAAAGATCGAGGTAGCCATGAGAAGGACATATTGAAACACAGGATAAAATCAACAAAAAGGCATCCTGGCCAAGTGGTCATTCAGTCCAAAAATTCTTTCCATGACCAATTTTTATGTGAGGATTGATGTAAAGGCCAACACCAAAAGGATGTGTCCTGATGGGAAAAAGATTGATGATTGAAATAGGGATTCACTGGCAATTACTTGTGGATAGAATAAAGCTAGGAAAGTCAATTTGTCTACTGATTTGGTGAAAATGTTCATGATCAATGTGTCTAGAATAAAGCTTAGCATTGTGGGGTAGGCTCATTCATGCGGGAATGCGGTTTTACTGTAGAAGTGGAAAGCAGTCAGGGGACTACCTGCACAGATAAGGGTAGTGGATTTATTATGGAAGGTGATGGATGTTGCATGAAAGATGTTTGAAACAGATGGTGGATCTGAAAAAAAATGTCACCTGAGATAGGTTTTCACCATGGTGCTTATCCATTGTGCCACCGAAGTGGTTTTCACAAATGGATGAATTTATTTCTCCTTTTCCTTTTAATTCTTTTTTTTTTAAATTTTCTACATTTCTGTTGTACAAAAGATCGTTGAAGGATAAAGCATAGAATCTCTTGAGATGAAAGATATTTATAGGATCAGTGATCAGATCTTCCTCTAGTGTGGCAATCTGATAAGCGCTAGACCCAAACTTTGATGTGATTATGAAGGGCCCCAACCAGTTAGGCTCAAACTTTCCTTTCTTTTCACAGTTCTAGAGGTTCATCATATTGTGCTGGAGGACGAGATCACCAACCTCAAATTGGCAAGGTTTGATCCTCTTGTTGAACTCGAGGTAGAGATGATTTTGATACATGCGGAGGTTTTTTAGGCATTGAGGCATCTCTCATCGAGGAGTTCAAGCTCTTGCAAGTGAGAAACTCAGTATTCTTCTTCGGACAACAGATTATTAAGATAAATTATGATGGAAGGGAGATCAATTTAAATGGGTAGAATAGCCTTGATTTCATAAACAAGGGAAATTTGAGCGGCTCCAATGGGGGTATAGATGGAAGTGTGATAGGCCCAAAGAGTGGGATTGACGTGAAGGTGCCAATCGTGACCATCATCATTGACTATTTTCTTAAGGATTTTGAGGATAGTTTTATTTGTAGCATCTTCTTAACTATTGCCCTGTGGAAAATACTTAGAAGAGGTATGATGGGTGATGCCAAAGTTTTTACATAGCTTTGTGAGATCCTTGTTTTTAAAAGGTCCTCCATTATCGGTGATGATGTCCTAAGGAATCCCATAGCGACAAATAAGGTAGTTCAAAATAAACTTCACAGTCTGTTTTCTAGTAGTGTAGGTAATAGGAATAGCTTTGACCCACTTAGTAAAGTATTCAGTGGCAGCAAGGATGTATTTATGGCCACTGGAAGAATTTGTGAAAATATAGCCAACTAGGTCGAGGCCCCAGTGAGAAAAATGCCAAGGGGTGATGGTGGGCTGAAGGGATTGGGAGGGATCATGTATCAAATTGTCATGTTGCTGATAAGGCACACATTTCTTCACATAGTTATAGTCATTCTTCTCCATGGTAGGCCAGTAGTATCTAGTACTTAACAATTTCTTGGCCAAAGTGAGTCCACTGGAATGAGCCCCACATATTCCTTGATGTACCTCTTCCAAGGATGTTTGTGCTTCATCAAAAGTTAGACACCTTAGAAGAGTTCTATCGAAGTGCTTTTAGAATATGGTATCACCGAGGATCATGTAATGGGAAGTGCAATGAGTGAAGGTTTTCTGTTGATTAGGTGTTAAAGAAAGTGGGGTATGTCCATCATGAAGGTAGGGGTATATTTATTGATTCCATGGGGAATTAGGATCAATAGTTTCACACACCATTTCAGATTTTGGTTGGTCACAGGCAGGGACCGTAATATTCTCAAAAAGAAACTCACACTGTGTACTTTGTTCTAGCATGGTAATCATGGACCCAATTGTAGCCATTGCATCAAGTGCTTTGTTGTTTGTGTGAGGAATTTTTGGAATACCAAGTTAGTAAAATGTTGTTTAAGGTCTTCAACTATGCGACAATAGGGAAGAAACTTATCATCCTTTCTTTGATATTCATCCAGAACTTTTTTGATAACCAATTGTGAATCACCTAATACTAACAAACTGAGAATCTTCCATGGTATGGCCTGATAGATTCCAAGTACAAGGGCTTCATATTATGCAATATTGTTGGTACAAGGAAATTGTAACTTATAGGATTTAGGGATATGAGCCCTTTGTGGCATAAAAAACAAGATTCCTGCCCCTAATCCTTTCTAAGTAAAAGATCCATCAAAATAAAGTTTACATGGGATACTCGGGACAAGATTGAGGACTAATTCATTTGGAAAATCTATGATTAGTAGATGTTATCCGTCAATAGGTGCTTCCACTAACTAATTTGCAATGACTTGTCCTTTGATATCATTTCAATCAACATAAACAATGTTGAACTCACTGAGGATCATAGCCCATTTTTTTGTATGATCAGTAAGAGCAGCTCATGACAAGAGATACTTGAGTGGATCAATCTTAGTGACAAGGTGAATCTTATGATTGAGCATATAATATCATAGTTTCTGTGTGCAGAAGACAACAACCAAACATGCATTTTCAATGAGGGAATAATTCAACTCATAATCGATAAGTGTCCTGCTGAGGTAATAAACTGCTCACTCTTTTCTAGTATCATCCAATTGTACCAATAGAGCACCTAATGCAACCTCTGTGGTAGACATATACAAAATCAAAAGATGGCCAGCAATAGGTGGCACCAGGACGAGTGTGTTAGCTAGATATCCTTTTAGTTTTTTAAATGTGTTTTAACATAAGTAATCCCATTGGAACTTGGTATTCTTATGTAGGAGATGAGAAAAGGGATGGACTTTATTAGTCATCTGTGACATGAATCGCTTAATGGAATGAAGATTTCCCTGTAAGCTACGAAATTGTTTAAATGTTTTAGGCGGTGGAATCTCTAGGATGGATTTCACTTTATTTGGGTCTACTTTTATTTCATGTTGTGACACAATGTATCCCAACAACTTACTAGATTATACTCTAAATACACACTTCTTAGGATTCAATCGAAGCCTATATTTCTCCAATCACTCAAAAATTGTAGTGAGGATGGGAATGTGTGATTCTTGTGTCTTGGAATTTCCCAAAATCTCATCTACAGAGTCTTCTATGATGACATGCAGGAGATCATGGAAGATAGTAGTCATTGCACACTGATATGTTGCTCCAGCATTCTTAAGACCAAAGGACATCACCTGATAATAGAAGGTACCCCAAGGTGTTGTGCATGAATTCTAGTGTTGATCTTCCAATGCTATCTTGATTTGATTATAATAGGAGAATCCATCCATGAGGGACAACATCTCATGTCTAGAAATCAAATACACTATAATATCAATATTGGGAAGTGGAAAATAATCCTTAGGACATGCAAGGTTCAAGTCTGGGAAAGTCTATACAAATGTAGATGCCCCTAGAAAGCTTTCCTATGGGTACAATGTTATAGAACCATTCAGGATAGTCTATAGGTCAAATCACTTCTTCATGAAGCATCTCTTGAAGCTCTACTTTAACTACTAATGCCACTTGAGGGTGCATTTTATGAAGTTTTTGTTTAAGAGGTTTCACATTAGGATCCACAACAAGATGGTGCATGAAAAGATGTGTATTGAGCCCAGGAATTTCTTTGTAGGTCCAAGAAAATTTTATTTTATGCTTTTAAAAGAATTCAGTCATGTCTTTCTTTTCTTGATCATTGAGAGATACTGCAATGTAAGTGATTTGTGGATCCTCTTCTGTACCCAGATTGATCAGGATATTTTCTTCAATGATCATGGAGGATATTTTTGGTTATAATGATATGAATGGTAGGTCAACTTCTCCCTCCTCTAGCACCTCAGAAAGGTTTTCACTAGAGGATGAGTCCTTTATTTTGTCTTTTTCTTCATCTAAAGGTGCCTGTGAGAGGTTTTTAATAGACGATGTTTTTGTATTTTCATTTTCACTTTTGCGACTAAGAGAATTGACCTGGCTACCGAAGTAGGATAGCTCACTGAAGTGGATCTAATTCTTGTATTCTTGAAGATTTTTAAGTCCAAAGAGAGATAATACTGCCTTGTCCGAATCACAAATTACTAAAGCTGGTGGTGAATCTTGTTGATCCCAGTCAATTAGTTCAGGGTTTGTGAGGGGAAGATGAGGGGATGAAAGATCATCTTGTGTGATGGTGAGGATATGGGTATCATCAAGGTCATCTTCAACATATTGGAAAGGGACTTCAAAAAATGCCTTTTTAGTGTCTTAATCCAAGGCGGCTAAACAATAGTTCTTGGTGAAGTTAGTCTTAGTTTCTATGGAACCCAATTTGTGTCCTCAAGGATAGCCATTTTTTGTCACAATTTTATTCTTACCAGTTTCATTTGCACCAAGGTCAGTGCTATGATATCCCATGGTTTCAAAAATGGGGGTGGCCTTATATATTTTCCATCAGGGAATGTTACTAACTTTTCTTCTTCTTCATTGTAAATCCAATCAAGAACACTGGATTCCATGTGCTCATCTAAAAAAGACCCCCAATGTTCAAAAGTGATCTTTTTTCATTACATAAGGTCCTTTTCTTTAGAGGGAGTTAACATTGATGGTCTCCCATAGGACTTTGGGGATAAAGGGAGTTATCGAATGTATAGAGCGCTTTCAAATTTGTATTCTCCCATGCCCTAATCTGTGAAAGTGATCTTTCTTTTAGACTCAGGGGTTTTTTCTTCAGCGACCTTTTCTTTTCCTTTGGATTGATCAGTTTGTGTCTTTGATGTCTTTTCTGTAGCCAAAGAGGTTTTTTGAATTGGTGTTTCTTTCTTGAAAGGTTGGCTGAACTCATTCAATGGAAAATAATTTGATTGTTTTCCTTCTAACCTCTTGCAGTATTGGAATGGTTCAGGATCCCCTAGAATTTTGATCTCTCTACCATGATGTGGAAACTTGAGGTATTGATGGTAGGTAGAAGGTACACCTTTGATAGCGTGTATCCAGGGTTAGCCCAACAAGATGTTGTATGGTAGATCTAGATCCAACACATGAAAAACAGTTTCAATTAGGGCTGGGCTGACTTGTTGGGGTAGTGTGATCAAACCCTTTCTTTTTCCTTCTATGTCATCATAAGACTTTATTTTGATTCTCTTGTCTACATCTAGAAGGTCCTCAGAATGACTGATGTTGTGAATCATTTTCAATGTACATAAATTTAGGCTAGATCCACCATCTATAAGGACTCGATTGATTTTGGTGGATTGGATTTTGGCTTCGATGTGGAGGGATTTGTTATGGTGAAGGTTAGGACCATGGAAGTATTTGTTAGTGAAAAAAAGATGCTCTTGTGTAGCTAAATTCCAAATCATGGCTTGGAACTGGGAAACATTGATATATTCAAGAACACGGGATTCGTTCAGAGTGTTCTCAAGAACTTCTTTATGGACAGGTGAGGTACGCAGAAGTTATAGGATAGATATTTGTGCAGGTGTCTTTCCTAACTGATCCAATAGGTCATAATGTGAGGCAGGTCGAGAAGCAATAGACAGTGTAGCTATTGGATTTGCAGATGTAGAGGGATTATTAGTAGCTTGGACAGTGAGTCTAGGTCTACGTGTGGTAGCGTTACAATCAGTAGCTTTGAGAATTATGGTATTGACATGGGTTTTAGATTCTTTGATGCATCCACAAAGAGTGTCAAAACCAAATATATTGTTTTCTTCTAGAATTCAACACGTTCGATCATTGTTTGTGATAGTGTTGGTAGAGTAATCATATGGGATCGCATTAGATGCATTATTTTGATTGTGTTGCGGAAAAGGTTTGTTGTAGAATTTTAGCTTTGCATTGGATGAGGAAGAATTTTGACCTTCAACTTTGATTTTTCCATCAGTAATAAGATCTTTCACAAAGTGTCTAAATTTCATGCACTTCCTGGTATTATGTGCTTTAATGTGATGATAATCACAGTATTCATTCTCTCTATACCAAGCAGGTTTGGGTTGATTCTCATCAAAAGGACAAATATTTGGATAGATTATCATTCCTTGATATGCAAGTTGTTTAAAGATCACATCCAATGGTTCTACCAATGCTATGAACTATCGTCATTTCTGATTATTATTATTATCATTATTTTTGTTGTTATTGAAAGTGAACAAATAAGATTGATTGCATGGTCAATTATTGTTCTGATTGTTGTTGCGATTGTTTTGATTATTGTTGTTGGATACTTGAACATTCTGAACATGTTTGGCATCAGTCACTCCATCATTTCCAACTCCTTTGTTTTTACTCCAAAATTTTGGTTTATCATTGTTGGAAGGAGTATAGTGTTTGATGCTACCTTTTTGCAAAAGCCCATCTTTGATGTCTTTTCCCTTCTTGACAAGGGATTCAAAGGTCTCAAGTGAATCCATTTTCATTTGGAATGACATCTCAGAGATCAAATCATTTTTGAAGATGCTGATTAAGTGACTATCAGGTATTTTCCATGACATATGATTGGAAATATGTCTCCATTGTTGTAAGAAACTAGAAAAGGTTTCACCATTCCTTTTCTTAGTATTGCACAAATCGTTGAGTGTCACTTGATGTTCAATGTTACATGAATATTTTCCAAAACAATTCTTTGTGAGGTCAGAGAAAGTAGAGATTGACCCATAAGGAAGGGCCATGAACCATTCTAAAGCTACGCCTCCAAGATTCCTAGTGAAGAGTCTCTTTAGGTAAGTTTTGTTGTAGGCAACTTCTTGACATGCAATGTAAAATTCTTTGAGATTTTGTAGAAGACATGTCTCTCCCTTGTATTTTTCAAATTTAGGCATCTTAAAGTTTGGAGGGAATGGTTGCATCGTGATATACTTTTCAAATGGATAGGGATAAATCTTGTTGAAGGAAAACTCCTTTTTTCCCCCATTCTACAAACCATACACAAGACTTTTGAGCTCATTATCTTGTTGGGCTAAATCTGGAGCATTGTGTGAAACATATTATGGCCCATAAGCTTGTCCTCCTCCAAATTGCATAGCTGAAAACCTAGTGGAGGTCATACCGCCTGCGGGAGGGGGTATATATTGGTAAGCTTGAGATGTGTTGATGGTAGATGTCTTCATCCCAATTTTTGGGAACATAGATGATGTAGATTGATGCATAGAGATCTTCCCTATGTTGTTGACATTATCACTTCCCCTTGAGAGGTATTTTTCATCGTATGATTTCTATTGTGTGAATTAATGTTGGTAAAAAAACTTAGGATCTATTGGATTTGTTCATTGGTCAATTGGACTGTTGACGTAGTTATTGATGCAGGTGTTGATGTGGGAATTGATGTAGAAGGCTTACTTGCAGCTATTTTACCAATGTCATGTGATGATTTTGCATTTGAATTGGAGGCCATGACCGTGCTTGCATTAGTTGTATCCTTGGTGATGTTACGAGTGAGAAGTGAGTCATCAAAATCAGTGAGCACCGTGATGCCATTTTGAATGAGATTCAAGAAGATTTCTTCACTTTTTTGACTAATGACTTTCTCAACCATTTCTAAGTTATATGGATCCCTAAGAAAATGAATCACTTGTGTAGGTCTTTCTTCTTGATCCACTAACTCAGTTTCTTTAGGCACATTGGTTATGTCATCTATTCATGCTACATGGCCTTGAAATAATTGAGTAGTAAAAGGAATCTCCTTGTCAAAGGAGTTGTTGAGTGTTGTACACCTCATGTTTCTAGCTTGGGATCAAGTAACTACTATACAATGGTAGACCTAGAAGAATGAAAGATGAGGAAATGTGAGATTGGATGATGAAGGTGGATGGAGCAAAGATCTTGTTCATGGATTGATTTGATTTTGATTGATTGGATTTGATTGATGCTTGATTACGGATTGATTGGTAATTGATCAGGATTGATTGATTATTGATTTGGATTTAAATATTTTAGAACAAAACCTAGGTATAAAAAGACCTTGTGATGACACAAACACAAAAGGATTAAATTGGATGATATTTGTTTCTGTAATGTCCCCGCCAGGGAACCCATAAGGAATCAGGTCTTATGACTGAAAATTGCAACTAATTTTTTTTTTTTTCTAACATTACATCATTACTACTACACAATTACATTCCTTAAAGTTCCCTTATTGAATTCATTTGCTAACATATTTACCTTAATTATCCAAATTGAAATTCCATTTCCCTACT
>MU227210.1:732043-751249 GCA_018584345.1 Thuja plicata
AACCAAATATATATGCTCAAATGGCTCATAAAATGTTAACTAAATAATAATCATAGTCCATCATAAAATCCAAAGTGTCAAAGAAAAAGTCATGTCATAGGAAGATACTAGGGTGGGCATTACAGTTTCTACTTGAAGAAAGACTTGTGATCTCAAGAAAATAGGACATTACCAATGGATTTAAATTACTTGAGACAGACTAATGGTTTACCACCAATGTTGTGTTTGTCTAAAGATGAAACTCTGCAATACTTTTGATTAAGGTCATCCAACCTAAGAAAGGATTAATTTGATTTTGATTTGATTTGAAATCCAAAAAGGTTTGATCTAAAACTTCGAGAGAGATAAGGTGATGTTTGATGATGATGTAAGAATGAGAAATTGGTTTAGAAAAAAAAGGTTGATCTAGTCATATTGCTCAAGAGTAACAAAGGCACGATTGATGGGATACCTAGTCATGAAGTTGAAAACTTTGTTTTTGTACATGATGGTGTCAATTTTCTCGTAACACTTGATTTCGTGTTTGATTGATTGGGTAATGTGTTGATATTCTTTGTATTTGTGAGTGGTCTCTTTCTGTTCTCGATAAACTAGAGGAGTTGGAAGCTTAACCTTCTTGTGTTTCTTGGAATTGGTCATGTCCTATAGCAAAAAATATGATTTTGAATGAGTAACTGAAGGTTTCAGGACAAATTATTTTAGGATCTCATAAAAGACCAAATTTTGAAGATTCTAATAAATTTTAAAGTTCACTATTTTTAAGCAGAGATGACAGTCTCAGATGTAGATGACAATTTTAAATTTCATAGATGACAAAACTACACAAATGGTGATTTGCATAGACAACAATTCCAGAGCGGAGATGACAGTCTGCAAATAGGACAATGTTTTGGTGATTTGGCAAATTATGATTTAGGTCTTATTTTTAGTGGATTTATTCAATGGAAAGAGCTAGTTTCATCATAGTCAAACCAAAAAATAACAAGCATGTGTCTCAAAAAAAATCTGACAAGGGACAAAGAAACCTTGAAGGATACAAGCAAGTGTGACAAAAAAAAATTTTGATGATTTCATTCGTGTTTTGGATTTGTTAATGTTCTTCAAGAACTTCAAACATAGTCTACCTAAGAAAATGTTGTAGTATGAAAATATTTTCTCGTAAGCTCAGGCACACACACAAGAGCTAATCATAATATAGAATTCACCAAGCATGCAATGGCTCTATTCATGATGCCATATTAGCCAACTCTAAATGCTTAGGGTGGCATGAATGTGTGAGTGATCTTGTGGAAGTTACTATTTCCTTGCACAAACATTATCACCTTTCCGGGGTGTTCTGAGTAGTTTCTAAGCCTAGAGTGTTTAATAAGGGTCTTTGTTTGATTGTATCTTCTATGTCTGCACAAGCGCGATTTAGGCATATAGCCCGATAGAGTATCTTGATAAAAGTGGTCACATAAACATGATTCAGACCGTTAGGCCTCACTTATGCTAGATGTGAGCCAATTATAAGCTCAAATTCCAACCGACTCCCAAGGCTTTGGCCCCAAAGAGTAAATTTGATTAACGTGAGTTCGAGTGGTGTATCTTATACCTCATTCTCACATGGGTCGTCTTAGGAGATTTTTTTCTCACAAGAAGGCCCAACTAAAGGATCAACATAAAGCAATGGATTGGCGATGAGAGGGGTCTAGATTTTATTATTTTCCCACAAGGGGAAAAGAGCATAGTCTCCTACCTAATGTCATTTTCTCCCAAACATGTCAAACACTTGTTCTTTTCCAAATATTTATTTACCTAAAACAAAATAATAACGTCTAGGTTTTTGATCTTCCAAAAGGAAGAGAGCATACTCCCCTAATGCCTATTTTGAGTCACAAAAAATATCTTCTAATTAATATAGGTGCCTAAAAAAATATTATGCTAAGAAGTATGATCGTTTGGTTGAAAGTATAAGGCAACCTGCAAAAACAAATATGAGTAGTTTGAATGTTTGTCTTCTTCAATGTCCTACAACACACAAAGTTAGTAGTTTGATTTTTATCTTCAGGAACGGTGCTATAAAACCTCAAAAAAGATTAGTAACACAAAAATATGACAAATGATGAGAAAAAAAGTGAATCTATGCAGGTGCGAGTTACAGAGCACAAACGATGAAATAACACAGATGGAAAAGACACCTAGACGACAGATTAAAAACAAAACATTAATTACTGACTAAAAATATGCAGATGGTGATTGTAGGTCACAAACGACCAATTTATGGAGATGGCTGGATACCTTCTTAGACGGAAAAACACAGAGAGACAAGTCATCCCAAAAAAGCCTTAGTTAACAAAATACTTATTTTTTTATAAATTTTGACAACATTTAACTCTCAAAAATTGATACCCTGTCAGAAACCTGAGAGTTAAAACTATAAAAGATGATAAAAAAGTGTTTAAAACAAAGTTAGGCTAAGATAAATTTTGACAGGTAAAGATGATAATTAAAGAGCACAGATGATGGAACTTCGTAGATGGTGATCTGCACAGACGGTAGTCTAAAAATGTAGACGGTAATGTTAGAGCGGAGACATCTCTACGAAACACTTTTCCAGAATCATGAAAAAATACAAAAAAATTTGAAATTTTTAAACAAATAAGGGACGTGGGTCCCACCGGGTGTGCCAAAAATGAATGTGATATAAAGTTGCCTGTTCAAAACAATCACTAAAACATGCAAACACAAAGATTATCCATTAAATCCAACAAGGGTTAGCATATTCAAATGAAAGATTCAAAAAGACAAGAAGTTTACACCACAACCTCTGATGAGCCAAACAAGTGCACCCAAGCATTGTTGATTTTCTCTTAGAGAGGAATGTGGGTGTGCTCTCCCAACACAATAAACTAAATCCCATAAATGATTGGATGATTGTTTAATATGCAAGCTAAATATTATGACAAAGATCTCAAGAACAAGTATAAGGAACGTGTCTCAAGCTTTCATCAAGATGATGATGCAAAGATCTAAGCTAACATGTAATATCTAAATGGATTCAAACTTGAAATAAACTAGAATGCTAAAATGCTCAAAGAAATCCTAAAATTAAACTAACATGATAACAATGCAAAAATAATCGATTCTTTACTCTTGGCAAGAGCCTCTATTTATAGATTTTTGGAGGGAAGGGAAGGGCTTGGAGGAGGTGGAGCACATGTGACATCCACATAGATGCCCCATAAAGGACACAAGAAAAAGAGGACATGCCATGCAAAAATTCAACATAAACCTTTAAGCTTTGAGTGTCTCAAGGTTGCTCACACATGTGATGGAATGGGGGACAAAAAGGTGGCTACATTTAAGGAAGTTGGTCGCTTCCTTGGGAGGAGTTTCTCACACATGTGTGAGCATTTCATTATTGTTAAAAATGTTAGGAATCACACTTTAAGTGTGACTAGTGTGTGCTAAGTGAGAGAATAGGTTTATTAAGAGGGATAGGTAGGGTAGGGTAGGAATAGAGTAGGTTTCTAGATGGGATTAATAGGTCTTTAGGCTAGGCCTAGATTAATGATTCAAATTAGATTTAAAATTAATCTTGATTTAGAGGAATATTAGAAATGTGAGGAAATAAATAAATTGAGATTTATTTAAAAGGGGATTTAATGGAGAAATGTATATAAATAAGATTTAATACATTAAAGGGGGATAGTATTTAAATTAAATTTAAATACTATAGAAGATAAATCATATTTATATAATTAAATTTAATTAAATAGATAGAAGAATATAAAAAATATAATTAATTAATTAAAATTAACTATAATGTTACATGTATATTAATTAAATTAATATAAAGATGATTTTTGACGTCTACAACCAGAGTGCATTTGGAATTTTGATGTATGCTATGGTCTGTAATAGACCATACGTTCCCAAGAAGTGAGACTTATTTCTAGATATATGTCTAATCCTGGTAGAGTTCATTGGGATGAAGTTAAAAGAGCCTTAAGATATTTGAAGGCTACCTCAAAATATTTTTTATGTTATCAATTTAATATGACGGGAGACAAAATTTCTATTGATATTCATGGTTATGTGGATGTATATTGGGTAGGTGATATTAATCATAGAAGATCCATTATTTCTTATGTGTTTAAATTATTTGGTTATGCAATTAGCTAGATGAGTAAGCAATTTGATATGGTTTTTTTGTCCACTACTAAAGCAGAGTATATGGAAGCTACTCATGCTTGTAATTAAGCCGTTTTACTTAAGAGACCGTGTTCAGACATTGGAATAAAAAAAGGAGTGGTAGCAGTCTATTGTGATAGTTAGAGTGCAATTTTCCTAGTGAAGAAGCTGACTTTTCATGTCAAAACCAAGAATATTGATGTTCAATATCATTTTGTTAGAGATATGGTTTAGGATCATAGGGTGAAGTTGGTAAAGGTAGAGACTTTGATGAATGTTGTAGATTCATTAGCAAAGTTTGTGAGCATAGATAATTCCAGATGGTGTTAAGATTCTATGGATCTCATGACCCCCATAAATTAAACGATGGTGTAGATCATCCCTTCTCCCTTTCTTTCATGGTGTTCGACAAGTGGGAGATTGTTGAGAAAATGTGTCTCAACCTTGCAGTTACATTTGGCAGCTATTTTTTGTAAGTCAAACATTTGAGTACAAAATATTTCCAATTTATTTTGTGGAGGTTCCTTTTGGATATATAAGCATGTTGGTAAAGTTTCATGGTAAGATCATGTCCATTTTTTAAGATATTAAGTTCATTTTTTGACGGGGTCATATGAAAACTTCAAACTCAATTTTGAAGGCCTTAGAGGCTCTGAAAATTGGTCAAATGTTTCTTAGGATAGCTCTTTACATCAATAGATGTAGAGCACTCCATGGAATTTCTAAAATGGGGCTATAATACCCAATTAAGTACATGGTTCACAAGTTATGGCCTCCAGAAGTTGGGTCTCCTGAAATAGGAAATGTAAAAATGCATTGAACATGTAAATGAGTTGTAAAAGGGACTTACATGTGTTGGTGTGTGGATTGACACATCATAGGGAACCTTTTATTAAAGATAAGATGGGCACCTCTTTTTGGGGTGGTTTTAGTCCATGTTTTTGTTATACTGGTTAGCAATTTCTTGTACTATATTTCCTATTAAGAAGGTGCATGAGATGGGGGTTTTGAGTAAGAGTCTTATAGATTTTTAAACACCTCTCGATATCTGATCAGCGATACTCCTAAAAGAAGCTTTCTCAGGAAGTATATTGTAATCTATTTTTATTGCTGAATAATAAATTAGGCTACTTTTGGAGTGTGGGGTTTTTCTCCTGAAAGGATTTTCCCCACGTAGATCTTGTGTTGTGGTATGAATTTTATTTATCCTTATGTTTATTTATGTTAAGATTTTGTAACTATAAAAATAATCTAAGAAAGTTTTTACATTATTCTCCCCTTAGGGTTAGTGTAGGAAGTTGTTTTGCTACTTAACTTCCTTACTTGGTTGTACTTTCCAGATCTATCATATAGGCAAGGGAATCTTTATTCAAAATATACTGGTGAAATGGGAATCTATCATTGATAAAAATTTCCCCATATACACTATTAATAGCCACTATCCATGAGTTGTAACTCATCAGGATGGGCCAATGCCAAATGGAAATTAATGTAATTAAGGAAAAATTGCATCGAGAGAAAAATGCCATGATTTATTGCCAACTTGTATGCACACTGTGCAAGATGGTATTGATAAGCGTGACCACATCCACACATACCTAACAACCATCATTTCACCATTTTAAATATATTATTTATGGCCATTCAATGATCCTAGATCAATGGCTTAATTTTTATTTTGGCCCAAAATTCTAAAATAAATATAGTTCTCGATTAGAACTAGTTAGTAGGTTACGTGGATGGTTGATAATTTTTCATTGTATTTATGGACATTAAATTTAATAAATAAATTTCTTGTCAGTGAAATTATCAACTCTGATCCAAGCATGACATTCAAATCACTACTGACGCAATGACGATATTTCCAATTTGACAGACTCGTGCATTTATGGAAATTATTTACAGGGAGATATCAAAGATTTTTAAAAAATTAAAGGACAAATGAATTAATAAGGTTAGAGAAGGTATTATTAAGTATCAAGGGCTATTTATAGATTATCTACTCTTCTTTTTCTTTAATGCTCCTTTAGTTGATGAAGTGTATGGGTTTCCGTTGGTTGAAAGTTTGCCTCTAGTTTAGATCTTTAGGCTATATAATTAGATATTGTGGTTTCTTTCTTCTTCAATTCTCCTTTGGAAGATAAAGTATAGGATTTTCCATTGGTTGGAAGTCTACCTCTATTTTAGGTCTTTAGGCTATATAATATTATATTTTGATTTCTAAAGATGGATACTCTTATCTAGTTGACAAGCACATCTGAGGAGGAACAAAAGGCCTTTTTTGACAAGGTCTTATACCCAACGCTGACATAATTTTTTAGGGAGTTTGGAATATTTACAAAAGAGGCTGTGAGGATTGTGTTGGGCCAAGAGTTTTCAGAAAATGTTGATAGATAGCGAGTGAACACAGACATTATGTCTCATTTTTTGGCATCTCTTCTGGACCTCGGAGGAGTCAATGTGGATATGTTGCTATTGTTAAGAAAGGTTTTGAAAGAGGAATTCAAGGGGGACTACATTCAGGTTGCCATCTTGGCAAAAATAGGGGTGGGGAACCTATGGCCAAGGGATATACCCAAGCTTTTCTAGCCAGGCTAAAATGTTGACAGGAAACTATTTATTATGAACCTGAATGATGAGAAATTGGTTCAACATATAAAATAGGCATGAATTGGTAAGGATTTTCCCTGGAAATGGTTTCTCCTCGACAAATTTCCAAACTACGGATGGTTGTATGAATTTTTAGATCTTATCATATCTGAATAATTCCACTTAGATGGAAGGGAAGAAGAGCACCCATCGCCATGACCCTATGACCTGCTATTTTGAAATGAAGGGTTTATTTGTTTTTATTTTTGGATACTATTGGTCCACTGCCCCAATACCTAGTAACCTACCCCCTTTTGGCTTTAAATTTTTGGAGGGACTCCAACTATTATAAATTTTTGGAACATATTAATAAAAATTTTGCAACTCCATTTTCCTTTTTTGGATAATAAATTTTGAATATTTAATTTTTTTAATAATAGAATCAACAGACCAAGGTTTTGTTAGATCCATCAAGAAAATTTATTATATTCATCGAATCCCCTTCCAACCATAAGTTATCACAATTCAAATCTTTGGAAATAGTAAGAGCTTTGCAAGCCCCCATAGCTTCTGCATAATGACTAGATTGATCACCTAAATTACTAGCCACCACAGCCAGGCAACAACCAGCAGAATTACAAACAATTCCCCAAAAACAAGCCTTCCCTATATTTTCTTTGGAAGCCCCATCAAAGTTAACCTTGATCCATCCATGCGGGGGGGATAAACAAACAATCCTTTCCCTATGGTTAATATTTTTCTGAGGGTGAAGGGATATCTTCCATATTTGCTCAAAGTCCAATTGGGCCTTTTGGTTGTTTAAATCAAAATAATTGAGAGATTCAAAAATCCCTCTGTTGATTTTGTTAGCAATAAGACCTGGGGAAGAAGTGTTATCTTTGAAAATTTTGTTGTTTCTTTCCTTCCAAATGTACCAGAAGATATAAGGAACAGAGAGATCACAAATCTCAATGGTGTTTTTATTATAACTTGGACACTTCCATTAAGAGAAGAAATCTTCCAGGTAGTTTGGGAAAATCTAGCAAATATCCCATTTCTTAAGAAATAGAGCCCAGACTTGCTAAGAGAAATCACACTAGAAAAACAAATGAAGCACCGATTCAACATTCCTACAATAAAGACAACATTTGTTAGGGAAAGAGAACCCCCTTCTTTGAAGGTTATCTAGGGTAAGAACATTGTTTTAAATGGCCAACCACTAAAAAATATTAACTTTAGGAATACACTTCTTTAGCCAAGACTTAGCCCAAAAGCGTCACTGCCCCTCAATGAAATGTAAATAAATGGTAGAAGCCACAAAGAAATTTCCACTTGGTTTGTCACCCTAAACCAGGGAATCCTTGGAATTAGGAGATATAGCCATCAAAGATAAAAGGATATCAATGGCCTGTAAGGGGGGGGGTCACACTAGAGAGAGAGACCCATTTAGAGTCTTTCCAGTAATTGAACGCCCAAAATCCAAAGGTAGAAGAGCATTGGTCTTTCCACACCTTCAAAGAGGAATGTTCATGCAGGGATTATCTAGCAACCATCTATCTGCCCAGAATCTTATCTTCTTGCCATCACCCAGTTTTCATCTGTTGGATTAGCTATGAAAAGTTAAGTACTGAGAGGGGAGGGGTGAATCAGTACCAATAAAAATTTTAAACCTACAATATGATCTTATACCAAACTGAATATATTTCAAGGATTCGTAGTAAATCATATAAACCAAAAATGATGAACTATAACTGATTGAATGTTTGAAGTTGATAAGTTGATGATCACTGAGCTGCAGAAAGTAAATGCAAGACATTAAATTAGTTAATGTATTGTATTTTCATTGATGCCAACTTAATATGTTATAATTGATCATATACATAATGTCATAGAGTTCAGGAAATCAAAGAGATAAATTTTATGTTATCGGTAAACGTGAAAAGACAGTGTACACTGAGTGATAGTAAAAACTTATGGACAGTGCACACCGAAAGACAGACGACCCCGAGTAGTCACAGTGTAAACCGAGCACCACAACACCGAGCATAACTGAAGTGAACCCCAAGAAAAACTAAAGTGATGCCCAAGGACAACTGGAGTCAATGACTAAGAAAACTAAGAGTTGATCACTGATCAGAACTGGAGTTAGGAAATGACAAAACACTTAGGTGGCAGCAGCTATAATTAGAGTTAACTGATTGATTACTTTGTTTTCATTGACCAGTTGAACTAAATATTTAAAGCTAGTTTTACTCACATTTGTCAAGGAGAAATCTACGAGATAAAAATAAAGCTACGCTTTAATGATTAAAGAAATACATGGTGAGATTTGTAGATCAAGAAAGCTATCTACATCAAGGACAAGAAAGTCAAGTAATGTAAATGGTAAGATCATGTCTATATAAAGAGACAATTAATTCATTATGAAAGAGAGGAATGATGAATATAATTTTGGTGAAGATAGAAGTCTTCATGCAGATCTGATCATACAGGCTGAAGGACATAGCCAATAATTTTGTATACACTGAGCAACAAAGAAGCAACAACATTCACCTAGCAGAAAGAAGAAAGAAGGGGAGCACAGGAATTGAAGAGAAAATTGATTAGAGAGGTATTATGGACTTACAATAGATCTAAAAATTTGCAATTTAAGTTGTATTATTGAACATATCATTTACTGTTTCAGTTTAACAATTGATTTATAAAATCTCTTAAACCAAGTGGGATTTAATAGTCCTTAATGTATTGAGATACTCAAGAGTATCAAAAGGTTTTTCTTGTTGACAACATAGTGAATTCCCAAGGTCAAAATACTAACCAATGGTTTTAAATCCTCTAACAAGGTCACACTTAACAATGTGTTTGTAACCTTTAATAGGGTTGGCTCTTCACCGAGCTCACTTCAAAAGAGTGAAAATTTTGGGTTACTATTCCCAAGTGGTTTTTCCCTTAACAAGGTTTCCACATTAAAATCCATGTATCAAATTTGTATATGGTTCATTGCTTGGATTTTTTGCTTTACACATTACTAAAACATGATTGATCGGTAAATACTAAGTTTATTTATTGATATTCGGTAAAGGCTAAGAAAAGATAAACTGCTATTTGGTAAAGCTTAGAAAAAGGATAAATAGTATATTCACCAAGTATTATATACATGTTAGATTTACACAAGGCATACATCTTGTAGGACTGAAGATAACTGAAGGTTTTATATATGTGATATAAGTTTTGGTTGTTTTTGGATTAATTTTTGAGGCCAGTGATTCGCCCCCCCTCTCAGTTATTATAACAATTGGTATCAGAGCTAGTGTACTTGAAAGAAAGTTTAAAGACTCAAGATAAAGATCACAAGATTAGAAAAATGGATGTGCCTAAGTTGAACAAGGACAACTTTGCATCATGGTAAAGTAGTACAAGACTCCACCTATCAAGCATTTGAAATGATGTCACACAGTACTTTGATACTGAATTTGTTTTACCTACTAGACCTATGATAGTTGATCAATTGAGAGAAAAACATGAACACAATTCTATGATGATAGAACTTTTTTCCTCACTCTCTGATTCTGAATTTGAAGATGTAAAATCATGCACCATTGCAAAGAAAATGTGGGACAAGCTCAAGCTAGTACATGGAGGAGATAAAAATGTGTTGAGAGCTAAGGCTGAAAGCCTAAGAGGAAATTTTGAGGACCTAAGAATGAAAGAAGGAGAAAACATCATTCAGTATAGTAGTAGAATCAAAGAGGTTGTTAATTCTATCTGAGGAGTAGGAGGTGTACTTGAAGAAGAAACAATGGTAAGTAAAATTCTAAGAACCTTGTTGCCTATTTATCCTATTAGAGTATCTGCAATTCAAGAAATGAGAGCAGTAGAAAATAACAATGTTACTGTAGATAGTTTGATTAGTAGACTTATTTCATTTTAGATGAATAAATTTGACAAAAATGTCTTACCATCTATTGAGTCTTCATTCAAATATTCTCTAAAAATAAGTAAATCAAGTCATAAACACACTATGAGAAATGATATTGAAAGTGATAGTGATGAACATGAACTTGATGAAATTGAAGCACTAATGGCTAGAAGATTGCAGAGAGGCAAAGGTAGATACAAAGGTAAATTACAATTTGTATGTTTTAATTGAAAAGAGATTGGACACTTTGCTTCTAGATTCCCTAACAAAAGAAAAGATGAAATAAATAATGATAGATGTTATGAAAATAAGTTTGATAGAAGTGATGACCGAGATTACTGAAGCAAACAAAAATCACACAGAAGAGATAAAAAAGACTACAAGGACATAGGAAAGAAGGGTTGTTACCTGGTTGAGAACAAAGCTGAAAATCTTGACACCGAATCTGATGAAGATGTTGAGGTAGTATTTGTTTCTATGAAGGATGATTTAGACAAAGAAGAAATGTATGTTGAAAGTGCACTCATATCTAAGGTTAGTAAAAATGATGTCTTTATTATTGATAGTGGTTGTACTCACCACATGACTAGAGATAAGAAATTTTTTGAAATTTTTGAATATAATAATGGTGGATCAGTAAGAATGGGTAATGACTAACCTTGTCTAGTTGAAGCTAAATGAACCATCATGTTGAATAATCTGATCAGATGTGAAAATGCATATTGGGTGAAAGGACTTAACTATAATCTATTGAGTGTTTCACAACTGAATAACACAAGACTCCGAGTTGCATTTGAGAAAAAAAAGGAAAATATCTATAATGAAATAGGAAGGTTGATCGGTACTGGTGAAAAAACAAAAGGTAACCTATTCTATCTTGATAAGATTGAGACCACTTGTTTATTGGCTAGAAATGAAGACATATGGTTGTGGAATAAAAGGTTATGTCATGTGAATTTTGACAACATGGTTAGGATAAGAAAAAAAATAAAATTAAGAGGCTTACCGAGCATGTCAAAACTCGACCATGTCATGTGTAAGAATTGTCAAAAAGGTAAAATGACAAAGTCTAGTTTCAAGAGAAAAACCTACACATATACTTCTATTATAGAGTTATTCCATACTAACTTATGTGGACCAATGTGAATAAAGAGATATTATGGTGATAGATACTTCATTCTATTTGTTGATGATTATTCTAGAATGATGATTGTTATGTTCTTAAAAGAGAAATCATAAGCATTTAATATGTTTAAATGGTATAAAGATATAGTAGAAAAAAAAAGTGGAAAATATCTAAAATTCTTAAGATCAGATAGAGAAGGAGAATTCATTTTTGATGAATTCACTAACCTTTGTATATGTGACCCTATTAGGGGATTTACCTCATTAATGGAATTACAAGACAGGTTTCTGCACCAAGAACACCACAACAAAATGGGATTGTTGAAAGAAGGAACATATCAATTGTTGATTGTGCTAGAACACTGATGATTGTGCTAGAACACTGATTATTGAGAAATCCATCACATAAACATTCTGGAGAGAATCTTTCAGTACTGCTGTCTATATATTGAACCGATTTTAATTGAAGAAATACACCAATAAGACACCTTATGAGCTATGCTATGGATACACACCAAATGTAAGTTACTTTAGAATTTTTGGAAGTCAATCTTATATTTTAAAAGATGATAGAAATGGAAAGCTTGACTCCAAAATTGATGAAGGAATATTTTTAGGTTATTCTACCAAAAGAAAAGCTTATAAATGTCTTAAAAAATCCTCTAACAAAATCATTGAAAGTGCAAATGTCAAAGTGGATGAATTTGGTGAGAAAAAATTATGAAAAAAGAAGAAAGGAACTGAAAGATTACAATAAATTTGTCTACAGTGAAGAACTTTACACTCTGCCTAAGCAAGAGTGTATCGCTACTGAGTGGTAGAACAATGCAACCGAGCAACAAGCTACACACACCAAAAATTAGGAAATTTCTCACAATGATGAACCGAGCGATGAAGATAAAAATGAAGGTAAAGATGGTGATCAGAATTATGAACAAAGATCTAAATTGGTACTTTCCAAGTATGTCAGAAGACACCATCCACATGACCAAATCATAGGAGACAAAAGAGCTGGAATGAGAACACGGAGTAAGTCACTGAACAATAGATGTTTGATTCATGATTTTGATGCTAAATCTATTAATGCTGCACTTGAGAATCAAGAATGGGTTAGTGATATGAAAGAAGAGATTGAAAAGATTGAGAAGAAAAAAACATGGACATTAGTACCTAGACCGAGTGACAAAAATTTCATTGGTACCAACTGGATATTCAGAAAAAAACTTAATGAGAATGGAGAAGTCACAAGGAACAAAGCAAGATTAGTATGAAAAGGGTATGCACAAGAAGAAGGTATTGAATATGGAGAAACCTTTTCACACGTTGCTAGACTAGAAGGAGTAATAATTCTACTTGCTTATGATACTTTCAAAGGATTCAAGGTATACCAAATAGATGTCAAATCTTCATTTCTGAATGGAATACTAGAAGAGGAGGTATACATTGAACAACCTAAAGGGTTTGTTGATCCTAACAAGAGGACCATGGTTTGTAGACTACACAAAGCCTTGTATGGATTGAAACAAGCATTGAGAGCATAGTATGAAAGACTTCACTCTTATCTCATAAGTATTGGATTTGTAAGAACAAGTGATAACAATAATCTGTATTTAAAATAAGATACTGATTATAACATTTTGATTGCTGAGATATTTGTTGATGATATCATATTTGGAGGTAATGATAGGTTATGCAAATCATTTTCTAATGAAATGAGTAAAGAATTTGAGATGTCAATGTTTGGAGAGATCAAACTTTTTCTTGGTCTATCGATTCTACAATAGGATGCAGGCATCTACATCACACAATCCAAATACATCAAAGAAGTTTTGAAAATATTCAAAATGGAGGACTCCAAACCAGTTGGAACACCAATGGAAATAGGATGCAAATTTACAAAGGAAGACAAGTCAACCAAGGTAAATCAGACCTTATATAGATCTATAATTGGTGACCTAATGTATGTTGTACATACTAGATGAGATATAGCACATGCAGTTGGTATAGTTTCAAGATTCTCTGTTAATCCCAAGGAATCACACATGAGTGTTGTTAAAAGAATCATGAGATATCTAAAGAATACCAAAGACTATGGATTCTGGTATAATAAAGAAGGTAAATTTGAGCTACAAGTTTATACCAATGATGATTGGGATGGAAACATAGATGATAGAAAGAGCACAACAGAAGGAGAATTCTTAATGGGTGACAGACTTGTCACATGGATTAGTAAAAAGAAAGGGTGCATATCTCAATCAACTACAGAGGAAAAATATGTGGTTGTTGCTGCAAATTGCTCTAACATTACTTGGATCAAACAATTGCTGAAAGGTATGAATATGGAAATCCTTGATCTATTGATTATCTATTATGATAACACAAGTGCTCTCAACATTTCAAAGAACCCTGTGCTGCATGCTAAGACAAAGCACATTTCTATTAAGTACCATTACTTGTAGGAACAAGTACAAGAGAAATAAGTGATACCGGAATATGTACACTCCAAAGAACAATTAGAAGACATATTTACAAATTCATTGCCAAAAGATACATTTGAGTACCTAAGGAAGAGACTAGGGGTCTAACCCTTGTCTACTGGTCACTAAGATGACTAGGAGGCTACATTAGCCTACACATGATAAGAAGATAATTTATGTTGATGCAAGATGAGATTGATGACATGTAACTGATTAAATATTTGAAGATGTTAAGTTGATAACCAAAATGTAGAAGGATAATGCAAGACATTAAATCAGTTAATGTATTACATTATCATTGATGTCAAGTTGATATAATCTAATCGGTTATAATCAAAGTGTCAAAGACTTCAAAGGATCAGAGAGATAAAGATTATGATTTCTGTAATGTATAAAAGACAAAAATTTACATTGTGAATAGAAACACTGACAGTCAGTGGAACCCGATGAATAGAGATCAACAACAACCAAGTCACAGTGATGCCCGAGAAAGAAAATTGATGAGCATTACCGACGAGCAGAATCATAAGCAAACCCAACAGCCACAAACATAGTGTAAACCAATGGAGAATCCCAAGGAGAACTGGAGTGTGACCGACACTATTAGAGACTTAAACTGAAATTAACTTGAGTTCACAAATGACAAAATATCTAGCTGGCAGAGCTAAATATAGAGTTAACTGGTAGTTATCATTGTTTTCATCGACAAGATAAGCCAGAGATAAGTTATTGGTTTAAAGCTGATTTGTCTAGTTGGAAAAAAGATCTGAGCGAGATAAAATATGAGTTTTGCTTTAAATCTGATTGGCGAGAATTGTGGATCATGCCAAGATCAAGAAAATCAAGAATTTAACAACGGTGATATCATGTCTATTTAAGAGACAAATCAATTCATCACGAATGGGAGAGGGTGAAGAAAAAGAAAAGAGGATGCTAAAGAAGAAACTAATAAAGAGAAACTTCATACAATGTTGATCAACAAGCTAAGGAAAGAGAAAAATAATTCTGCAAACATCGAGCAATAAAGTACAACATCACCGAGCAGAATCAAAGTGGATTAAAGGCATAAACATAGTTATATTGATAAGAATAGTTTGTGAGATTACAATAGATCTGAAAATCTGCAAGTATAGTTGTATACGTGAACAGATCATACTGTTTCAGTTTAACCATTAATTTAGAAAGTCTCTTAACCGAACAGGATTTAAAGATCCTTTCTATATTGAGATACATCCAATGGAGTATCAAAAAGTTTGTTCATGAAGATAGCATGAGATGCCAGATACCTATTGACATGCCAAGTGAGTGTTTGATCAAGAATGGTAGTATTGAGATGCTCGATATCAAGTGATAGACTAAAATTCTAAATCCTCTAACAAGGTCACACCTAACAGTGTGTTTGTAACCTTTAACAGGGTTGGCTCTTTACCGAGCTCACTTTAGAAGAGTGAAAATTTTGGGTTACCGGTTCCAATTGGTTTTTCCCTTAACAAGGTTTCCACGTTAAAAATTCATGTGTCAATGTGTTTATGAGTCATTACTTTAGTGTTTTTCATTACACTTAACTTAATAGGATTGGTCGGTATTGTAATACCTACCCCTTAGTCTGCTTGTACGTGTTAGTTTCTAATCTTTTTTAGACCATAGTATGTATGTGTTAGCTATTTTAGTTGATTTTGAGGATATTCATGTTTTGTATTTCATTGTATTATGGATTCATTTCTTAGCGTATTATATCTCATGTTTGCATGTGATCTATGGTCATTTCATAATGGTTATGTATATGTTAGGACGTCATTTTGATTAAGGTTTTCTAAATAATACTGACCCTATATCTATACGCACATGGATCATTTGTATGTTTTTCATTGTTGTTTGATGTGTTTGGTATGGTATGGGACAGAGTCATAGTTACTTGCTTTGGTGAGATCGACACGATAAACTAGTCTCAACCATTGTTTGCTATATTATATGCATGTATGTTCGTCTTTGTGATGACAAGTTTGCAGGTACCGGGCTATGTCTTCCCGAAATTGGCAGGAGTGAGCGTGCCCTATCACAATATCTCAATGGTAAGAGAGGGGAGATAATATCAGGTTTAAATCCATACCCTAAACCCTCATTTTGTCCTAGAACTAGACAAGAATATGATTGACTATCCAGGTGTTTGAATCTTTCAACTAACGTGGATTTGTGAGCCTATTTGTATGTGCTTGGGTGTATGTTTTAGTTGGTTCTCTGTTTTAGATGTTTATCTGTTTGGATGGGTTTCAGGTGATTTAATGATGCTTTTGGCTTGATTTATTTAATGAATATTTATGGAAAATATTAATGTTAATTATTGCACCTTTAATAAGGTTAAAACATTGATATATGAAATATATGGCTATTTAATAATTAAATGCCTATATTTAATTATTTGATTTAATTATTAAGTCTTGATTTAAATAATTAAGATTTAATGAATATTAAATTTAATTAATTGTAATTAGTTGTGCAAAATTGATTTATTAAATATTGCTTTAAGTTGCATTATTAATTGATTTATTGAATTGAAATATTCTCACATGCATTTTCAATTTAACACTTTGCTTTTATATTATAAAGTTGAGTTTTTGCATGCTTTAAGTGAAATTGAAAATAAAGGAATTATTTTAATTATTAATTTGATAATATATATTCCCTTTAGGGTTTTCACTTTTTGAAAACCTAATTGCTTGGTTTTCTATATCCTTGGATTGAAAGCCATTTTGGAGGTTGTTCAATCAGGGGAGAAAGGAAAATCAGGTGATGGAGAATTTTGGAAAGCTTGAGAGCATTTTTGGAGCATTTCTGGATTCTTCTTGCTTGGATTTGTGGGTTTGTTCCTCTTGTCAGTTACAAAGGTAGGATATTGTTCTTGTCAATTCTAGCTTTCAGATCCCTGTATTCTATGCATCTAAAAAGCTAGGATCCTTTGTGTGAACCTTCCTCAATTGATCATTGTGTGGTTTATTGTTTAAAGTTGGAAAAATATGTTCTTGGATCAATTTGTGTGTCAGATTCGTGCTTGTGGGCTTAAAGGGTTTCATTTTATGGCGTTAGGTGCAATTGGGTATTAGGGTTTTCATGTAGAATGAATTTGTTTTCAAATTGCCCTTAGGGTTTTCAATTTGAGGAAAAATGTCTTCTTTGAGGAAAAATGATGATTATTGCTAAGAAATGGATTAAACCCTCGAATCTGTTGATATTATACCTTGAAAGTTGAAATTTACCTTACCAGGTTTTTACCCAAATTCTGGTCCCAGATCTGCATGGAAACCAAAATAGAAATCAAATTGCATGCTTGGATAATAGTGATTTAAAAATAGAGATTAATATTAAATTAGTAGTCTATGGTGTTTGCATCAATTTGCATGTCGAAAGAAAATCCCTATTTACTAAGCTATGGGTTGGGAAAACAAATGTCCCCTATTATTAAACAAAGATGTTTTAAATCCATTTGTTATTAAAAAAAATAATGGTTAATATGGCTGGAAATTAATTATATGTTGTTGGTATTATGAAAATTATTTTGAAAGAAAATAATATTTTAAAATATATATGCTTCAATTAATTAACCTTGAAAAAAAAGATTATTTGTTGTTATTTTTATTGAGAAAATTAAATAATAATAATAATAATAAAATAGGGTCGTTGTATTTTATACACACTAGTGTTTTATAAAAAAAAAAATTTAAAAAAAAATAATAATAATTTTTTTAATTAAACTAAAGTTTGGATTAAATATATTAAATAGTTTTTAAAAAAAAATTAAAACTATGTCTTAAGAGGGGTCGGCGGGCTGCCAACCCCCGCCACCCTTGCCCATGCGGGCCGCTTGGGAGTGCAAGCCCTGCGGGCTGCGCTGGCTAGGCCAACGACAGCATCACACGGGTCTCTCTTGTGTGGGGAGTTGGGTGGGGTGGGAACCACCCCCCCAACTTGGGAGTTAAGTGTTTCTCAGTTGAACAATTCAGGTCACAGAGTAGCATTTGAAAATAAGAAGGAAAAGATCTTCAATGAATCAGGAAGGTTGATTGGTACCGGTGAGCAGACAAAAGGTAACATTTTCTATCTTGATGACACTAACACCACTTGTTTGATGGCTAGAAATGAAGACTTGTGGTTATGGTACAAAATATTGTGTCATGTGAACTTTGACAACATGATAAAGATAAGCAAAAAAAGGAATGTCAGAGGCTTACCGACAATGACTAAGCCCGAGCATATCATGTGCAAGAATTGTCAAAAAGGTAAGATGACAAAGTCTAGTTTCAAGAGAAAAACCCATACATCTACAACAATTATAGAATTAGTCCATATAGATCTATGTGGATTGGTGAGGACAAAGAGCTACTGTGGAGATAGGTATTTCATTCTCTTTGTTGATGATTTCATTAGAATAATGACAGTCATGTTTTTAAAAGATAAATTAGAAGCATTTAAGATGTTTAAATGGTACAAAGCAATGGTAGAAAAACAAAGTGAAAATAAATTGAAATGCTTAAGTTCAGATAGAGGAGGGGAATTTACTTCAGAAGAATTCTCTGACTATTGCAATGAGCATGGAATTAAAAGACAGGTTTATGCACCAAGGACATGAAAACAAAATGGAATTGCTAAGAGGAGGAACATATCAATTGTTGACTGTGTAATAACATTGATGATTGAGAAATGCATCACTCAAATATTTTGGAGGGAAGCTGTCAGTACTGCTGTCTACAGACTAAACAAAGTACAATTGAAGGACACAAAGAAGACACCATATGAGCTTTGGTATGGTCATACACCCAATGTAAGTTACTTCCAAATCTTTGGTAGTCAATGTTATATATTGAAGGATGATAGAAATGGAAAACTTGACTGCAAAAGTGAAGAAGGTATCTTCCTAGGGTATTC
>MU227210.1:759525-778088 GCA_018584345.1 Thuja plicata
AACAATGAAGTGACCTGAATTAAATGCAACTTATCTTGCTGATACAGATCTCTATTCTGCTCCAATAGATCCTTACTAATCAAATATATCTTTGCAGCACCTCAAGGATATCTCTAATCCTTCATCAAAATTCGCACATTCCTTCTGCTTCTTCACATTTTCATATTTCTCCACTCTTTTTCACACTCTTTGAATTCGCAACTTGACCATTCATATATACCCTTCAAGTTATCAATTCGGCCCAATTACAAGTTTCAATTAATAGATATTACATTGGTTGGCTGTACAAACATTTACAAATAATATCCTTCGCAAGCCGACGCAGTCCAGAAATGATATTCCAGTGTTGACCAACGGATGCTCGGTGAACACTGTAGATTCTGCAAAAATCCTTTGGTAACCGAGTGAACTCGGTAAAGTCTAAATTTCTGTCACATTTTCTTTGATGACCGAGTGAACTCGGTAGAGACTGAATTTCCTTTGTCGATCGAGTGAGCTCGATTATAACTAACTTCACGGTATAGTATTCTGGAGCGCTTGGTAGACTCTGTAAATAGCTTCTCTTACCGTCTGAGCTCAGTAGACTTGGTTAACTACCTTGCTGAACATTCTGAGCTCGGTAGACTCTGTCTAATGACTGATATGACATTTGTGTAACATCAAGGAAAATACACAATTAAACAATTGTTTCCAACAAAAAACTCTCCGTTATTCTAACAAAAACATGTAAAAACAACTCATGACACCCACAATCTTCACTACTACAACAAAAAGGGTTCTTGGTTAGAGCTACAATGTTAGCTATTTCTGATAGCTTACCCTATTAGGAGTATAATAAGACTTATTCAATCTACCTTGTGAAAGGATTTTAAAATATCTAATCTGAGAGATGTACCCTATCAAAGGATTTACAATATAAGACCTTTTAGGGCCTACCCAGTAATGGGATTTGTACTACTCCTAATAAAACAAAACTTAATACAAAATGTCTGAATAAGTGCATCAATCAAATGTTGTTCAAACTCATTGTGCTCACTGACTTTGTTACCTCAAACTGTCTTTGGTAGCTCAATAAATTAAGCTATGATTTACTCTGCATATATCTCCTTCAATTCTTAACTCCACTTCATACACATTTTCTCATCATCTCATCATCTCCTGTATTTAGTTTCTCTGATATTTTATATAACTTCTAGGTGGTTAACAAGGATCTAGGGCTTCCTATCTCAATGGTGGAGATTAAGTGGTGCAATGTTAGTTGTACTTCCAAAACATTATTGATCCTTTATTTTAATTGGTGGATATTCCTTTTGATCATGTATAATATAATTTTTTTAATCCCAATGTTCTAACTAACGCTCGCCTTGGGTTCTATAAAACATCAAGTGCTCGGTGTCAAAATTCATTGTATCTGCATTGACTGATTATGTTGGCTCTGTGAAACTCGATAACATGTTATTTTCTTGCTTGGTGACATAGTTTTCTCAGCTTGGTAACTATCACTACTTGGGGACTTACTCACTTGGTAATTGACTCACTCGGTAGCTGTCTTTTCTCAGTGCATGTCTCTTCTCGGTGTATGTCTCTGCTCGATGCATAATTGTATTTCTTTGTTAAATGTCTCTTTGCACTTTAACAACTGTCTAATATGAACAATATGACTTTGGAAAAAACAATGACAACATAATAACTTGGGTAGGAGTAAAAGTCTCCCCTTTGACATTAGTTGGGCATTTTGACAAAACTTCAAAGTCATCAAAATTTTGCAAAACCTTCAAAACTTCCAAAAACAAAACTCAAAAAATCAAAACTCCCCCCAGGATAATACGCCTCAAAAAATTTATACATATATCTCCATTATGTACTTATATCCATATCTATCCATATCCATCTCCCTTGTGTACTTATACAATATCTATCCACCTTTTTTTGACAAATATGCCAAAAATAAAACTTATGTATCCTTATCCTTTTGTCGGATTATAGAAAAACATGTGCATACCTCTTCTTTACATTAGCTAGGGTGGACTCCCATGCATCTTTAATTTTGTGAAGTACAACAATTTGCGCAGCAACATCAGCTGCCAATCCAATGATGGTGGCCAGTGAACTACCGTTGAGGGTATTGACCAAATCCTTGGCATTCTTTAAATGCATTTGTATTGATTCAATGTGGGGAATCAAAAGTGATTTCAACTCAAGAAGTTATATCCTTAACTTATGTTTTTCTCGTCTAATCTCTTGATGCATTCTCATAAAATATTTTAGCCTCGAGTAGTAAACTTTTAGTGAGCCAGGCTCGATAGTTACACTTTTCAACTGCTCGGTCAGCTCGGTCTCAACAAACTCATCTTTCTGCCTTATATCCTTTGTGAATTGGGAAATGGAACAAATTTTCTTAAATATTGAAAGAATATGAGACAATTTAGTCTTAATATCTATACAGGCCTCAGAAAGTGGTACCTTATCTATTGCAATGTTGTTTAGAAAGGTTTCAATCATTTGCAGTTTCATCTTCTTCACATGAACCTTCATCATATAGTTAGTAGTGACTTGATTCAAATTTATGACTTGTTCCTATATTCCTTCTACTTGAATAATAAGAGTGTCAGTTTCATCAATAGTGACATCTGGGACAATCTCTTGTAGTACATCCTTAACACTTTCTAATACTTCAGTCTTCTTTTTCTTTTGAAATAATTTATCTTGTACTCCCTTAAGTTTCAGCAATTCTCCATACTTGGACATTTCATCAGGACTCATATTAAATAGTTATACCTTGGGTATGATGATCAGTTGACTCATATCTACATGTTGTAGGATTTGAGAAATACAAATCCACAGAATGCCAAGAATACCTGCATGCAAGAAACCTGTTACAAGAGAGAAGCAGAAAGAGGAAAAAGAAGAATTCAGAAGTTGCTCAAAATGCGAGAGAAAAATAATAATATGAATTAATGAAAAAAGAATTACAAGGTTCAACCTATAAAGGTGAACAAAACCCTAAATCCTAAAAAAGCTAGGTTGCACATTAATAATTAATAAAATAATTAATTATTAATGCACCTAAGAGAAAGCTTAAGAACTAAAGAGTAATAACTTAACTAATTAAATCAACATGATTTAATTAATAAGAAAACTAATGATTACTCTAACACATGCTTCCTTGATGCAGGAGAATCCTAAGATTCTTGGAAATCATGCATCAAAAAAATATATGTTTGCTTTTGGAGTTCGGTGGCTTGGAGGAGTCCTTAGTTGAGTACTTGGTTCTTCGGTTTCCTGTTGATCAATGGTTGGTCAACTCAGTGACTGGTCTTGGTGATGTTTCTTAGTGACTCAGTTACTATTGATGACTTGGTTTCATAGAACAGTCTTGGTCTTTTGTATTGTGTACTCAGTTGTTTCACCGAGTGGGTTCTGCTGGCTTGGTGGCTTCACTGATCGGTTGTTGTTGGCTCAGTTCGGTTTCTCTGACTGGTATCTGTTGGCTCAGTTTGGTTTCTTTGACTGGTCTCTATTTCTTGGTGACCTTTCTCACCAACTATGTTTTATTAGTTAGATTTCAAGGCTGACTTGTGCATTTAATTTTGATCATGGCATTAATGATGGATCTCTTATTGGGGATTCTGTGGACCTAAATCTAGGTCATTGGTTTCTCCAATGCTATATTCTTGTGGATCATTTAGGCTGACCTATTGGTTTCCTCTTGTATTTATGTAGTTCTTTGTTTTGTTTTTGGAGGGGGAGATCAAGGGGGAAAGACCTAAGTGTTATATTTGAGAAGTTGGGTAGTGAGTCATTTGTCTTAGAAGAAGGTAAATGGTCTGATGCTTGCAGAAGATCTGTGATAGATCTTAGTGTGAACTCTTTGTATTTGGTCATAACTGGGAAGGCCTTACAGCTTGACATGTCAGATGTAATTGATTTTTGATGATAATAAATCTCTTATGTTGGTTCTTATCCCTGTGCTATTTATTATTTCTATTGTTCTTGTTGTTGGTTGCAAGTCTGGACATCTCTTTTGAGATCTCTTTGGTCTTGACTGCATTAGATGATATCAGAGCTAAGTTCTAATCATTGTAGTAAGAGCTAAGTTTCCAGTCATTGGAGATTGGTGAAATTAAGATGCCTATGAAGAAAACCCATGAGATCACAGAGTAACCTAAGGAGGAATTCAATCTGGAAGATTTTAAAGATTTGTAGAGACAAGTGCAAGATCTACAAGAGGAGTTGCAAAGAAACAATACATCTAAAGAAAATTGTTATAGTGGTAAAGAATCTGAGGAAGAAGATCATTTCAAGGAAGTTGTAGAAGATGTCAAAGATCCAAAAGAGACTAGATTTATGAAAGTTGTCTAAGATTGGGAAAAGACCTAAGATTGAAGTTTCTACATTTGTTGGAAGCCTTAGGCCAGAGGAGTTGATCAATTGGATTAATGAGATGGACGAATACTTTGAGTATGAGGAAATGGAAGATCCTGATAGAGTTTGATTTGCAAAGACAAAGTTGAAAGGTCATGAAAATATATGGTGGAGAAAAGTTCAATTGGAAAGAAGTAGGAGAGGAAAAGAAAAGATTACTAGATGAAACCAAATGGTTGAAAAACTAAAAAAGAAAATCATTCCAGAGGATTATGAATTGGAGATGTTTAAGAAAATGCAAGGATTGAAGCAAACAAACAAATCAGTGCAAGAGTATATTGAGGATTTTTATAGAATCATGATTAAGACTGGTCATTCTAAAGCTGATAAAGAGAAGGTTATATCTATGGCTTGAGACCTAGTATTCAAGAAGAGTTACTTATTGTTTGAATGAGAACCTTAGGTGATTCTTATTAGATGGCATTGAAGATTGAAGAGAAGTTGAATAAGAAATTTGGAAAAAGATAGAATAACAAAAACCAAGGTGGTAAGAATGATGACACAATTGCTAGGAGTAATGTGGTGGAGAATCTTAAGTAGACCAATGTAGGATCTGGCAGTAGTCAAACCACTAGGAGCTATAATGGTGGGCACAGAGGAAGAGGAAGAAGTGATTTCATCAATACTCATTTTTAGTGTGGTGAGAAGGGTCATATGGATTTTTCATGTCCTCAAAATAAGTTTACTTTGACTACCGAGGAAATTCTAGTGAATACTCCAAAAGAACGTGAAGTTATGATCACTTGAAGATTGGGTGCATGTATTGATGAACCAGTGCAGAGAAGGAATTTTTTTAGAACCAGATATAAGTGCAAGGATAAGGTATGTTATGTCATAATTGATGGTGGCATTTTTGAGAACTTTTTTTAGAAGAGATGGTTAGTAATTTGAAGTTGGAAAGGAGGAAACATCCTAATCCTTATCAGATTAGTTGGATACAAGATGTGTCTAAGGTTAGGATTGAAGAGAAATGCCTAGTTAATTTTAAGATTGGGTTTTATCATGATGAGATATTATGTGATGTATTGCATATGGATTATTTTCACCTATTGCCTTGTAGACCTTGGCAATATGATAGACATATTATGTTTGATGGTCATGCTAATACATATGTGGTTACGAATGGAGGTTCCAAGCATAAACTAGTACCTTTGCAGGAAGCAAGAGTTAAAATATGTGGTGTCATTAGATGTTGTCCAAGTGACATTGGCAGAGTGGATAAAACTATTCCTATGACTGAAAGGAGGGCAGATATGAAAGGAAAAGTTAAGGAGAATGACATCTCTGAGGAACTTGCATAAATTAAGAAAAAATGGTGTTTTTGACTAGGGTGGTGCAATAGATGTTGGCACTTATGATGCAGAGAGATTCAAATGATACCAATTTGATTAGTAAGTCTGGTGAGGACACAGTTCACCAAAATATTTATGGTATCATAAGTGCATTAATAGAGAAGAAGAAGAAGATAGAGGATGGTTGAAGTCGGTTACTTTTGGTTGCAAATAGGAGATATGAGAAAAGTGCAGGGTGTGAACTTGTCAAATGGGACAATGGATAGAGTGAAAACTATGTGAGATGAAGGAAAAGAGGAGATATGGGTAAAGAAAAAGTATGGAATACATGTTCTGATTCCTTTAAGATGTTCATGATTTCATTTAAGGAACATCTTCTTTTACCTAGGGTATCTGATGCAGGAGCATCCTAGGATTCTTGGAAATCATGTATCAAACAAAAATATGTTTGTTTTTGGAGTTTGGTGGCTTGGAGGAGTCCTTAGTTAAGTACTCATTTGTTTAGTTTCCTGTTGATCAAAGGTTGGTTGACTAGGCGACTAGGCTCTATGGTGTTTCTCAGTGAATCAGTTATTGTTGGTGACTTAGTTCCACCAAAAAGTCTTGGTGTCTGGTGTTGTATGCTTGGTTTTTTCACTGAGTGGGTTCGTTTGGCTCGGTGGCTTCACTGACTGGTTATTGCTGGCTTGGTTTTGTTTCTCTAACTAGTCTTTTTTTCACGATGACCTTTCTTACTAACTAGGTTTTATTTGTTTGATCTTGAGGATGACTTGCACATTTAATTTTGATTGCAACATTAATGATTGGTATCTCATTGGGGATTATGCAGACCTAAATATGGGTCATTGGTTTCTCTCATGCTATATTCTTGTGGATCTTTTAGGATCACCTGTTGGTTGCCTCTTGTATTTATGTAGTTCTTTGTTCTTCATTTTGGAAGGGGCAGATCAAGGGGGAAAGACCTGAGGGTTAGATCTGAGAAGTTGGGTAGTGAGTCGTATGTCTTGGAAGAAGGCAAATCGTCTGATACTTATAGAAGATCTGTGATAGATCTTAGTGTGAAGGCTTTGTAATTGGCCACAACTGGGAAGGCCTTATAGCCCAACATGTTGAATGTAATTTTTGTTTGATGATAATCAATCTCTTATGTTGGTTCCTATCCCTCTATTATTTATTGTTTCCATTGTTCTTGTTGTTGGCAGCAAATTTGGACATCTCTTTTGAGATCTCTCTGGTCTTGACTAAATTATTCATCTTCTTTGATTTCTTCTTCTTCACTAGCATAATTTCAGTTGTAGAGTTATTTGGCAAACATGATTCCTTTAATGCATCAGATGTAGTCTCAGTAGTTTCAATAATGCTTGCTTCATTCTTATCCTCTTTCTTGCCTTTTTCTACCTCAGTATGTTGCTCCTTCTTCTTCTCTTCCTTTTTTGCTTGTGTCTCTTCCTTCTTCTCTTGTTTCTCTTCCTTCTTCTCTTATGTCTCTTCCTTCTTCTCTTCATTTTGGTTCTCTGCTTCTTGTTTCTCTACCTTATTTTCTTCATCTCCCTTCTCAGATTTTTGATCTTTAGGTGTGTCTTTTAGTTATGCTTGTTGTTGTCCTACATTTTTGGTGGAGGGAACCATCTCAGTTTTCTATTTATCAATGGTCTTGGTATCCTTAGGCTCCTCAGTTATATTATGTTTTGTTTCCTTTTTAGGTTCGATAATTGTCTCCTTTGTATCCATAGAAACTGTAGCTATATCACCTTGATTTGTGGGGTAGTTGTGTACTTGTTCCAGTACATGTTTTATGATTGTATCTATAGTAGCCTTGTCATTTATATCCATTGGTTCTATATCTATTTCCTTGGTGGTGATAACATCGTCATCTTGTGACACCTCATTTGCTAGATCCTTGTCAGTAATATCTTCAATAAAATATTCATCAGTGTCAATTTTCAAATCAATACGATCAGTCTTACCTTGATCATCTTTCATAATTTCATCAATTTGATTATCCTTTTCTTGTTCTCCTTGTGATTCAGTTACATTGATGTTGAAAATTTCTCTCCATTTATCATTGGTTTCTAGTTGTAGTGACTCCAATTCTCGTATCATAATCCTTAAGGATATTCCTTTTAGAAGGAATCATTTAGAATATTTCTTTAATATCTCTTTAATTTCAGCTACAAATAGTTCTGGTATAGTTAGTACTAGAGATTTTTCTCCCATTTATTTCTCAACATTCATTAAATATTTCCATCTTGCATATATCTTGTTATATAACTCAATAGGTAACAATTTGACAACTTAAAGTTGTGTATCTGAATTTATGTAAAGTGTAAACAATTGCATCTTTAGTTTTTACCTTGTTCTCTTCACTCTATGTAATGTATTTTGCATGCCTCAATCCTCCCAATGTTCCATATTTCTTCATTGTGTCTAGAATTTCATCTAGACTCTGTGGTGCTAGGGGTTTTTTTTCCACAACTTTGAATTTTCTTAAATCTTCAGAATCAATCTCACTGTTTGGTGTTAGCTTCAACTTTCTCCTTAGTTTATTTGTTATCTTCTTCCTTTTACATAGGTTCAGGTTCTCGGTAGGTTGGCTTTGGGTTTCTTCTGTCCTCTCGATGTAACAGAAGATCTTGTAGTTCTCCTAGTACCTCTAATGTCTTAGGAATAGCAGTCCACTAACACAACTGAGAGTTGGGGTGAATCAGTTGTGAGATAGATTATTAAAAAAAACTTACATCCAAATGATAACATAGTAAATTCCAACACAATAACACAATCCTTTGTTTTCGAGGAAACCATGTTAAAGGTAAAACCCTAGTGGGAATTAGCACCCACAAATAATGTATTGAGAGTATAGTATCCCTATTAAAAGATTTAGCCCTGTTATGATCTAATTACAACATTATAGTACACAGTCCCTATTAAAGGATAAACCCTTTTAGGATTCAAGTCAATGGTGGGCTCACTACTTAGGCACACTGCCTAAAGAAGGTTAATGTCACCCTCAAGGACTTACAGTCTGAAATACAAGTGTATACAGAAAATATGCAATCCAGTGAACTGTCTGATAGCAACTATATTTTCTTGGTCAGTTCCAATGAAGTACAATAACCATATCCTCTTTTCTACATCCAGTAGACAATCAAGTTCACAACTTCCACACTTCTCTGTCTTTATCAATCACCTTCTCTTCAAACATACACACATCTTTTCAAAAGAAAAGATCTCTCATATATACCCTATTACAATAATTGATTAGGCCAACCAATTAAGCTTTCCCAATATAAAAATAATTATTTAACCCCTTTCTAAGAACACACGATACCTATAAAAAGTATACATCAATTACAATACATTGGATATAATCCAAGATCTGTAATCCACCCTCGCAATCTACAATACACACTACATCACTGAAGTCATCCCCAAATAGGTCTCCTCCAAAATACATTCCACATCTGAAATCATAAAAAATCATACAACTTTCAACCTATAAAAAACATTCCTTAACATGTCTTCTATCATCCCTTAATCTCTCATAACCTGAATCATCATCATCTCTAAGATATACTCAAAACATAGGGATTTGCTCTGTGAATCATCACTGTCACTCTCTAGAAACCAGTCTTCACCAAAACATCTGTAACTCATCCGATATGAAATATTAAGCCAAGCGACCTTAGAAATAAGATCAACATACATCCTTCTACATATCCATATATTTTCTCATTCTGGTTCATCTGTACAGTATCCGCACAATTCTATTAGTCATCATACAAAAATAATTAGTCTGTTCTTCCTCCACAGAAACATATGTTGACATTAGTGAAAAAACATGAATGCCAAAAACATAAGTATTAGCCAATTCCAAAATCATCCAACAATCTCCCCCTTTGGCATTGATGACAACATATGGCAAAATCCATAAACCCAAAAGTACTCTCTCTCAATGCAATCTTCTCAATATCCTCAACACAATCCTCCCTAAAATAGTAGGGATTTTCACATAGAATCTCTCCCCCTTTGAAAACAATGGAAAAGGGTGTCATAACTCTTCATCAATATTCTACAAGGTGTAGCTTTTTCAAATCTTCATGTCTGTAACAACCAGGTGCAAAATCACCCAAGTATGTTTTGTAGTGTTCTTGTGATCACTCCCTCTGAGGAGTAGATCCATACATCAAGTCCAAAAAATGATATAGCTCTGAAAGCCACTTGACTGATGCATTCCTTCATCAATTAATTACCATATGGAGTGGTTCTCACCCTAAGCATGCTTTTGAGATACTTAAAATCATCTTTTGGCAAAGATTTTGTAAATATATCTCCTATTTGTTCCTTTGTGCTAACATACTCCAATTTGATCTCCTTCTCTGCTACCTTGTCTCTCAAGAAATGATACTTAATAGAAATATGTTTAGTCTTTGATTTCATTACATGATTCTTCAACATATTCATTATTCTAGTATTATCACATTGGATAACCATTGGCTCTTCAAAAAATATTCCAATGTCCTTTAGCATTTGTTTCATCCAAACAACTTGTGTACAATTTATAGCAGCAACAACATATTCATATTTAGCAGTAGAATGAGATATATAATCCTGCTTCTTACTTAACCTTGAAACCAACCTTTTTCCAAGGAAAAGTGCTCCTCCACTTGTACTCTTTCTATAATCCACACTACCTTCCCAATGAACATCAGTATAAGCATGTAAAATAAAGTCATCGTATTTTTCATATCATAATCCATACTCTATTGTTCCTTTCAAGTATCTAAAAATTATTTTCATAGCAGCAAGGTGTGTCTCTTTAGGATTTTCTTGATATCTTGCCACAATTCCAACTACATTGCAAATATCTGGTATGGTGTGAGTTATATATTGTAGACCTCCAATCATTGATTTGTACTCTATCTGAAAACACTCTAATTTATATCATTATTAGTTAGTTTATAACCAGACACCATAGGTATCCCAACAGGTTTACAATATTCCATTCCAAATTTATTCAACATTTCCTTAAGATACTTGGTATAAGATATAAAAATACCATTCTTGTTCTGATTAATTTGCAAACCAAGGAAAAATTCCATCTCACCAATCATGACATTTCAAATTCATTTTCCATTTCTTTAGAGAACCTTTTACTCATTTCATTATTACCTAAAAAAATGATATCATCAAAAAAAGCTTCTATGATTATAATTCCATCTTCACCAGTTCTTAAGTATAAATTACTGTCTGCATTACCTTTTCTGAAACCAAGATGAAGTAGATAATGTCTAGTCTTGGCATACCATGCTTATTTCAGTCCATATAATGCTTTCTTTAGTTTACAAACCATGTCATCATATTCTGTCAAAGGAAATCCATTAGGTTTCTCTATGTATACCTCTTCCTCCAAATCTCCATTCAAAAATGCAAATTTCACATCCATTTGATATACCTTAAAGTCTTTATGTGTAGCATAAGCAAGAAATAATCTCACTGCTTCCAATCTAGCAACATGAGAAAATGTCTCTTCAAAGTATATGTCTTCTTGTTGCGAGTATCCTTTACAAACCAGTCTAGCCTTATTTCTTACCATTGTTCCTTCCTCATCCATTTTTTTTTCTTTCTGAAAACTCATTTAATTCCTATCACATTCTTGTTTTTAGGCCTTGAAACCAATTCCCAAGTGTTGATTTTCTTTATATGTTCTAATTCTTCATGCATAGCTTTAGTCCAAGATTCATCTCTACATGCCCCATCAGTAGATTTCGATTCAACTTGAGAAATTAAAAAAATTGCATCTCTTACTTTTGATCTTGTCATCATTCCTCTATTTGCATCACCAATAATTTGATCTTCAGGATGGTTCTTCTTAACATACCTTAGAGTCTTAGGAATTTCAGTAAGCTCATTTGATTCATCTTGACAAAATTTGATCTCATTATCAATCTCCAAAGGTTCTGTAAGATCAGCAGTGACCTCCTTAATCTCTGCAATCTGACCATAGTCATACATTCTCTCTTTAATCTGAAACCTTTCATTTATCCTCACATTAGCACTTTCAATCAAATTCCTCAATCTCAGATTGAAACATTTATAGGTTTTTCTCTTAGTAGAATAACCAAGGAAGTTACCTTCATCACTTCTAGCATCAAACTTCCCTATCTCATCATCTCTTTTAATATATCATTTACTTCCAAATATTCTAAAATATTTTACAGTAGGAGTATGATTAAACCATAATTCATAAGGAGTCTTACTTGTACCTTCTCTTGTCTGAATTATATTCAAGGTGTATACAACATTACCAACAACTTCTTTCTAATGAACATGTGATACATTACCTTCAAGCAACATAGTTCTGGCAGCATCTAATATTGTTTTGTTCCTTCGCTCTGCTATCCCATTTTGTTGTGGTGTCCTTAGAGCATATTTCATTTTTTATATTCCATGTTCTTCGTAGTAGGTATTAAACAAGTCTAAAGTAAACTCACCACCTCTATCTGATCTCAAACATTTTATCTTCAAGCTTGATTCATTCTCAACTTTTTCTTTGAATATATTGAATTTTTCAAATACCTCAGATTTCTCTCTCGAGTATGTAACCCACATCATCCTAGAAAATTCATAATACCTTTCACCATAGTAAGACATTGTTCTTGTAGGATCACACAGATTTGTATGTACCAAATCCAACTTCCCTTTCACAGAGTAAGATTTTCTTTCAAAAATTCTTCTAGTTTGCTTCCCCATAACACACTCTCTACACATAGTGTTAGATGGTTTCACAATCTTAGGTAGATATCTTATTGCATTTGTCATAATTGCCTTCACAATATTATCAAAGTTAACATGACAAAATCTTCCATGCCATAACCAACTGTCATCAACCTTCATAATAAAACAAGAAGCTTCAGATGTATTCAATTCAAATACATTACCTCTAGATTTATTACCAGATGTGATCAAGTCTCCTAATTTATTTCTGATAGAACATTTCCCATCAATGAATTTCAATTGATAACCCTTGTCCACTAGTTGTCCAACACTCAACAAATTATGCTTAAGTCCATCAACAAGAAATACATTATCAGTATTATTTTTTCCATCCAAAGAAATAGATCTAACTCTAATGATAGGCTTAGGAGTATTGTCACCAAATCTTACAACACCACCATCATATCTTTTCAAACTAAAAAACTTATTTTCATCTCTAGTCATGTGATGTGAACAACCACTATCTATAACCCATTTAGATTTATTTTCAACACGAGATACTAAGGCTCTTTCTTCATGCATGCGTTCATCATCCTTAATAGAAATAAATCCAATCTCATCATGTAGTTAGAAACTTCATCATTCGAAACACCTTCACTAGCATAAAAACATTCCTTGTCTTTTGAATACTTATATTTATAAAACTTAGGTTTATGCTTTGGAACCCTTGTAGGACATCGAGATTCAAAATGACCTATCTTGTTTCATGAAAAAAATTTCAAAGGTAATTTTACTTCAAACTTACCCTTACCTCTCTTTTCTCTTCTAGCGCTAAGAGCCACAACCTCATCTAGCTTTCTTTCTTCTTCCTGTATTTTTTCCCATTCTTCAGCATATTCTCCAAGTTATTCTCTCAAGTCACTATTACTGGTGCTCACAATTCTTGATAAGGTCTTTTTTGTTTTCTGTGCACAGTCACCTTGAATGTTGACGCAACTTTAGGTAGAGAATATTCAACTTCTATGGCCTTAAAGGTAGTTAGTTTCCCAATAAACATCCCTCTATTGGAGTTTGGTGTCAAAGGTATAATCTCTTCTATATCTTGTACTTTGGTTTTGTATACATGTGTCATGGATCTGAGAATATTTGCAATCACTTCTTCCTCACTCTAAGTACCTCTAGAGTTCCTAATGCCAATAAAAACTTTGGTAATTATCTTTGAATATTCTCTGATGTTCTCATCATCTCTCATTTTCAATGTTTCCATCTTTTCCTTCCAGTTTTGTAACTTCACATGCTTTGTAAAATTATCTCCTTCATACAATGCTTCCAATCTTGTCCAAATTTCATGTGCAGAATCTAAATCTTTTACCTTTGTGAATTCACCTTTAGAAAGTGCACTGATCAATGTTTCCCTTGCAACCATGTTACATGAAAATAACTTCTTTTCATCTTCAGTATCTTTATCCAATTCATCCTCATCTTTCATATGTTCCTTTCTTTTAGTAATCATCCAGTAGCCGATTCCAAAAAATAGTAAATGTGTTCTCATCTTGTTAGTCCAACTGTTAAAGTTTTCAGGATAAAGTTTCAGACTATCCTTCCTATAGTAATTCATCTTCAGGATCACCTCAATCTTTTAATATTTCTCTCTAAGGACCAATAGCTCTGATACTAATTGTTAGGAATAAGAGTCCACCAACACAACTAAGAGGGAGGGGGTGAATCAGTTGTGAGACAAATTATTAAACATTAAACTTTATACACAAAAGTTTCATCCAAATGATAAGATAGTAAATGTCAACACAATAACATAATCCTTTGTTGTCGAGGAAACAATATTAAAGGAAAAACCCCAATGGGAATTAGCACCCACAAATAATGTACCGATGGAGTATAGTATTCTTGTTAAAATATTTAGTCATGTTAAGAGCTTATTATAGCATTATAATACACAGTCCCCATTAAAGGATAGACCCTCTTAGGAGTGAAGAACAATAGTGGGCTCACTTCCCAGGCACACTACCTAAAGAAGGTTAGTGCCACCCTCAAGGACTTACAGTCTGAAATATAATTGTATATAGGAAATATACAATCTGGTGAACTATCTCATAGAAACTATCTTTTCTTGGTTAGTTCCAATGAAGTACAATTACCATATCCTCTGCTCTACATCTAGTATAAAATCAAGCTTGAAACTTCCACACTTCTTTGTCTCTATCAATCACAATCTCTTCATACATACACACATCTTTTCAAAAGAAAAGATCTCTCATATATACCCTATTACAATAATTGATTAGGTCAGCCTTTCCCAATATACAAATAATTATTTAACCCCTTTCTAAGATACACATGGTACCTATAACATGTATACATCAATTACAATACATCAGATATAATCCAAGATCTGTAATCCATGCTCGTAATCCATAATACATGATACATCACTGAAGTTGGCCCCAAATAGGTCTCCTCCATAATACACACCATAGCTGACGTCATAAACAATTGTATGAATTAAAACCTATAAAAAAGTTCCTTAACCTATCTTTTGTCATCCCTTAATCTCGCATAATGTGAATCATCATCGCCTATAAGATATACTAGAAAAATAGAGACTTTCTCTGTCAATCATCACTGTCACAGTCTAGAAACCAGTCTTCACCAAAACATTTGTAACTCATCTGATATGAAATATTAAGTCAAGCAACATTAGAAATAATTTCAGCATACATCCTTCTACATATCCCCATATTTTCTTTTTCTGATTCATCCATACATTATCTATACACTTCTTTCAGTTATCATATAATAGTAATATCCAGTCTGATCTTCCTCCACAAAAACATATGTTGACATCAGTGACAAAACATGAATGCCAATAGCATAAGTAGCAGCCAATTCAAAAATCATCCAACATGATGCTTGGTTATGCTTTCATCACTTGTGGTTTCTTCTCTTTCTTAGCAGATGGTTCTTCATTATCTTCCTCAGAATTAACTCCAAGATTCTTAGTCAAATTAACAAAAAATTTGCTTAATTTCTTCTTTGCTTTGGGGATTAAGATTTCTTTCTTAATTCTCTCTTCCACATCCTCATAGGTGCCATAGAATTTTCCTCTTTTGTCATCAGGCTTAACTAGTAAAGCTTCAATTTATTGTGAAGAAATATAAATATCTATTTCATATATCATTGGTTGTATCCAAGAAGATCTAGGTTCAACAACCTTAATAATGCATGTGACGGTATCAACCTCAAAACATGTTGTGCTTTCAAACTTCTCTACTAGTTGAGGTGGAATCCTATACCTTTTATGCATTCTGGTTTGAAACTTTGAGAAATACTCATTCATTCTCATATCAAAGTTATCTCCTAAGCTCACAATGTAATCATTTATCTGATACATAACAAGCTTATCTATACTCCATGTTACATTGCCAACAAATTGAAAGAAGTTCTAAAAATAGAAAAATATGTTTACCAGCAATGATCCAAACTTCATTATAATTGTCTTGTATTTCTATATGGCATTCATGTTATCATCAAGGTGCTTCAATAAAACCTCACATAAATCAATTTTCATTCCTTTATTCACAATCTTATATGCCAAATCTACTACACCACATGGTACACTATCAACTCGGGAAGGTCAGAAGACTCGGTATGATATAATATTACACACAAATCCTAATTTAGGATCTTCCACAAATTATATACTTAAACCTCTTCCGTCTGATTGTTCCTTAGTCATCTCACTCAGCTTGTTCTTATCAATCTTATTGATGGCCTTCAGTCTATCACCGATTGGATAACCAATTACAATGTGTAGAATGTCCTTAGAGATTTTGACTAGTTGATCAAGCCACATAGGTTGATCGTGAACTTAGCTAAGAATCATCCTAATCCATTTGGTCTTGAAGACCCTTGGTAGATGTAGCACATGAGTCAAACCCTTGGTCTCCAAATGAGTGTGGTCACCTTCAACTTCTCATTCGCACACAACTTCTAAAATGAAGTATCAATATAAAATTCGCAGATTTCCTCAATCTTACGGTGAATAAAGGCTCAAATATATTCAATTAGGATACCCCTTTCTAGTATATATGAGAGAGCTCCCATCATATCAAGTTTTTCTACTTTAGCTGGCTGAAGTTATACTTCAGATTGACAGGATCAACTGTCTCAATAAAAATTGGGTTTCTAGCCTTTGGTGCCATTACTTACAGATTCAACAATTCTTGAAAGAAATAGGGTTTTGATTACTACGACTCGGCTTCTCTTTACACAATTAGGTCAATAGTAGAAATCATTTCAATTATGCTCAAAAGGACTTAGAATGAAATAGAGTTACCTTAATACTCGCTGAAATGTTCTAGAAGGCTCAACTTGGCATCTTTCTCAATGTTCTTTGGAAATGGTAAGTAAAAATGATATGTGATGTGGTGTATTTATACCTTTTTCTCAATTAGGTTTTCCAACAATTATAAGTGTAGAAATTAATGCTCTTACAAAATTACTTTTATCGATTACCATTTCTTATTTCCTTTCACTGAATGTTATAACATTATAATTCCTTTATCAATAGAACATGAAACATAAACTTCAAAAAATATATCCAAATGCATCTAAATATGCTCATATGGATCCCTGTTCATATACTAGGAACCGATTTAAGATTTAGAATTTTACTTTGTAGTTCCTATACATACCTCTCACCGATTAGGTGGAATTAGGTGCACCCAACCTAGAGGCTTCAGTGCAATCAACGGTTTCAAAAGATATCACATCATCTTGTGACTTACTTATCCAAGTTTTTTATATTTTATTTCTCACTTCTTCAACACTTACTTCTATTATGCTTGATGTTTCTTCCTCGGTTGGAGCTTTACGTCGGTACCTGCAGTCTTTAGCTAGGTTTCCTACCTTGTGACAGTGAAAACATGCCATACCAGGATTTCTCCGAGCTTGTCGGTTTTTCCTTCCATGCAACATCATGGAGTTAGCTGCAATATGTATGTATCTCCCACATGTTGCACATGAGATTCTTGTATTGTAGTACCATGTTATTGATGTGCCTTGTCGGTTTCTTGGTGGACTCTATCGGTCAGGAACCCATTTATCATTTCTCCTTTTTAATATGCAGTCTTCAGATCTGTGACCATACATATTAAAATTATTTCAATAACCATTAAACTTAGGTTTCCTTGTGTTTTTAACAATCTATGATCTACACTCAAATGCTTGATGTCCATATTTGTTGCAGTTATAATAGTATCCATCAAATTTAGGTGTATTCGGTGACTTACCTCTTTTTCTTCTGCACACATTGGATGTATGTCTAGGTTTCCCACAATAGTATCAATTAGGATTTGTATTCTTCAGTGGGGTAGTGGTATCTTGGTTGTCAGATCGGTTGGAGGACTCACCTTTCTTAGTAGTGGTGTCTTCATTGAATCCAAGTCTAGTTTTTTTCTTTTAGTTGCTTCTAACTTCTATCATTTTTGTCCAATGTCCTTAATGCTTCTTCAATTCTCTTTAGTACCTCATTGGTTTCTGTACGCCTCTCTCTCTAGTTTCCCACAGCTTTCCAAGGGCGGGGGTTAGTAGCAAAGGTTCACAAGTGAATGCAAATCAAGTATACAATAACTACTAAACGAATAGCAAAAACATGAGCAATAAAATGTACAAACAAGAGAAACGAAGACAAGTAAATGCAAACCCCTCGATGCTTGAAGCTTTTATTGTTTCTCTCTACTCCTTCTGAAATGTTGTTCTTGATGCTCAATATTGGCGGGGCAGCATCTATGACTTGAGAAGCGTCGAGAATTTGATAATTGAAAAGTGTGTGTGTGATCGCAAGATGGCTTGAATGCTAGAACCAAACTGACATAGTAATAGCGCACGAGAGCTTGAAATCCTGGATCCTTCAAATAAATATGAAAGGTTTATTATATAGAAATTGGTGATGAAATGAATGGTTGAGATCAATCCCAGAGATGGGAAGATGAACGGTTGAGATAAAAAAGGAACAGGAGAGATCCTCAGTAAACTCCACCTCTTTATTTGGTTAAGAGGAGATAGAGTTTGGTTAACTGAGGAGCTAATTATGAGTTACCTTTTTGAACTGAA
>MU227210.1:817614-828447 GCA_018584345.1 Thuja plicata
GAAAGGATCAAAGGAAATTGTTGAGAAATGATAGGTTAGTGATTGGAATTATTAATAATGATTAGTTATGAAATAATGAAACAAGATAGCAACTTGATAGTAATGTTAAGGGTTGGTTCATGTTTATGGGTTAATGAAGTACCTAGCATAATGTCTACCTTATTAATACTAATCTCTTACCTAAATATTTAGAGGAAAGTGGTACAAAGGATAATAGATATTTATAAAATCAATATGATCTAATGGCATCAATTGATAAAAGGAATAATGATGTTAGACAATTAACTTATGTTTAATGAAAGAAACAAGTTAGCGAAATTTACCTTGGTGCATTAAAATTAATGTATATCTTTTAAGCTCATAATTAAAAGGATATATTATGCATGTAAATAGTTTAGATAATGTTGCTTTAGTAGCGACGTTAGGGAACCTGTGAGGACTTAAGTTGAATAAATCTTGCATTTAAGTTGTAGAAAAGTATTTTTTTTAGAGATATGAAGTACAATGATGAATATTATTCTAGTTAAACAAAAAAAATATTGCTCGCATCTTATAGATATTTTATGTATTGTCCTCTCGGGTCACTTGGCGGGGCATTACATATTTTTTTAACCAAAAATTAGTATTGGCCACTTTTTGACGTTTTAATATCAGTAGGTTCGACGAGAATGCTATGTGTTCAACGTCAATTTTGATGAACTTTGGTCACAAAAGAGACACACTGTGTTTGATGTTTCGATGAGACTACTATGTGTTCGACGTCGATTCTGACCAACTGTGGTCACAATTTCGGTGAACGTTGGTCGCTTAGATAAAAGGTTTGATCTGCAATTCTTCCAGCTTCAAGCAATTTTTTTGATGAAGATTCGGTCGATAATTCAACCACTAAGCAGGTCGATATGTCGATGATGGGTTTTCCTTTTGAATAATCGACGAAAAAAGTTCGACGACAATTTTTTTCGTCTGTTCGACCAATGGGTGTAAAAAATTTGACTAATCCTCATCAAAAAATAGGGTAAAATTTACTAGTGAAATGAATATATTGGTGATATCGAGTGTATCAATCCTTCTTGTTTGATCTCATGTGAGATTTTGGGACCTGATGGGTACCAAGATCTCTCTAGCACGGTGCTTGAAATTCAACCCGACTCTCCTCCTATTGCCTCTTAGTTTGTTTCTCCTATACTTGACCATGTTCTCTTCCCTGTACTAGTGGACACATCACTATCCCAATCATTATTCTTGCACCATCATATATGGGGTTTCACCTTCTCTTTCTCTAGCTTATCTTCAACCTTCTTGTCATTAAGAGGGACTTCAACCCTTTTATCTTGCAGAAGTGTTTTCTTACCAAACATAACAATCTTACCTTTACCCTTAACATCATCATTAATAGGCCATAAGGTATACTTAATCCCATTCTTTTCAAGAGTATATGTGTTTCATCTACCATCATAACTAATTTGGTTGTCATATTTCCAAAGCCTACCAAGTAGAATATGGCTGCATTCCATGGGTAAAATATCACATAAAATACTCTCCTTATATTCACCAATCTGATAATAGACTCTTGCTTGTTCTTTTACTAGAAAACTAACATTATCATTGACCCAAGAAACTCTATATGGATTCTTATGAGGAATTCATTCCAATTGCAATTTATCAACCATTTTAGTAGAATCCATAGTATTAGTTGAACCAAAAACAACAAAAAGAGTGCAAAATTTACCTTTACATCGACACCTTTTATAAAGAGGCCCTTATTTGAATGGGTTCTTGATCTTGTGAGGTCTTCAAGATAGTATTTTTTATCATCAAACATTCACTAACTTCTCCAATACACTCAACTTCCTTTGGACTACTACTGACTTCTTCATATTGAGCATATGCAACCCTCCCAGAGGATGGTGATGATGTTGTCTTTTCAAGACATTTGAAAGAAGGATGACCATATTCATTGTAGTTATAAAATCTCCTTGAAAAATTATTAGAACCCCTACCAAATCTGTCTCTATTGCTACCAAAACTACCTCTAGAATCATAAAATGATTGCTCTTTACCTTTGTTTGTATCACTAGTGTTCCAATGTACCTTCCTTGTCCAAGTTCACTCCAATCTATTTCCAAGTCTCTGAATCATTCATACATTTCAAAACACTCCCTTGAAATCCCTCAAACCAGTCAAAATACTCCCTTGGTTCAATTCAATCCAAAACTCAAAACTGTCATAATTGGCACTGTCTTCTACTAGCCCTTTCTGAACGCCTTTTGTGATTTTGTGACAAAAACCTCCAAAAGACCTACCAAAAAAAATACATGGCCTTACTTCAAATGTTGGGGCTTCAATTTTCCCAAGAGGATAGGTCTTGGTCCTTCACAAACTCAATTTACATGGAAATCCTCACTAATGTCTAAGAGGCCTAATTAGAGCACCTAAAGAAGGAAGTACTTCGTAAACTTGGTTCCTTGCCAAACCAACTATTGGAAAATCTTGGGGCACTTGAAAGAAGTATCCTCCTCCAACCATAGGCTTTGAATCAATGCCCATAAAAATGCATGGGGTTTGCAGCCTATTGGTTACACAAATCTACCAATCACATTGAGAGGATCAGGCACAACAAAATAATAGTCAAATACATAGTCATTTGAATCTGTACAAGATCGGGCACAAAAAAATAACAATCAAATACATGGTAAAATGCAGTTTTTCATTCAAATTTTGCAATTAGCAACTTTTGTTGCAAGCAAAGTTGTTGACAACTTTTGCAAAACTTGCAAAACTAACTCCTAAGAACTAACCAAGGTTGATTTCAAAAATATGTGATGTTAAAAACATAAATTAAACCTATCCTAATACATAAATACCCAAACCATTTCCAATTGACCATAGTTAGCCATAGGATTCATAACTCATCCTACGTCACTAGGCCTTACAATTAGGACTTATTACAATGCATAGGATCTCCTGATCCCTCTTGGAACTTAGCCAATAAAACCTATCACAATGCATAGGATCTATTGATCCCTCTTGTCATGATATAATTAATTTGTACAGGTATTAAATATTTTAGATGGTAAAAAGAAACAAATACAATAAGAAGATGCTTACTTCTATGTTGTCAAATTCAGGATGTGTATCATCCAAAGTAATGTCCTCATCATCCTGAAGTTTCACAGGATTTGTGTAGTCTTTTATAAACCGTGGATCTTCATAAATATATTCTATTGATATCCTTTGCAACCCAAAATAACATTTTATCAATTCAGAAAACTAAAAAATGAATTAAAAAGAGTTGTAATTAAAATGTTACAGAATGAGATCTAGGGAGAATTTTACAACATACACTCTTTGGTCTAGGATCCAGTATATTGGCAATTAGTCTCCTAGATCCAAAAGAGAACCAAGAAGGAAAATAATATTGTGCATTGCGAATCTACTTACCATGAAAACCATAATATCATAAACCAATATTTCAGGGGTGTTGAATTGTACAAATTGTTGAAATTATTCAAAGAATCATGTTTTTACACCTTAGGTGCAACATAATTTGGGGATCCACAAGTTGTAGAAAGTATAGCATCCTTCTACACAAAACATATGATTAACAAATAATTAGGAAGAATGAAAATATAAGAAACTTTATTAATAAACTTGTTGGGATAAGAAATTGCAGTCAAGTAGCAATTATGATAGTCCTAAGGGATCTAAAATTTGTGCAAGTTGGGGCAATCAAATATCCTATTGTTGAGAAGAAACATAGAAATGGAGTAGGGAAAGTCAGGAAGAGGTCCTATCCAAGAAATGGATTAGATATAACAGTCTTAAAGACTTCTCACTATCCTACACAAGGGCAGTCAGCCACAACAACTCTTGGGACAAGAGTTTCATTAGAGGTGGGGAGAATGGTGCAAGGGCACCAAGGACAACCAATCAAGACATGAAGACCATGAAGACCTTGAAGAAATTCAATGAGGATCAGAGGGAAAATAAGATGGATAAACATTCTATGAGTGGAAAACATATCAATTACAAGATATTAGAGCCTATCATGCTTTTCAATGTCATGAAATGACAGTTCATTGTAAAGATTGTGTTAATGGCCTAAAGGCCCAAATTGCTTGTAAGTGGACCAATAGTGTCCAAGGGAGTAAAGGGATTTCTTAGGGGTTAGGAGTGCTTAGAATGAGTCTCCAAGGTGTTTGAAGACCTTAGGAGTTTATAATTTTCAAGTTTTAATTAGTTTTAAGTTATTTCCAAAGTTTAAAAAATTCAAAATATGGGATGTAACAACTATATGTCTTTTTAGTGGGAAACTAGTTTAGGACTTGATTTTGATTGTAATAATCAACACAACCACCCAAATTTGGTATATATGGTTACTTAGTAATGATTTGTATTTGAAATTAGCCATTGCATGGAAGAGATCTGGATTTGTACAGATCTGGAGTTGGAGAAGTATGATCTAGATTGATTCTTGTGTAAATATAAGAATCAAGAGACTAATTGTAACCTTTTTAAAGACATCTAAACAAATTTGAATCCAATTTCAGGCGGTTGTTGTTGACAGTCTTTAGATTTTGACATGTCTTTTACTTTTTTTAGGAATCTAGGAAGGGAGAATGGTCATTCCATTAACATAGAGGCCCAATATTCATGGAATGAATCTTTCTAAGATGTATTTATATGTATCTAATCACTAATGTGTAGGAAAAAAAGGATTCAAGGGTGATCAACACGTGTCAGCATAGGAAAGTTGATGGAAATGGTTACTAGTGTATTGCAGTAGCAAATTGGTGTGAACAAGGAGTCCATTTTATGATTTGGGAGGTCAGGATATGTGTATGTGAAGGTGGAATGTTAGGATATGTGTATGACAGGGTTTTCTATGATGTTATGCATATGAGTTATGGATATTTAATCGTTGGAAGATCATGGCAATGTTCAAGAAGAGTTGTAAATGATGGGTACACAAACACCTATCTAGTTCATCAAAGAGAGAAAAGGTATAAATTGAGTCCTTTATTTGGAAGACAATTTGATTCCATATTTTTTTTTTTTGGTGAATAAGTCAAGTGGAAGGAGCAGCATTAAACTGGGTGGGATAAGAAATTTTAGTCAAGTAGCAATTATGATAGTCCTAAGGGAGAGGAGCCTTGGGATCTAAACTTTGTGCAAGTTGGGGCAATCAAATGTCCTATTGTTGAGAAGCAAAATAGGAATGGAGTAGGGGTAGTTAGGAAGAGGTCCTAAAAAAGAAATGGATCAAAGATAATAGTATTAAAGCTTTCTCACTGTCCTACATAAGGGCAGTCAGCAATTCAGAGTTTTTCTTCTAATAAGTTGTGCGTAGATGCAGGTTTTTCTTCAAAAACTAAGCAAAATGATGTCGAAAGTACACAAATCTTCTTAGACCTAATTATATATATAAATTGAAAAGTTAGTTATGAAATGATGTTTTAGTATAGTATACCAAATTGAAATACTTCTGGTGCTATTGTAGTCTTCCACCTCAAAGTCAGACCTATTGTGCCAAGAAAGAAAGATATTAAAATAATATACTAGTTTGTAAATAAAAATAAAATATCATATATATTATACACACAATATATCAGAAGTGCATCAGGGGTTAACCAAACTATTGGTTCTTTACCCAATTCCTTCCAACCCAAATTCCTTTACAAAATAAAATATTCACCAAATTCCTTAACTTGATAGCCTAACTTGAGGTTAATCTTAGTGAAGTATTGTACATTGTGATGCCGATCCAAGAGGTCATTGATGTGCTGAGGGGGGTACCTATATTTAAAATGTATTTCACTGATAGATCCTAGGGGGGATGAAAGACAAACATGACCATGATGGGTCATTTGAATTGTACTAAGACTGTATTTGGTCCTTTGATTATGCTTTTAATAATGTTTTGATTAGTATGCAAATCCTTTGTAAAAGGATCAATGATGTAAGCCATGATCACATTTGGAGGCTAGACGTGAACCTTGGGGGTCACTTGAGGATCCTATGTGTAGATGATATTTTTAAATACCTATAAGGTCCAAATGATTGTAAGTTTCCCATTAGAGCCATTTAAAAGTGTCAAATGCACCAAAAGTGCTATATATGTAAATTTGCACTAAATGCACTATCATGGGTTATTGGCACTATCATAGAGAAAAAATGTCAAGAAATTGCCTGATTCTACATGGAAATAAATGAAGCCTATTCTAAGATGAATTTAACTCCTATCTCCAACCATTACAATGCCTTTTGGTGGAATTTAATTCATTACAAAGGCCGTATTAACACTATAACAATAAAAAAATAATGAAAATGTTGGAACAGTCAATATTTTATTTTTTCTATTAAATATATATTGTAATATAATAAACAGATAACTCATCAAGTTTTTACAATAGTATCAAGTACCAAATTACAAAATTACAGAAATTACATCTTCCCTTTTCATATGGAGGGAGTTGAATTATCATGTCACCAAAAAGGAACCATACTGATTACAAAATGTTAGAACTACAAACCACTATTAAATAACCTCTATCTAGGGAACCATGATGTCCATGGCATTTGATGATCCGCCCATTTAAGCTTTCGGTTGTCATGAAATATATCATTGTATGGATTTGACATATAAGCCTCCTAGGGTAGTGGAGGGCCCACAAAGACTGGTGCCTAATATTGGGATCCAATCCTAGGATCCTCCACAATGGGTATACCAAATGATGTCTGATACTGAGGTACCTAGCTCGATTCTGTCAAATTATTATTCCCTTCCTCTTGTTTATCAGCCATAGTGGCTATTGCTGAGGTGTTTTCTTGTGGAGTCACAACTCCTTTATCTTTATGCAGTATCTTCCATATGGTGATATCATAATCAAATTCCACCCCAGCTTTGGTAGACATCTTATAGGGAATCTTTTCTCTTTCAAGCACATTCCTTAACTCTCTGATGAATTTCAACACTTTGTGTTCTTTCACCTGCAAAATCATGGTAATCTATGAGGAAACATTAAATGAAATGAGTCTCCATAGAGACTCAGTTAGAACTCTACTTCTACTATTGAAAATATCAACATTCCTAAATTTCCAAATATGCCAGAGAATATGAAAGGAAAGAGTTGACCAGAAAATATTGCATCTTTTATCCAATCCCATTAGATTCCCAGAGAAGATATCTTGAATACAAAAGTTACTATTTAGTTCCAATCCAAATAGGCTCCACATGACTATAGAAAAATGACAATAAAAGAATATATGTAGGATAGACTCGGGTTCAGAACAGAAAGAGTAGACATTTGGCTCTCCGGATGGTTTCTTAAGTGGCAACCTATGCAGAAGAAAATGCCACATGAAACAAATCCCTTTAGGTTCAGCAGGAGTGTTCCATAATTTCACAAGATATTTACTCTAGGTAGTACAATCTAGGTTAAGATTCCACTTATCATTCAGTCATTAAGGAAGGTTCTTGACACAAGCTTACTGATGTCTTGGGCTGCCAAAAATATTGTAGAGTTCCTAAGACTATCCTTTTCTTTCTCAATAGAAATGGACATTTAAATATTAGGTTTGATAATACAAACAAAAGTATTATCAGTATTCTTACCTCTAGTATTGGTTCCATGTCCCGCTCCTAGAAAATGGTTTCCATCGATGATGAACTTTGCTTCTGGTGAGATAACATATTACACCTTAATAAAAATGGACATGTTAGGCCCAAATCGATCCCAAATCATGAAAATGGACATGTTAGGCCTTAATAAAAACAAATTAATTCTTCCAACACTCATGAACACAAAATTTAACACATATGACACTTATTGACAAATTGGTTGCAAGAAATGTTGCTTGAAACTTTTCTTGCAACTTGACAAATTTTATAAATTTTGAAACTATCACCCTAATGACCCAACTTTCATCATGGATGGTCTGTTAAGACCTTATTACCACAAGTTGACCTTAATTTCCACAAGTTGTCCTATAGATTTTTCCTCACCTTTTTCTTGTCACAAATGAAATTAGGATAGAATCCTAAAAGGCCTTCAAAGAGTTAAATACAATGATAAAGGAATGGAGAGTTGTCGAGTTGACAACTATGTTATCAACTTGACAAAAATATAGTAAATGTAATAATCATTAAACTAACTACAATCAAGTTGGAAGGGAGTTTTAATTGTCAACCAATTAGTAGAAGGGTATTTGGGTAGTGTGAGCATGAATGAGAGTAAGAAAGGAGTCTTATATTTCATCTTTTTACTAATTTTAACATGTCTTTCTTGATCCAACTTAATGAATCAAACATGGAGATTACACCCTATGCCTTACATAAACTCACCAAAGGTTTGAAGAGGCTTATACATGCTTAGTATTTTTTCTCCAGACCATGGAACGAAATCTCAGGCTAGGAAAGTTACCCAACTCAAAGTCACCATTCAGAATAGTCACTTTAATTTATCCTACAAATCCTCATCAAGGGTGTTCCCTATGGTTCTATGTCAATAGGAACCACTGACCTAAAGGTGTTTGATACAGATTTCATGAGAAGGTTCCAAATTAGGATTTCCTACAAATCATTCTTCCAAAATTATAGTAAAAAGTATCACTCACTAGAGTAGATCGATGGTGACCAAGTTTTTTCTTCTCTTCAAATTATGATTTTTTTTGTCATAGTCTTGATCTCTTCGTGAATTTGCCATCCCTTTATAACAAATCTAGAATCTGCACATGAGAAATATTTTTCTACTCAACAAACTTATGACCATTAGTAGTTTAGATTTGAGCCCAAAATAGTTGGACATTGGTGCCTAGCTCCATAGTCCATGAGGACATTGTCACCTATTGTCACCTATTAGCATGAATTTGGTTTGTATGCTTGTGAGTGTGTTAGGTTTCCAAATTTGGAAATGGAATAAGCATAATCAATCATTTAGCAAGAGAAAAAGGGAAAACCACCAAAGTGATCCCCAAATGAGTGTGAAATTGTACGAGGATACAATTTTTAACTCTATATATATGCCCCATTGTAGCAAGAGTGCGACCTTGCAATCATACTCCTGGTAAAGCATAAGATAGTATCAAAAGACTTTCACCAAGACATAAAAGAGAGAAGATCACACCAATCCCACAGGATATAAAATCTTATTGGTTTGAAATATCAAGATAAAAGGAGCAACATGATTGGTATAGATTGCACAAACATGGAGCATGCAAGAACAAAGAATAAATATGGCATGTAGGTCTAGTAAGGATTTTTTACTAGGATCCATGTTAAAAGTGTATGCCCCCATGTTAAAATAGTTTCTTATGTCTTTAGTGTTAGGATAGAATCATAAAAGGCCTTTAAAGAGTTAAATACAATGACAAAAGAATGGAGAGTTGTCAAGTTGACAAATATATTGTCAACTTGACAACAATATACTAAATGTAATAGTCATTAAACTGACTGCAAGTGGTTTGGCAGGGATTTGTAACTGTCAAACGATTAGTATACCAGTATTTGGGTAGTGTGAGTGTGAATGAGAGTTAGAGAGGAGTTTTAGGGAGTTTGGTAGAGTAATGAAGTTTAAATCAACAAACTTTTAATTCATTGCAAACTATCTGTTCTCTGCCGTAAGGACACGGTCACTGTGTTCATGTTCATAAACTCTTCATTCTATGTAATATTGATTGGGAATGGATTGAAATAGTATTGGTTTAAATTTTTATTCATTTCCATGCAAAGGTTGCATTATTTTGTGAAGTTTTGAACAAACAAAAGTCAAGTTTGTATTAATTGTTCCTATACAGGGTCTTGGTGTGCAATCAACAATTGCTTTGAAGACACCATGGTTGTATAAGACTCCCCCACTTACTATGGTTAATGGTACTTGTCAGGAGAGTCTAAAACATGTATGATATGTGCCATATGTGTTTGGTTGTAGAGGTATGCGTGGATTGAAGATATATTGCTAATTGAGGGTACATGGTGGTTGGATCAGTCAAGGTCTGAGAGTTCCACCCAAAGGAGGGCCACTTTTTATGACTTGGTATGTCATGATAGGTTACTTGGATGGTGTAGGATCCATTGGTAGGAGCTGGAAGTGTTTGGAAGTGTCTTGTTGACAAATCCCTATGCTAGTGCACCTAGGAAGGAGGGTTTGGTGTATCCAATGGAAGGGTATACCTGAAAGACACATCATTTGGAGGCTAGGAAAAAGAGGTTCCAAAAATTTTTTAGTGCAGCATGGTCCTCAGAGGGACTTCAGTTTCTTTCTAGGCTAGGTGTATGGTGCAAGAGAACGTAGCCATTTTTATACCTCCTAATGTAATGATCATCTTTTTATGTTTTGGTTTGTGTAAAATAAGGTCCCAAGGACCATTTTTAAGCTATTTATAATTAATCCATGTCATGGAAGGTCATAGTTGGTCCAAAATGTAAAACTGTACCAAAATTGTCAATATTTCTATGTGAAAGCAAAAGTTTCCAATGAGGCTTCCATGGAATTTTATGATGTAATAAGGTTAAATTAGCCTATTTTTGGAATATGAAGGTTATTTTATGTTGTTATAAAGTGTTTTCTATTTGTTTTTTCACAAAATGCAAGAATTACAAAAGTTGCACAACAATTGTTAAGCAAATTTTCAAATTTAAAAAGTTGCTTAACAAGGGTCATTTAGTAACGAGTTATTTCCAATGGTACCATAATGAAAAATATAGTTGGAATCCATTGAAAGTATTGAAAACATGTTATATAGGCCTCAGGGACTCAAGGCATGGGTGTTTATGCAATATGAAAAAAAATTTGATCAATAAAGTTGCATATATATATATATATTTATATATAT
>MU227210.1:909813-939477 GCA_018584345.1 Thuja plicata
ATGGACAAAAGCTTCACAACCAAAAGTTTTCAGAAATGAATAATTTACCTTTTTACCAGTCCATGCTGCCTCTAGAATACCACCATCCAAAGGGGATGAAGGTCCTCTATTTATCAAATAGACTGCAGTGTTTATAGCATCTACCCAGAAATGAAGGGGCAATCCAACATGCAATCTCATGCTCCTTGCACGTTCCATGATTGTCCTATTCATTCTTTCAGACACACCATTTTCTTGTGGGGTTCCTGGAACTGTCTTCTGCCTTTGAATTCCATTGATAGAACAGTAATCTTCAAAGGCTGTGCTGCAATACTAACCTCCATTATCAGATCTGAGACACTTCAACTTCTTTCCTGACTCATTCTCAACCAAAGCTTTCCATTTCTTAAATGTTTCAAAAACATCAGAATTTTGTTTCATAAAATATACCCATGTTTTCCTGGTTGAATCATCTATAAAAATAACATAATAATGAGAGCCACCAAGAGATGATACCTGAACCGGTCCCCATACATCTGAATGCACTAGATCTAACTTCTCACTCTTCTTTTCTTTCCCAACTTTGAGAAATATGACTCTTTTCTGTTTACCATAAACACAGTTTTCACAGAACTCTAAATCGATATTTTTCAGTCCTGGCAAAAAAAATTTAGAGTGAAGGATTTTCATCCCTTTCTCACTCATGTGCTCAAGCCTATGGTGCCACATTTTTGAATCTATTTCTACAACATCTATAGTAGCTTTCCCTACATTAACATTATTAGTAGCAACTAAGGTAGAATAAGTGTTACCAGTACACAGATATAATGTGCCTATCTTTGAACCTTTAGCTACTACCAATGAACCTTTAGTGACCTTCTAGACATTATCTATAAACATGAATATGTAGCCTTCACTACCTAGTTGTCCTACAGAAATTAAATTTCTTCTTAAATTAGGGACATGCCTTACCTCCTGTAGTACCCAATCATTTTTGTTTGGAAACTTGATCTTTATTTTCCCTTTCCCAACAATTGGACAAGGCTCATCATCACCCAAATATACCTATCCAAAATCACCTTGAACATAATCTTGAAAATATTTTCTATGGGGTGTAGAATGGAATGAAGCCCCAGAATCAATTACCCAGGAATCATTAACATTATCCAAACATAATATGAAAGCATCTTGTAAAGTATTACTTGCAACATTAGCTTCCTTACTGTTATCTTCATTTCCATCTCCTTGTTTGTTTTTCTGAGACCAACAGTCTTTCTTTAGGTGACCAGGCTTTCCACAGTGCCAACAATCTTTCTTTCCTTTAGATCGAGAACATCCTTTATTTGACTTCCCTCGTGACTTGCCATGCGAAGGGCCTTTTCCTCTTTCACTTGTTCTTCCTTTGTTCTCCACGTTTAAAGTGAAACCTGATGAGGTTGAAGCTTCACCTGTGCTTTTCTGTTGCACTTCCTCGCTTAGGATAACACCAACAACTTCATCGAATTTCAAAGTATTTGAACTAGAGATAGAGTTGCTTACAACCATAACCAAACTATTCCATCTTTCTGGCAAAGAACATAAAAGTAGGAGAGCCCTAACCTCTTCATCGTATACAATTTTTATGGATGAAAATTGACTGGTGATGGTATTAAATTCATTTAAATGATTCAATACAGATCCTCCCTCACCCATTTTCATATTGAACAAATGCTTCATAAGAAATACCTTATTCAAAGCTGAGGGTTTCTCGTATAACTTAGCCAATGTCTCCATCAACTCTATGGTCATTGTGTGCCTTTGATATGTTGAATGTTATAGACGGTGCAAGGCACAATCAAATAGATCCCAGTGCCTTCCTATCCAAAACCTCACAGTCCTCTACTGACATAGTTCCTTGTTTCTTGGTTTTTCCTTCTAATGGCCTCCACAGGTCCTTTTGATATAGATAATCTTCCATCTACATTTTCCACAACTGAAAATATTGGCCATTGAATTTTTCAATCTTGAATTTGGAATCCTCCATTGCTCCCACTCAAATCTGAAAGTCCTGTCAATCTACACTGACATTGTAAAACCCTAAAATTGTTGATTTTAGAGGTTACCCTAAAATGCATGTTATAAGCGTTTGAGATGTATAATGCATTGTAATGTTGGTGTATTATTTTTCTAGACAATAAGAAAGGGTGGACAGCTGTGTAGGTGGATGTAGCCCAGGTTTTGGGTGAACCACGTTAAATATGTGTGTTATCTATTTTTAGTTTCTTTCTTCTATTGTTTCTACATATAACTATTTATTCTTATATTGTTCCGGTTCTGTCAAACCCTAACAATATCAACACCTACTACATGATCAGTCACCACAATATCAACATAAACAAGACTACATCAGAGGCTAAAAGTTGTGTCACACAAGGAAGGAAGTTATACAGTTACTGTATAAACCCTATCAGACATATCAAAAACATTGAGGACATATTAGAGAAGGATAGAACTACTCTGGATACGTTGATGAACAATTGTAAGACCTCCTCACAATAGATATTGGAGATAGATTGAGAGGTATCCAAGATTTTGGACAAACTAAGTGTACTTGTTATAGAAAGAAGGAGATTTATGGAAAGGTTTGGTTTGCTGAAGAGTCTAATCACTCCCAAGCTATAAATTCTTGAGTTCCATATCTCTAACATGGAGAAGACAGGACAGGCCCTTACAACTAATATTCCTATTGACATAAAAATAGCAGAGATTTCTTCATTTGACCTTAAATGGGCTGATTCATGTGAGTCAGATTTTGGTGAAGACCTAGACAAAGGAAGTGAAGATCTTGGAAGACTCTTTCCGAGATGTACTAAAGATGGTCTAATTTTATGGTAAGTAGTGGTACAATTTTGGTGTATTCTACATTTTTGCATACCTTTTCCATTGATGTCAAAGGGGGAGAAGAGAAGAGATGAAAAATGTATAGATAATTGTATAGAGTAAAGAATATATGTAAAGGATATACATGGATATCTTTTTGGTATTGACACTTAGTCATTTTTCACTAAGTGTTGCCATCAATGCCAAAGGGAGAGATTGTTGGAAAGTGATGCATTTTGGAGTGATATGGGACACATGATGGTTTTCATTTATGGAAACACATCTATTATGATGATCACTTGGAGTTGTTTACATTTTTGGAGATGCAAATTGTAAAATGACTAAGTATAGTGAACATAAATACTGAGTATAGCAGTACAGTTTTGGAAAATGAAGATAGTTTATGATGAATGATGGCATGGGAGCTTAGAGGAAGACATTTTGGGGTATGTATGACATTTTTTTAAGGTTACTTGATGTTTTGTATTGATCGCAGTGAGTTACAGTATTTTGAAGACATGAGAAGACAGAGGAACAAAGATACAAGACAGATGAACAGTCACGATGATTAAGGGAGTATGACATGGAATCCAATGATGCTAAGTTGGATTGGGATTTTGGATTACCTATGATTTGGTATTATAAGGTCACTGAATTTGTATTTAGTCTTTTCCTAAGTATTAATTATATTTTGTAATGTATTAGAGAGTCGGCTAGATAATGTAATACACATATATATGAAGACCTTTTTATAACGTGAAATGTGAAAGTGATGAGATGATATAAAGCAGATGGAATGCATGGATGAATTGTGATATCAGGAAGATGTGAGCTACAAATGGAACTATCTAAGCATAGTTGATGCCTATGTTGTTCATTCCTGAGATTGATTGTAACAGAACTATTTCTGATTGTAAGAGAAGTGTGCTCAGTATACCTTTAATAGTTTTTTGTATTCCCCTAAAAAGGAAATGTGCTAATGTAATATTCAACTCTTAATAGGGATAGGTCTCCTAACAGAGACACTATACTTTTAGTACATGTTTGTGGGTGCCATCCCCACCAAGGTTTTCCCTTGGCCAGGGTTTCCTCGACAACAATTCATGGTGTTATGATTTATGTGTTATGTGATTATGTTCTTTTCATTTTAGTAATTATATGGTTAATTTGGAATTTATTAAGTTCATGTTTAAAGTGTTGTAATATTGATTCACCCTCCCTCTCAGTATTACTTAATCCTAACATCCATCTCTTCTCCAAAGACACACCAAATTTTCTTAGCTAAAAGAGCCTTACTGATAACCTTAATAGGTCTGATACCCAATCCTCTCAATCTCTTGGTCTTACAAAATTTATCCTAGGAAAGGAGGGGAATACGTTTCCTCTCCTCAACTCCCGACCAAAGAAAATGCTTTTGTATTTTCTTGATATCTTCAACAAACTTAGTTGGGATTCTGAACAGACTAAGGGAATAAATAGGAAGGATTTGCAAAGAGGATTTCAGTAAGAGTACCTTTCCCACATGGCTAAGTAGAGCCTCTTTCCATCCAACAAGATTCTTATTGAATCTATCTAGCAGGTGATTCCAGAAAGATTCAACAGGTTTAAGGCCTAGAGGAAGACCGAGGTAAGTGGAAGGGAAATCTGCTTTACCACACCCAATGATTTTAGCAATTTTATCTTGCCTCTCCTCCGGAGTGTTAATGAAGGACATAGAGCTTTTGGCCCACTTGATCTTCTCACTAATTGAAGCCTCATAGGTATTGAGGACCAGCTTCATGGATTTGGCTTCTTTTACCGAGGCTTCCCCCATGGTTATGGTATCATCCAAAAACTTCTCATGAGATCAAATAAGATCATTAGAAGAAGGTCTTAGGCCTTGAAGTTTCCCTTCCTCCACAAATTTGTTAATAAAACTGCCCAACCCCTCTGCTAGAATAGTAAAAAGAATAGGAGAAATAGGATCCCCTTGCCTTAGACCTGTCAAGGATTGAAAGAAATACGAAGGAAAGCCATTAACAATCATAGCCGATGACACAGAACCAAAGAGCTTACTGCAAAGTTGAATCACCTTGTCATGAACAAAACCAAAGGCCTTAAGAATATTCTAAAAAAACCCCTAATCCACCCTATCATAAGCCTTGGATAGATCAAGTTTGAAAAAAAATCCCTATCTTTTAACCATAACTAGCGAATGAATGTTCTCATGAACTGCTATAATAGAATCGAGAATCTGTCTACCAGGGACAAAACCATTTTGTTGGGGAGAGATAATCATGGGAAGAATCGCCAATATTCTAGAGGTAAAGACCTTAAAAATAATTTTATAAAAGGAATTGTGGAGACTGATAGGTTTGAATTTATCCAGCGATTCAGCCCCATGAACTTTTGGAATGAGGACAAAAAAAGTAGCATTAATCTCTTTCAAAAGATTTATGGAGCGAAATTTTTTTTTAATAGCTCCTCAGATGTCTTTTTCCACAATAGACCAGAAATTCTAAAAAAAGAACATCAGAAAAGCATTAGGGCTAGGGGCCTTTTCCCCTCAAAGGAAAAAAATGCATTCCAATTTTCCTTGTTAGAAGGCACACCTGATAGGGTTTTTTATGATCCTCGTTCAAAACAGAGGTGATATAACCAATAATTTTCTTCTGCTTCAGAGGATTAAGATTTAAATCAGAGGTCAAAAGGGAAGAAAAGAACCTGGCTGCTTCAAATTTGATGTCCTAATCCTTGGTTAGAGTGCCATGATCTTACGTAAGCTTATTGATTTTGCAAGAATCTTTATGCTTAAGAGTGGTTATATGGAAGTATTTAGTATTCTTATCTCTAGCCGCAAGCCAAAGAGATCTAGATCTCTGCCACCAAAAATATTCCTCCTTTTCAATAATATCATGATATTTAGTCAGGGTATTGGATTCCCAATCCCTTAAATCCATAGATAAACCTTCCTGCTGGACTTTTTCCTGGATTTCCTTCAAATCAGTTTGGATAGAAGCTTTCATTTGAAATATATCCCCAAAGATCTCTTTGTTCCATCTCCTAATTTTTCTCTTAACCTGTCTAAGTTTCTTGGCAACTCTAAACATCACAGTGCCTTCAATTTCTATGTTCCACCAATCACTAATGCATTATTCAAGGGAGGGGTGAGACAACCACATTCTTTCAAATCTAAAAGGAAATTTCCTTTTACAATTAATAGGATCCACCAAAAAAGAGATACAGAAATGATTGGAGCCAATCTTAACAACAACATACAAGGAGCAATAAAACCTAGCAATCCATTAATAAGAAATTAGAGCTCTATCAAGACAAACCTGGCTCAAATCATTACCCACTCTTCTATTGTGCCAAGTGTAATTAATTCCCTAAAGGTATACATCACTTAGAGCTTGGTAATTGATGAACTCTATTAGGTCCAAATGTCCATCCAGTTGTGAGGGCACCCCACCATATTTTTCATCCTCTTTCAAAGGAGTATTGAAATCTCCCATTATGAGCCAACAACTATTAGAGAACAAGTCCCTACAACGAGCTATTTTATTCCAAAAAATAGACCTAGAACTTTTAGATTTGGGGGCATACATGTTAGTCATGACCTAGGATAAATCATCACTAGAATTATGGAACCACACCGAGAGCATATTGTCCAAACCATCCACAACCACCCCTAACAAAGTATTTTGGTTCCAAAAGACAATAATTCCACCAGAGGCACCAATCAAACTTGTACCTACAACACCACCATTTTTAAAGATCTTGATATTGACTAGTTTATCAGCAAACATTTTAGTTTCTTGAATGAGCACAATGTCTGGTCTATGATCTCTAACTATATTGCGGAGCACATCTTATTTGTGAGGCGCATTGAGGCCTCTTATTTTCCAAGAAAAAATCTTCATGGTTTACCAGGGGTAAATGCATCCCAGATGGACAATATTTTATCATCCTCCATATCCTTCTTACTTTCATTCTCTCTGGTAGCCTTATTGGAGGGTCTGCCAAGTTTTTTGTTTTTGTTTTCCACATCTACCTTGCCAGACTTGCTTTTGGTTGCAATCCTTATCTAACTTAGGTCATTACCTTTTCTATTCTTCTTTTGAACCGAGGTCTGGGAAGTCTCCTCCATAATAACCTCAGTATTTACTGCCGATTCACTCCATTTAGGAGTATTGAACATTTCCAGGGCTATAAAACCCTCCTCAATGGGGATTGCAGAGGACTGTAGAAGTAGATTTTCCCCCTTTAAATTGTTGCATACCTAAGCATCTTCAAATAGGTTCATTTTAAGTCTACCAATTTATTGTAGGGACATTTTGACTCTTGACTCCTCCCCCCCCCCTAATAGCAACACTTGGCTTGGATTTATTCCATTTTCAGCCCCCTTAGGGGACCATGGCTTGTGCTGGTAAATAACTATAGCTTGAGAATCCATAGTGAATTATAAAGACCTAGAATTAATAATGTATTCTTTAGTTTGAGAATCCACCCAGCCTTCCCTTAATCCTTCTCCAAATCTTAAATCCCTATTAGGTTATTTAACTCTCCATTCCACATTCTGTTTAAGAATCTTATCAGAAACCTCTTCCTGGTTATTGTTTTTCTATTTGTCTTGCTTCTTGAAATCCCTGGAATTCTTAGTTGGACATTCCTTATCCTAGTGGCCCGACTTTTTACATGAGAAGAACACAAAGGGAAGATATTCATATTTAATGGCCTTAACCAATTTACCCACTGTTCAAACAAAGTCAATGGAAAGAAGAAAATTCCTGGCCTGGTGAGTGTTGACACAAAAATGAGCATACACCATTTTGGTTTTAGATGCCATCATTGGATCAATAGAAAGCATCTCACCACAAGATTTTACCACTCCCTTGAACACACTTTCATTCCAGTATTCCAAGGGGAGACAAAGAACACATACCCAAATAGGAACGGAGTCAAAAAAGGAATCATTCAACTCCAAATTAGGAGTCCATTTTTGAAGAGCCAAAGATGACTTACCCATCATCCATGGACCACCACATAATGCTTTAGAAAAATAATCCTCATTATTAAAAAAAAAAGGAGAAAAAAACCTTAGGCAAAGAAACAATATCCGCCTGACCTTTAAGCACCCATTTTCTCCCAATGAAGCTCGTGACAATGTTGATGTTTGGCCTGGATTCCACAAAATATCCAACCAAGGTAAGATCTGTCTCAGCAACTAAGAAATCAATGAGAGAGTTAGGGATTGATACCACAAAAACCCCCTTTGCAGGATCAGATAGCTTTCCCATTTTTCGAAAATGTGATTTCCCAGAGGGTTTCACTCCAAACAGGGAAGACCATTTTTTCTCCCTCTGTGTTACCAATGGTATTTCAATCCCTTCTGGATGGGAGTGCTTACTTCTATCATGTGGGTCCCCATTCTTGGCATCATTCTCTCATTCCAAGATTTTTGTCAAACATTCCACATCCTGTCCAACCTGCAGCTGGGCTCTAACAGAAGCACAAGAGAATCCATCCTACAAGACACCAGGGAATCCACCACCACCATGTTTGAAATTCAAATTTCCTCCCACCTGCCCACCCACTTTGTGCCCTCCCATTCCCCATTCAACCATTAGCCACATCGTTAATCAACATAACCGCATCCCTGGTTCTAGTAGCAAGGGTCCCTTTCTTCAATTCTACAAGGGTCCCTTGATCCATTTCCACTATAATTTCAATGTAGAATCCTCCATCAATATCCATAGGGGCCACCATATATTCATGATTACCTTCTTGATTCTCCACCTCCCCTTCTCTCATTATTACTTCCTTAATGTTTGGATCAGCATCAACTTCCTTGACCTTAGAGACATTGATATCACATTTATCCTTGATTGCTGACATAGAAATTCCTTCCCTTTCTCACACTATTTCACTTTTTTTCCCTTTTTGGATTTAGAGGCTTCCCCCACTAAGAGTATTTCTTTTGCGGGTGTAGCCAGGATTGGAGTGTAAGAGGTCTGGACATAATCAATAAAAAAGGACATAGTCCAAGTCATTATCATCTATTTCATACTCATAGAGAAAGGAGGGTTTAGAGGTAGGCTTCTCCTTCTTTTGGTGATTTCAATTCCCAATATGGAAACTAGCATCTTCATCAAAGGGATCATGCTTTAGATCAATATACATATCATAATAGTGGACATAGACATTGTGATAAAATTTTATTTTACACTTTGACTAAGAGAGTTTGAGGGGAATAGACACAAATTTAACCTGGTCCATTGTGAGAATGATAAGACCTTCATGCATGACAAGAACATTGAGGGTTTTTCTTATGCTCACTAGGTCTAGCAAATAGGGAAGAAAGATGATACTATTGAACATGAACCAAATGATTATGCCTAAATGGCTCAACAATACAAAATGGTAACTGAAAAGACTAGTGAAGAGGACATCTAGGGTAATATACCTCATTATCACCTCTACCAATTTTTCACATAGGGATTTTATGGTGCCATGGTCATAGCCCCATAAAATTGTGCACTTCACCTTTTCTCATTTGTCCTCCATGAAGAAAATGGTTACAAATTCATCTAAGGCCTTTTGGTCTATATAGAACTTCTTCCCCTATATAAGAATGCCTATAACCTCAATGATTAAGTATTCAATGACAGAGAATTCTAATTTGTGAGCACATAGAGTGTCTTTTTTCCATCTATCTACAAAATTATTTCACGACGAGTGAATTGTAACCATGCAATTTATCCAAATATAGAGTTATTCCTCCATCTGAAAGTTTTCCCCATGATATAAGATCATTTTTCTACCTCTCGTAGGAGATAGGACCCACCCTATTCATATCCCTACCTATTGAATAGTTGTAGAAGGAAATTTCACCTAAAAATAACTAATCACCAACATAAAATAGGGGATGGGTAGAGAAACAACTACCTAGAAAGCGTGTAGAGCCAATTATGACAAGACTAGCAATTACAATGGGAAAATAAATCTTGCGAATGGGAAGTCTACCTTTACATCTCATAATGAGATCCAAACAAATCAATCTCAAATTCCTAATGAAAAAGAAGTATTGATTCATCATTACACATAAACTAATAACTTTCACTTTAGCACATATCAACATCATTGAAGATGATATTTTTAGCCTCCGTGGGGAGTTTCTCATTTGATCCCCACCAGCATATATTATCTTGATAAACCGCATAGTTAGGAAAAAAGTTGGCAACTTTGTTTCCTTCCCTATAAGCATGGGAGATTATATAAAATTCAAAAGGCTTTAACATATGAAGTTAGTCAAGAATAAGGTTGGTGATCACCCAACTAGGCTTTTGTTTTCTCTTAAGACAATTAGCTATATTTAAGGAATCACTCTCTAACCAGATATTCTAATAACCACTTGACAAGGTTATTTGGATGCCAATGTAGGCTACTTTGAGCTTAAATGTTACGAAAACAATTTAAGCAATATTTGGCTCCTTACCCATCATATCCAAATACTCTCTTCTAGATCTTTCTTCAAACTTGGCCCTTGTTTTTTTTTAAACTCAAGCATGAATTCATCATCAAATAAAAATTATTTACACGCCTTCTTAGTCACATCCTCTACAATAAGGTCTCTCTGAAAAGGAGAGGATATTTTTGGAGAATTGGGGATTGTAGTTGTGATCATCTGATGATGTACTCAAGATGAAATGACTTCACTGATTAGGTTACTAGGAGGGAACAAATATTTAAAGCATTGAGTATCATCGTAGTTGACCAGTGGTTGAGTAGCAAGCTTTGCTTGTGTGTGAACTTTCTAAATGATGTTTTTTTGCAATTTGTAAGGATGATGCAAAATGAGTTGTCAACCCAAGAGTATAACCTTATGATGGTTCATAAAAAACAAATACAAAGACGGAAAAATAACTTTTCAAATAATTCCTTTTACACATGACTTCCTAATTTAATTTATGTTCATGACGTACTAAATATTGTTATAAACTCTTTAATTGTAGCCTATATTATCTTTTCTTATCAATTTAATATTAATCAAACAAAATATTTGTATTACCTATCTTAATTTACATCCTCTTTTTTAAAAATAAAAATAAAGATCATTGATGTTTCTTCTCCTTTCTATCAATTCAATACACATCCCATTTATCCCTCTAAATTTCTATGTAGACCATTTTGATAATTTCTTATGAGGTCTTCCTTTTCAAAATATAAATATTCATATCTTGACCTTCCAACTTCTCTTCTTATATCATGAATTAATTTTATAGGTCAAACTGTCCCATTTCCTTGCCAAAATTGCTAATTCCCATATCATGAATTAATTTGATAGGTCAAACTACCCCATTTCCTTACCAAAATTGCTAATTGCAGCATTTAATCTATCATAGCCTTAAGTCCTCTTCCATCACATTTAGCTCATGTGTTCTTCTCAATGTCAGCTTTAGGCGGGTGCTTCAATGCCTTTACCTTATCGGTTATTGGATAACCAGTGACAGCATGTATAACATCTCGTGTTATCGGTTTAGGCTCACCCAGCCATAGCTTTCAGTCATGGATCCTGCTTAGTACTAACCGAATCCATTTAGTCTTAAATTCCTTTGGGAACCATAGGGAATTTGTAAGCCCTTTTACTTCGATGTGCTTGTGTTCTTCTTTGATAGTGCCATCATCTTTACATAGCTTCTTGAAAGCTTGCTCAACCTCCAGATCACCAATCTATGCAATCTTTCAGTGTATGCATGCTCACACGTCTTCGATGAGAAAACCCTAGCTAGTATTCTTCAGAATGCTCCAGCATTGTTGGGTTGTGAGGCAACTTCTGGGCATATCTTATAATGTGGTTCCTCGCAGGTTCTGTTCTTGATGAGATTGATCATGTTCTTCTTAACACTCTCCATCTTAGTGGTTCTTGATGTGGTCGCCATTGTTTTTTAAATTAGGGCTTTCCAAAAATGATAAATAGAGTTCTCAGTTTATGCTTGGTACTTGCTTTAACCTCTGTAGCTATAATGATATGCTTGGAGTGCTTTGAATTGGGTTGGAGTCACTCTGCAATGCTGTTGCTTTGTGCTCTAGTTTCACTCTGGTCACTTTGCTCTAATCGCTGGTGAGAACTAAAACCCTTCCATCGTCTATTTATAGACTTTTCCCTAGGTTGAGTCATTAATGCTCAACCCCTCCTCGGTGTGTAAAGACGGAGTCTTTGGATGAAACAATAACTTCTCTTTCGGTGACAACGTGATGCTTCGAGCAGTTGTTAACTTTCATTTTATCGACGGGTTTCGGTGTATGGTGAAGACAACTTTGTCAACTCACATGATTACCGATGGATCTCGATTTACACTAGCAACTTTAGCCTTTATGTGTTAATAGACAATTCTCGGTAAGTGTACGCAATTCTTCTTTGAATGTATACCGATGCATTTTGGTATGTATTGACTGAAAAAATAGTTTTCACAGAATTTAACAAGTAATACCATAGTGCATCTATAATCATGCTAATTTGGCATTTCAACTATGTATAATGGAATTGATGCAAAATATAACTTGGTGTAATGCAGTTCCATACTTGTTCTACTTAGGTCAAGATGGTGATGTCACCAGATCCATTGGATAAGGTGTCACCATTTGCATTGCTCGGTCCATCTTCATCTGTGTTTGTAGCTTTTCTCCACATTTTTTTTCTCATCTTCCTAATGTCTTCAATGGTGTTTCCATTGGAAAAGGTGTTGGTCTCTGTCATTTGGTCTCTGCGGTCTTTCTTGAGATGACTAACTTTATGACAGTGTAAACATGCCATTCCGGGGTTTGTCCAACCTCTAGGCTTTCTTGTCCATTGTCTCATACGGTTTACAACAATGTGACCAAATCTTCCACATGCTGTACAATTTTCCCAAGTGTTGTAACCCCAAACATATTGGTTACCGACTCTTTTCAGTTGATAGGCAGTTTCTTGACCTTTCGGCTTCCATGCTTGCTTTTTCTTTTTCCAACATTTAAGAGTAGTGTGCCCATGCATTTTGCAAGTAGGACAGTATTTGTCCATGTAGGATTCCTTCTTTGGTTGTTTCATATTAGACTTACATTCATATGCTTTATGTCCTTTCTTGTTACATTTATAACAAATTCCTAAGAATGAAGATGTGGATTTAGGAATACCTTTCATTTCTCTCCTGCAAACATTTGATGTGTAGCCTTTCTTTCCACAGTGATTGCATGTCATCTTTCTTGGTCTCAAATTTGCATAGACATTCTTTGGATCAACTCGATTGGTTGATTCTTCATTCTTGGTATAGCCTAGTCTGGTGTTTTTATTGGCTCTCCTTTGTCCATCAAGAAAATCATCCATCCTTTTATTTCTTTCTTCATCTCTCTTGATAATTTCATTATGCTGCTGGTGAATTCTTACTTCTTGTTTCAACTTTTCATTTTCTTCCCTTAGCTCACTGATAGATTCTATTCTTATGATTTCAACATTCATTCTGTTTTCCTCTTGACTCATAAGAATAATCTAATTTTTAATCTCATGGTGATGTTCTGTAAGTCTTTGTATTTCTGACTCTTTCTCTTGTAGCTTTTCAGTAATCTTCCTTCTATCATCAATAGCTAGTGTTCTCTCTTGCTCAACTTGTCTAGCATTGTTCGTGACATCAATCATTCTTATCATCTATGTCTCTTGACCAATTTGCAGAGATTTCATTTGTCCAGCCAGATGTTGATTTATTTCATTTAAGCTTGTGATGCTTTCCTCTGATGTGTCTTATGCTTTGCTAGTTGTTGATCATGAAGACTCAAATAGATCGAGTATCTCTTCTTCATGGTAATTTGTTTCATTACAGCGAGATGCCATAATATTTCTTTCATCTAACAGCTGTCTCATCTTGATTCTAGCTTCTTTATACTGCTCATAGAAGATCTAAATTTCTAGCTTCTGATTCTCAATACTTTTGTCCAGTCTATACTTCTCCATTGTATGATCTTTTCTCTTAAGTCTTTAAGCTTTTGAAATAATATATCTAGCTCTGATACCAGTTGTTGGAAATAATGGGAAGTGTGTACTGAGAGGGGAGGGGTGAATGAGTACCTCTAAAACTTTTATCTCTTTTAACCTTTATCATTTGTGTAATCAATTGTATAACCAACCATCTGTTCTATACTATCTTTGTGTAGGATATATCAATTCTTTAACTTAATCAAACATGTAAACATTCATAGAAACATTCATGAAAGTAATTGACTCATAACACAAGATATGGTAATGTAGAAAACCCTTGTTAGAAGCTAAAAACTGCGGTGGGGATGACACCCACAAAAACTTCACTATCTGTAGATTGGAAGGGGCCAGTTAAGGCTTATAATTTTATCACTTTTGATGATCTACCCTATTAGGAGTATTATGTGGAGACTTGTTAAGGTCTACTCTGTTAAGAGCTTTAGCAACACTGTTTAGTGTGCACTCGGTTAAGAGATTTACAATAGGATTGTTAAATCCACCTTTCGTGAAAGGATTTCTTCTATTTGCTACACTTGTTGGAATGTAGACAAAAATACTCATTGACCTGAGTGTATGCAATCTAAAAATTTCTAATTATAGATCCATTACAATTCACATGTATAAATATATCACCTAATGTGATTGATTAATACCTTTGTTTCTCGATAGCCTCTGTTATTGGTTCTTGATAACCAATTTCATCTTTTGTTGTTCTGCTTCTTGAAACTTTCAGTCTGGCCATAGATGTGTTTGTTCGCTACATTCTTCCTCTCATCCATGATAAAGAATGATTACAACATCTATTTATAAGATAGATTGACCTAATGTAGTTTCACGTATAACAAAACTAACTCTATGATCAACGGTTTACAACTTGACCTTGATCTCCTAGTCTGCATGTTTTTAATCAGTTAGACTGATTAAAACAATTACAATAATGTTTCTTGTCCCTTAAGTAATGGTTTTAAAACAAATCAAGAATCTATAAATATAACACAGTTGGTTTATCTGACATGGAAGTCAGATCCACCTTTTCTGGGATGTAACTGACTTTTGGTGTCTGATGCTCAGTTTTCTCTGAAATCAGTTTGACTATCTTTCGGTGTTCCTTGGTTGAACTATCTATCAGGTTGCTCTATTTTTGTTCTCTTAGTTTGCACTGTATTCTGCTCTTCGGGTTCCACTGTCAATTTACTCCTGTCAAGTTCCAATTTATCATCTCCAGTTTGCACTTTTAGTTAACACTGCAAAACTGTGTCATCGGTTTTCTCCTTGCTTAGCATTTTCGATTTGAACTGAAAACCTAACTTTCAGTGAAGTGTAATTGATGGTTTAAACAACTTGTTTTCTCATTGCATACTAATGGAAAAACTTTATGTTTATCAATAAGATCATTTTTCTACCTCTCGTGGGAGATATGACCCACCCTATTCCTATCCCCACTCGTTGAATAGTTGCAGAAGGAAATTTCACCCATAAATAACTAATGACCAACATAAAACAGGGGATGGGTAGAGAAACAACTACACAGAGAGTGTGTGGAGCCAATTATGACAAGACTAGCAATTACAATGGGTAAATAAATCTTGCAAATGGGATGCCTACCTTTACATCTCATAATGAGATCCAAACAACTCAATCTCAGATTCCCAATGAAAAGAAAGTAATGAATCATCATTACACATAAATTAATAACTTTCACTTTAGCACATATCAACATCATTGAAGATGATATTTTTAGCCTCCATGGGGAGTTGCTCATTTGATCCCCACCAACATATATTATTTTGATAAACCGCATAGTTAGGAAAAAAGATGGCAACTTTGTTTCTCTCCCTATAAGCATGGGAGATTATATAAACTTCAAAAGGCTTTAACATATGAAGGCAGTCAGGAATAAGGCTAGTGATCATCCAACTAGGCTTTTGTTTGCTCTTAAGACAATTAGCTATATTTAAGGAATCACTCTCCAACCAGATATTCTGATAACCACTTGGCAAGGTTATTTGGATGCCAATGTAGGCTACTTTGAGCTTAAATGTTATGAAAACAATTTAAGCAATATTTGGCTCCTTACCCATCATATCCAAATACTCTCTTCTAGCACTTTCTTCAAACTTGACCCTTGCTTTTATTTTAAACTCAAGCATGAATTCATCATCAAATAAAAATTATTTACATGACTTCTTAGTCACATCCTCTACATTAAGGTCTCCTTGAAAAGGATAGGATATTTTTGGAGCATTGGGGATTGTGGTTGTGATCATTTGATGACGTAGTCAAGATGAAATGACTTCACTGATTAGGTTATTAGGAGGAACAAAATCTTTAAAGCATTGAGTATCATCATAGTTGACCAGTGGTTGAGCAGCAAGCTTTGCTTGTGTGTGAACTTTCTAAATGATATTTTTTTGCATTTGTAAGGGTGATGCAAAATGTGTTGTCAACCCAAGAGTATTTCCTTATGATGGTGCATAAAACACAAACACAAAGACAAAGAAATATAACTTTTTAAATAATTCCTTTTACACATGACTTCCTAATTTAATTGATGTTCATGACGTACTAAATATTGTTATAAACTCTTTAACTGTAGCCTATATTATCTTTTCTTATCAATTTAATATTAATCAAACAAAATATTTGTATTACATATCTTAATTTACATCCTCTTTTTTAAAAATAAAAATAAAGATCATTGATTTTTCTTCTCCATTCTATCAATTCAATACACATCCCATCTATCCCTCTAAATTTCTATGTAGACCATTTTGATAATTTCTTATGAGGTCTTCCTTTTCAAAATATAATTATTCATATCTTGACCTTCCAACTTCTCTTCTCATATCATGAATTAATTTTATAGGTCAAACTGTTCCATTTCCTTACCAAAATTGCCATTTCCCATATCATGAATTAATTTTATAGGTCAAACTACCCCATTTCCTTACCAAAATTGCTAATTGCAGCATTTAATCTGTCATAGCCCTCCTTACCAAAAAAAAGAATTTAAAAAAATAAAAATAAAAATTACAAAATATCACATCTCAAAATTAATGTCTTATATTGATAAAGACCATTAAAATTTAAAAGAAACAATGAGTTAAAAATAAATAAAAAATATTTACACAATATCACATCTCACAATTAATGTCTTATATTGATTTTTTTTTTTAATATTTACAAAATATCACATCTCAAAATTAATGTCTTATATTGATAAAGACCATTAAAATTTAAAAGAAACAACGCGTTAAAATAAAATAAAAATTATTTACACAATATCACATCTCACAACTAATGTCTTATATTGATTTTTTTTTTTTTTAAATATTTACAAAATATCACATCTCAAAATTAATGTCTTAGATGAAAACCATTAAAATTTTAAAAAAAAAACCCGTTAAAAATAAATAAAAAATATTTACACAATATCAGATCTCACAATTAATGTCTTATATTGATTAAGACCATTAGAATTCAAAAGAAGCAACGCGTGGGGGATGGTACCTACATCTCACTTTCCGTTCTTAATTATGAATGAAAGGATACCTAACTAATAAACATCCATTTGAAGAGCTCATTACTAGGTAGTCAACGTTGATGCTAAGTGTATTTAAAATGGGCATCAAATAGGTATAGGGGCTATTCTCGTCAAAGTTGTCCCATACCATACTTTTAAAATGAAAACAATGTTTCAACTTAAAAAGTTCGGCCTTTGATTACAGTAAACAACAATCACCTCATTGGATCAACGCCAAGGCCAACCCTCGTCCATATGGTTTGCAAATTTTGGGTCAAAATTATGAAAAAAGTTACACCTAAAATGTCATTGGTTTTTGAGTTAGTTTTAAAAGCAGGGATAAACTAAACGAATTATAGAGATTTTTATGCTAACTAAAATTAGTTTCTAATATTGTATAGGTTGATGGAAAAACAAGAATAATATTCTATTGAAATGATAGTTACATTTTACAATATTTTGTTTATCCATTTGAGGTGGCAACTTGTTAGAGCAATAGGGGAAGTGTCTAGTAACAGTTATAGCTAATTTTGCGTTCACATATTCTAAACTATGCATTGAATTTTGACATTTTTTTTTGGTTATCTTCATATGCAACTTTTTTTTATGAATAGTGCCTTTTCTATTAATAAAATATTAAAGTTACATATCCACAAAAAAGGGGCCGGGGGATATAAAAATCACCCCGCAGAGTTCACACAGCAAAAGCCGGAAACGAAGATTATTCATCAAAAAAACATAAGACCATTAGGCAGCAAGAGCAGTAGCAGACTATTCATATGCAACTTAACTTCTTATAGTTATCATTTTGTCTTCTCGGTAGTAATGATGGACGTTGTGGGATCTGTTATGTGTGCAAGGGTCAAAAAGTGGTCATTTCAAACTGTCGCATGTTACCTACTTAAAGATGCCCCAATAATAGTGCACTAAAACCACATAAAAAAATGCCAATACTTATGCACAAAATGACCCAGTAGTCCTGTATTATGGGTACCGATAAAGTTGAACAACTCCAATTAAAATTCCAAAGTTGTAACTATTGGGGTTACAAGTGGGTGGTTATTGGTACATGTGAAATTCGTTAATGGAATTTTAATTATCATATTTTTTCATTTTTGTTTTAAACTATGTGAGATTTTTCATCATTAATGTTTTGAATCATATTATATGATCCATCAGTGGGCTTTCTACTCTCCAACAATTTCTTTCAACGCGGTGATGGATAATGCAATATGATCTGAAACATTGATAATGAAAAATATCACACAAATTAAATCGAAAATGGAAAAAACATAACATTATGGATTGTGAAAATATTAGGTATTACTTTTTTGGTTTATTTAAAGTTAGTAACTGGGGGCTTTGGTGAGCAAGGAATGGATCGTAATTGGAACATGGATAGTAATTTGTGCTCATCCCCTACATAATACAATATAATTCATGATAATCCATTCTACTATCAAATCCTTGACCTAAATTAATTGTATATAAAGGAGCTATTACTTCTCAAGTATGTATGGCGAACCAATGCAAAAGTCATTAACCTACTCAAATTATAATAGATGCTCAAATTATATGATTGGTGATAGAATTTTCTTGACTTTGAAAAGTATGATGGTGGATCATCTAACTTTGGTGGTGAGGAGGCTACGCCTTATATCTTTGGGAAGGGAACTATATCCATTGATGGTAAGAACAAGATAGAAGATGTTTAAATTATGTTAAGGGTTTAGGGGCATAATCTTTTGAGTGTTAGTTGCATGTGTAGTAAAGGCTACAAGCTTACATTTCATGGGTCCTAATGTGACATTAGAAAAAGAGATTCTAGAAGTCTTGTTGTTGAAGGCATACAGATAAATGGTAATGTTTATAACCTAAAGTAAAATAGAGGAAATAACTATCTTATGGTGCAAAAAAATGAATGTTGGTTATGGAATAAAAGGATGGGACACATTAATTTTGACAATATAGTGAAGATCAGTTCTACACAAGCAGTGAGAGATTTGTCGACGATTGTAAAGACAAATAATATAATGTGTAATGAATGTCATATTAGAAAGCACAGAAGGGCTAGATTCAAGATCAAGGAATTTTCTACTAGAAAATCTTGGGACCTTATTCATACTTACCATTGCGGACCTAGAAGAACAAAAGGATTGAATAGTGAAATGCATTTCACGTTGCTTATTGATAATTACTCTAGAATGACATGGGATACTTTCTTAAAAGAAAAATATGAAGTTGTAGATAGATGTAAGGTGTTCAATTCTATAATTGAGAATAAAGTAGAAGGAAGATCAAATGTTTAAGGTCCACACCTAGCATTATGCAGGAGAATGAATTATAGAAATGAAGAATAGGACTATTCAAGAGATTTCTAGGATAGTGTTGAAAGATATTGACGGGACTTTGTGACCGGTCCTATCAACAGTGATAAGTTGTCACCAGGTACCGAGGTACCGACCAACTTTGCCTATAAAGGTTCTCTAGAGAATAAATCCTCCGGGCCTTCAAGCACCTGAGTGTCGGGTCTCGACGGTGCGGGGAGCTAAGTTGGGCAAGTGACTATTTTGTTCGGGGGGATAGCTGGTTTTACTCGTCTTCTTCGGGGATTTCCGTGATGGGTCAAGGTTTCCTGCAAGCACGCTAAGTTTACCAAATAAACAACAAAAGATAGACCAAAGTTAAAGTTTGTCACTTCTACTTATAGTTATGCAACATACTTCAAATATCAACCATGCTCCAATGAACTACACTAAATACTGAATACATACAGAACCAGCGATTCATACATTTTCAATAGAAAGGGGAAATGAGATCATTAATCTGAACTAAACATTAGATCAAAGGACATTAGAAAGATACATCACAAAAAGATATCGCTAACTTGGAGATCAAAACATCAACAACATCATTGCCATAAACTGTTCTTCCTTCTTCATTAACAGGGTGTTCCAGCATCACTGGTGTGTACATCCATGGCTTCTGGGGAGCATCTAACTACTAAGAACTACTGAGCATTGAGCTCCTACAACTATTGGAAAGGAAATGCTAATAGTGTTGGATGATTTTTCCAACCCTTGTTATGAGGTCAGACTTCTTATTTATACACATAGTTTGCCCTAAAATTAACCTAATCTAACTATGCATTCAACATATAAAATACATTATCTTGTGGTCGGTACTACCTGCACCACTTACAATCACCTCAAAAAGAGAAAAGGTCTGACAAGACAGAGGAAGAAGACAAGAAGAGAAGATGGAAGAATTGGCCTAGAAAAGAGTGCCGGAGTAAAAATAGAAGAAATCTGATCTTCCAAAGTTCGAGGCTACATGCCTCATCAATGCAAAATGTGGCTCACTATCTTTGATGTGCCATGTAGTTAATGTTGGAGTGGCGCCTTAGGAGAATCACGTGTCAGATCCATCCCTTCGTCTGACATTCCTTATCGGGAACACCTACCTGCTGACTCCTCTATTAACTGTTGAACAATGATCAGTCAGCTCTGGGGAACCTGGACACGGGTCACTATGAAAGAATACAAAACTTTGGGTCCAAAATTCTAGAGTCCGGGAGCTTACGGTCAAAGAATAAAGATTTTAAAAAATTTGCACCCTACTGGTGAAAATCTCCGGAGTCCAGAGAACTTATTGTGCCTTGTATGTTTTGAAAGCCTCCAAAAGCTGAGGAATTCCCTCTTCATCAATGCCTTTGATGCACGCCTGACGGTACTTGGCTGCCTCCATTTGCTCGCCCAAATATAAGGTGTTCCCTTTGAATTCCGTGGCCATCTTTGCTGCATCAAGGGCCCAGAGCATCATGTGACATAAATGTGACATTATTTCTCTGTCAAAATCCCCCGAGGATTGGTACTATGACTCCATAAGTTCATTGAAGTTCCCCACAACATGGTCTATAAGAGTGCACGTATCTGTACTGAAGGGATCGACTCCTGAAATGCTTATAACAAATGCCTTGTATAAATTTAAAGAATAATCTACTCCGGGGACCTTGTCATTCAGGGCCCCTTCCAGTTGCTTGCTAATCTCCAATTTGAGATCAAGTCTGGAGTGCTAGACTCGGATAAAATCAAAAGACTCCTCCCCCAAAATTTTCATCTCCGCGATAGGTTCTTCTCTGAGGTTCATGAGCTCCCCTAGCTCGCTCATCCATGCCTCATATTACTCATTTTCTCCCTCCCATATGGAAATGGTATTTTTGGCATGGTGCAGAATGTTTCTAGCCGTGTGCAATTTCAAGAGAGTTTCCACCAAGAAATGCCAGACATTTCCTACCTGCTCAGCTACCCAGTCATCGACCGCTTGCACTTTCTTCTTCATGTTCCTTAGCACGTCGATGTCACCCTGTGAAAGCGGTGCTCTGGATGTAGAAGCTTTTGGATGAATAGAAGCCAATTGCTGCGCTAGCTCTGTCAATAACCTGACAAGATTTACATTATTCTCTTTTTCTTCATTGAGCCTCTGGGATGGCTTGTCGTAGCAGGCCTCAATTTCCTGGCTGGCCTCTTTTAGCAGGTCTAGTTCACCCTACTTATCCCTCTTCCCTAGAGGTACTTCTGTAACTATGTATTCTGCAGCACTGACCGCTGCTTCCTCTTTGTCTGGGGGAGGTGTCGCAATGACCGCGACTGCACTTCCACCAGGACCTGTCCGAATAGAGTGGAGTGTCTGGGCCTTCTTCACCTTGGGGAGGCTTTGACTTTGTGTCATCATCTCCACTAGGGAGAGATGGGATTTTTCCACCACTGGGGCCTTTCTCTTCTTCGATTCCACCAACCATTGTAGTGGCAGGCGTGACCTTGCTGCTAGGGCTTGATCATTGGTGTCCCTTCCGGGGTTCTGCTACTCGCCCCCAGTGTTTATAGTCTCATCAGACTCTTTTTTTGTGTTCTCAGGGCCACCTGCATTATCCACCTTCGTGGCACCAATATCCTCTGCCTCGGTGTCCCTGTCCTTAGCAACATCGATAGAATCGACATTCATATCTTGAGGGTTCTCCCCCTCATCCTACTACTGTCATTGCTCTTCTTCTCCAACACCATCTCTTGGGACATCCACCTCCATTGGCTTATCCTCGGGAGGTGGCGAAGGTGTCCGGACTAGATCTATCTATAGTACTACTGGGATCACCTTGCCAAATGTCACACTGCCCTGGGTGGGTAGAGGCGTTTGGAGCATTGCGACTGAGGTTACAGTTGCTCTCGAAGGTCTGATTCCCTCAACCGAAGCTGGCTGCTCATCCTATACTTGCCTCCCTTCTCCTATTTCGATCTCTGGGACCAAGATCTCTTAAACATCTGGGATGTCCACCTATTCTGGCTCCTTCTCTCTTGCCGCCCAGACTTCCTGCTCTGTGGAAATTTCTTTTTCTGGGATCTCCCCTTCAGTGGGGATTGTTTCTTCTTGGGCGGTGATCTCGTCCGCTGCTTTCCCTATATCCCCTTGTAAATTTACAAGCTCGTCCATCCCAAAGATGTCATCAAAATCATCATGTGGAGGGGAGGTATCCAGGGGATTCTTTGGTGGATTTTCTGGTTCAGGGGAGTCTGGGATGATCTCCACCTAAGGGATGTTGGGCATCTCGAGGTCTGTATCTTCCCTTGGCTAAGGAATGTTTGTCTTTTGCTTCTTCCTCCTTGTTACCAATGGGGGTTCGGCATCCAAAATGGCTGCATGTTCATCCTCCCCTCCTGTCCCCGCTACCCGAACCATAAGTTCTGCAAATGAGGGGGAGCCAGAAGGGAGATCAGGTTCTTCCAGAGTAACCGGGATGCCCAGCCGGACGCTTATGGATTCCTTCATCTAGTGGGGTACCAACTTTTCTTTTCCCTCTATCCTTGCCTTTCACGAAGGTTCTGACCCCAGAAGTGGACCCCTACAAAAATGGTCCAACTCTTTGAGTACTCTTCGGACACACCTTTTGAAAATATGCATGACTGTGTTCAACCACATTATGGGTAATGTCCTCGATTGCTGGGCTTTCCAGGGTGTCCCAATCCACTGGAGGGAGAGTCATCTTTTCTACTCACTGAGACTTGTACTGTGGGTCTTCTGTAGACTCGGTATCTAAAAAGTCCTTAGGAAAGGTCGGAAGCTTGAGACACTTCATCATACCTTGCGTCATCTTGACAAAATGTCAATTCCAGACTTCAAAATCATCCTGGTAGTCTGCCCAAAAATCTTCAATGTGAGGCTTGTAGGGTCCGATGCCCAAGACAGTGCCAGTGCTATCTTGTCTAGCAGATCAAAATTATTCCTGTCCAAATAAAACTCTACTAGCCCCAGACACTTTATTTCATTGTTGGCCTCTTTTGCCGCTGCAAGGCTGCAAGTGTAGTTCCCGCAGGTGATTAGGAAGGAATATTGGTGACCTTCTTCAATGCAAAGAATGCATGAAGCTCTAGGATCTGCCGACAATATTCCAAAAGAATGATCCTATCCCCATAATGCTTTCTCAATAGGTAGGGTTTCCCGGAGAAGCCGATCACCTGAATGTAGGAGTGTTGCTGAAATTGGATGTAGTAGTGGCCATAGGTGCTGACCAAAGTCATTGCCTCCTTTGAAAGCTGGTATTCAGCATCCCGAGTGGGTGTAAGAATATTGTAGTAAATGAAGGTGTCATTTACTCGACAGAAACTAGGGAAATTGGCCTCGCATTATATTTGTGGGAAATAGTCCCACAAAGCATTCTGGCCCTTTCCAGTCCCGAGCACGCTGACAGTGAGTAATCCTGTGGTTATGGGGCATTGTTGTGCTAGTGCCCACAAGACATATGAAGTCATGTAAAATTTGGAGGACTGGGTGACCCTGACAAGCTGGGCGTCCACATGATTGGTGATGATAGTGGCCCAATCAAAAGTCTGTCTGGCAGAGGTGATGCCAAACAAGAAGTAATACATCCATGTCAAGAACTACTAGGCATGAGGTTCTCCAAAGACCCTGTACAAGGCAATGATCCCCATCTGTATACTTTCTTTAAATTTTTTCTGGGGGATCTCCAACTTCATCCTTTTGTAATATTTTCTTGGGGTCTTAAGACAGTTGGAGTTGAGGTATTTCCGGCCAATGCACAAGAGCTTCTTGAATTCATTTAATGCTAGGGCCCGGGTGATGATAGTAGCATTGGCAAACTGGGGGATCCCCAGTCCCGAAGAAAATTTTGTGGCGTCCAAAGACACCATGGGCCTTGGGTAGCCCAACAGAAGAGGAGTGGCAAGCATGATAGCCTGGACAACTGTGTTGTAGTGTTCTGCCAATGTGAGAATGAGCTCCAAAGCCTGCACTGAGTAGGAGAAGCAGGCAACCTTGAGGATTCTGGAAGTGATCACGTTGAGTGCCATCAGATCTCTAGCCTTGCGCTGAATGAACATTATTTTTACCAGGGCCTGCATTTTGGCCCATACTCTGACACTTATGTCGGTGATCAATTGTAGCTTGGAATCAACCTTGGATCCTCGAATAGCTTCGCCCTTCAGGTATTTCATTGTTAGTGGGAGCTTTTCTAAGGCCTTCTCAGCCTTTGTCTTGACAGCTGGCCTTGTTGAAGTAGTGGGGAGTTACGGGTTCCCTGGTGGAGTAGATGCTCCAGACATGATTGATTCATGAACCTTGGCAACTTGCAAGACCAGAAAACCATCAATATATAGATAATATAATAGAATTATGGGTCCTAGAGATTTCATCACCGCCTCGCATCTGTTCCTGAAAAGGTGTTAGTTTGCATCAAACCCATAATATATATATATATATTAAATGAAATGACTTACTTGGGAATTTGATCTATGCTGGGGATTCTAGGGATTCTGGCTCATGCGATGAATGAAATGAAGGTCAAAGGGGAACTTGGGACCTGAAGTCTGGAAAACTAACCGTTATTGACATGACCGGTAATTAGTCATACTAAGCTGACATGGGGTGTCACGTGGTTATGCAATAAAGGGAGTAATGGTATTGAAGGTGACAGTTGTCTGAGCATGCGAGGGAATGAATGCCACTTGGGCCAGTTTTGAATGCTCATGTGTGGGAGAATTAAACCTGCCATTAAGGCAAAAATGACAGAGGAGAGAGAAAACCTGCAAACTTGACCAGGCGAGGTGTCGAGTTCAAATTTGTAGACACCAGGTGGGAAAGCTCAATAATTTTGTTACACATGGAAGGGCACAGTGAGCTCACCACTAGACGAGAGTGAAGGATATAAAGGAATGTACAGGGTTCACAGGGTTTTCATGCAAACACAGGCCACAAACACCTACGTATAGTAGGCCAAAGAGCATTTGCAGACAAACCTAGGAACAAGCCTATTTACAGACAAACAATAACAATTTATAGCATGTACACAAGAATACACTATTTTACAATTGCACAGAGGGCAAACAACCCTCTAGAAGAGCCATCCCACCAACGAGAACTGACAAACAAGAACGGAACAGAAAGCCAGAGATAGCAAGCCAAAACACATTAAAACCAAAAAAAAAAACTAGAAAGAAGAGAAGAGGAGAACCAGAAGGGCCTAACTTGGGAATGAGGAATGCGGGAGAACAAGCATAGGAGGCACTCTGCAATTGATCAGCTTCAAATGACCATGAACGTACAACTTCCAACCACTATTAAGCACTGTTTAAGCTCTGAGAACAAATCACACTTAGTCACTACTAAATCACCTTAATCATCTTGAATCGCTCTAGGTAATTTGTTTGTGGTAAATGTAACAATGACTGGTGAAACCCTATTTATACCCTTATGGTAAAAAACATCCTGCTCTCCTCCCACAAATCTTGAGAATGGAAAACCTCTGGACTCTGGGCCCGGGGATCCCATGCAACCGCACCTTCTAATAAAAGAAGACGTAATGACAAAGAATCCCGAAGTCCAAAACCTAGATGGAACAAAGAAGACAAAAACACTCTCGGCCCGGGTCCCAAAGGAAGAGAAACCAAAAGAAAAATAAAACACCGACCCCGCGGAGGCGAAGGCTAGAGGAAACCAAAAGGGAAAGAAAAAAGGCAAAAGAAAAAAAAGGTGGGGGGGGACCCAACATTTTGCCCACAAAATGTAGGGACGGGTATGCAGGGCATAACAGATGCTAACTAACCTGAAATGTATTGGAAATAATTTGTGCATACTTATATCTATATTATTAACAAGGTACAAGAAAGTGTTACTAAAAAAAGAAACCTTATGAGCTATGGCATGAAACATCCCCTATTGTCAAGGAATTTATTATCTTGGTTAGCAAGTGTCATATTACGAGAGATGGAGAGGATTTCAGTGGGTTTGATTCAAGATCATATGAAATAATATTTCTTGGATATTATACAAAGAGAAAAGTATGGCAATGTTATAACAAGAAACTAAAGAGGATTATGGAAAGTATAAATGTCACACTTAGTGAAGAATGGAATCAAGTTGCTTTGGAACTTGAGATTGAGATAGAACATGACCCCTATATTGCAAAAGAAAAATAAGACATTGAAGGAAATGAAGCATTAGATGCAAAAACCAAGGAACCTAGACAAACACCTAATACACCTAAAAAGTATGTTCAGAAGAATCATTCAAGGGATCAAATAATTGGAGATAAAGAAAAAGGAGTTCAGATACCGAGAAGACTTGCCAAGGAAAGTGAACATGAAAATTTCTATTTCTTATATCAAGTGGAGCCAAATATCTTTGAAAAAGAAAGAAAATATGATGGGTGGTAGAAAGAAATGGAAGAAAAGTTAAATCAAATTGAAAAGAGTCAGACATGGGAACTAGTGCTTAGATAGGAGGACAAAAATGTGATAGGAAAAAAGTGTTCTTTTTGGAACAAGTTGATTGAAGATGGAGAAGTCACAAGAAACAAGGAAATAATTGTTTGCAAAGGGTATGCACAAGTTGGAGGTATATATTTTGAGGATACTTTTTCTATGGTAGCTCTAGAATGGAATCTATAAGGATGTTTCTTGTGTTTTTGCATAGAAGAACTTTAAGGTGTATCAAATGGATGTTAAGACAAAATTCTTAAATGAGATCTTGAAGAAGAAGTTTACATTGAACTAGATGATTTTCAGTTGTCAGAAGATTTGAACATGGGTTGTAAACTCAAGAAGGCTCTTTATAGACTCAAGAAAGCTCCCAAAGCTTGGTATGTAAGGTTGGACAAGTATTTATTGCTGCAAAACTTGAATAAAGGTACCATGCATACTAATCTTTATTTCAAAGTTGAAGGTGATAAAAATTTTATATTAGTAGTGTATGTTGATGATATATTTTTTGGTTGAGATGATGATTGATGACATGTAACTGATTGAATGTTTGATAATGTTAAGTTGAAGATGATGCAAGACATTAAAATAGTTAATGGTTTGTATTGTCATTGATGTCAACTTGATATCATCTATACGGTCATGAACATAATTCCAAAGACTTTAGAGAATCAATGGAACAATGATTATGCTTTCAGCAATGCATAAAAGTCAAGTATTCACTAAGTGACAAACAACACTGATGGAGTGCACACCATCGGTAAAGATAGAGAAAAAGTCACAGTGATGCCTGACGAGCAGAAGACAGTGTTGCCTGATGAAACAGAATCACAGGATGCCTGAAAAACTAAAAATAGAGTTGCCCGATGGATGGAGATCCTGAAGCTAACTGGAGTTACACCAACGGAACTGGCAGTTGTCACCGACGATGAACTGCAAAATTGACCGTTAGAATAAAGAGTTCAGAAAAAGACAAAATATCTAGCTGGCAGAGCTTAAGGATAGAATTAATTGGTTGTTTTATTTGTTTTATTTGACCATAGTTAAGTAATTGATTTAAAGAAGATTTATACAGTTGTCAAGAAGATAACTATGAGATAAATCAGGAGTTAAAGCCGTAAATTAGATTGACTGGATTGTTTTTCACGCCAAGAATCAAGAATCAATAATTAAGGAATATCATGTCTATATAAGAGACAAGCATAATTTATTTTCATATGCAATCAGATACACGAAAGGGGAGTGAATAGAAATAGGATGTTGAAGAGAAACTGGTGAAGAATAAACTTCATACAGTCCTGATCAATCAAGCTGAGGGAGAGATAAAGAATTCTCCAGACACCGACGAATAGTGAAGCACAACATCACAGAGAAGAAAGTGTGGAGCATAAAGGAATTGAATTGATACATTGATCAGAGAGGTATTGTACTTAAATAGATCTAAAAATTTGCAATTCAAAGTTGCGTTAGAAATAGGTCATTGTGCTTCAGTTTAACCATTGAAGCATTAAGTCTCTTAATAGAGATGGACTTAACCATCTTCTATAATTGAGGTATATCTTAAAAGATTACCAAAAAGGTTGATTCATGAAAGTAGCATTGAATTTTCGTAAAACCTATTGATAGCCTAAGAAGAAGGTTGATTCAAGGCTGGTAGCAAGATTTGCCTAAAGCCTATTGACAGTCTAAGAAGGAGGTTGATTCAAGGATGGTAGAAAAATAGATGCCAGATACTAAGTGACAACCTATATGTATTAAAAACCTTTAACATGGTTGGCTCCTAATAGGGCTCACTTCAGAAGAGTGAAAATTTGGGGTACCGGTCCCAGTGGTTTTTCCCTTAACAGGGTTTCCACGTTAAAATCCATGTGTTATGTGTGTAACGTTTATTACTTTATTGTTTTACATTCCACATATGCATTTCTAGATTGATTGGTATACTTTGCATATTTACTGAGTATTGGTAAATAAGTTTTATTGCTTATCGGTAATCAAGGAGAATAAGGATAGACAAGGTAAACCAACATATAGTTAATTATTTCAAAGTATTTAAAGGCATGCATTCTGTAGGGACTAAATAATCTGAGGTGTATTGATTGGTGGATTAACGTTTTAAGGATAAATTTTTGAGGCCACTGATTCACCCCCCCTCTTAGTTATTACTAACAATTGGTATCAAAGCTTGTGTGCTTAGAAGGAAGGTTTCAAGACCTAAGTAAAGATCACAAGATGAATAGACAAGATGTGCCTAAGTTGAACAATGACAACTTTGCTTCATGGAAAAGAAGGATAAGACTCCACTTATCAAGTATTGGCAATGATATTACTCAATACTTAGATACTAAATATGTGTTGCCTATAGGACCATTGACAATAGATCAATTGAGAGTGAAGCATGAGAATAACTGCATGGTTATAAAGCTTTCTTCCTCACTCTCTGATGCTAAATTTGAAGATGTCAAAGATTGCAAAACTGCAAAGACAATGTGGGACAAACTGAAGCTTGTACATGGAGGTGATACAAATGTTTTGAGAGCCAAGGCAGA
>MU227210.1:944876-957261 GCA_018584345.1 Thuja plicata
AAGAAGGTTGATTCAAGGATGGTAGCAAGATTTTCCTAAAGCCTATTGACAGTCTAAGAAGGAGGTTGATTCAAGGATGGTAGCAAAATAGATGCCAGATACTAAGTGACAACCTATATGTATAAAAATCCTCTAATAAGGTCACACTTAATAGTGTGTTTGTAACCTTTAACAGGGTTGGCTACTAATAGGGCTCACTTCAGAAGAGTGAAAATTTGGGGTACCGGTCCCAGTGGTTTTTCCCTTAACAGGGTTTCCACGTTAAAATACATGTGTTATGTGTGTATGGTTTATTACTTTATTGTTTTACATTCCACATATTCATTTCTGGATTGATTGGTATACTCTGCATATTTACTGAGTATCATTAAATAAGTTTTATTGCTTATCGGTAATCAAGGAGAATAAGGAAAAACAAGGTAAACCAACAAACAGTTAATTATCTCAAAGTATTTAAAGGCATGCATCTTATAGGGACTAAATAATCTAAGGTGTATTGATTGGTGGATTAAAGTTTTAAGGATAAATTTTTGAGGCCACTGATTCACCCCCTCTCAGTTATTACTAATAGATGATGTATATAAGAGTTTCACAGAAGAAATGTAGAAGGAATTTGAGATGTCAATGGTTGGTGAATTTTAATTTTTTCTTGGTCTTTGAGTTACTCAAATAGAAGATGGTATTTTCATTTGTCAGACTAAGTATATTAAAGAGATGTTAAATAAGTTTAGGATGGAGAAATTTAAACCAGTTTGTATCCCTATTACAAGCTTTCATTTGACCAAGGATGAAGAATATATGGAAGTGGATCACAAACTTTATAGATCTATGATTGGTGGATTGTGGTATTTTATTTCTTCAAGAACTAATTTTATGGATGCGATTTATTTGGTTGCAAAATATCAAGCTAATCCAAGGAAATCTCAGGACAAGGTAGTAAAAGGGATACTAGAAAATTTGAAAGTGAGTATAGATTTTTTTGTTGTAAAAAGGGATGATTATTTCTCTTTAAAGGATCACAAATATATTGATTTAGATGGATGTTTTGGCGATAGAAGAAGTACAATTGGTGGTGCATTTTTTTTGGGGGATAGATTTGTCTCTTGGCTAACTAAGAAGAAAGATTTAGTATCATTATAAACATAAGAAAAAGACTATGTTGATGTAGCATCTTGTTGCACTCAAATAATGTGGACCAAGAAGACTTTAAGAGATATTAATATGATGTATGATGATGTCATTCCTATAACATGTCATAATACAAGTTCTCGATTAATATTTTTTAAGAATTTGATGCTTCATTCAAGGACTAAACATATTTATATTTGGTATCACTTCTTAAGAGAAAATATTTTAAAGAACGAAGTTAGATTAGAGTATGTGCCAACAATGTATTAGATTACAAATATTTTCACCCAAGCACTACTAAATGATACTTTTGAGTATCTCCAACAAAAATAGGGTTGTTGGATGCATTGAAGTGGTGCATCTTTTCTGGGGGAGATTCAAAGTGATGGGATTAAGTAATACTGAGAGGGGGTGAATCAATATTACAATACTTTATTATAAAACTTAAAAAATTCAAACTTAACCAAGTAATTACTGAAGTAAGAATAACACACACATAAAGTAGACAACTTGTAACACCATGATTTGTTAATGAGGAAATCCTAACCAGGGGAAAACCATGGTGGGGATGATACCCACAAATAATGCACTAAGAGTATAGTTTCCATGTTAGGAGACCTAGCCCGATTAGGAGCTGAATATTGTATTTAGTACATATCCCTATCAAAGGATAGAAAACCCTGTTAGGGGTATACAATGAGCTCATTGCTCTTACAATGCAAAACTCTCAATTATAATGATTTATCAAAAACATGAATTGTATAAGCATATTCTATGCTCATGTAGTCCCAGTTATAGCTCACAACATCTTCTATCTGATTCTGACATCAAAATAGATTTATCTATTCCATGCATATCTTCACATCTCAAAACATCTACTCATATATACTCAATCTAAAAGACTCTTCTAGTCGGCTCACAAGTACATCTCAAAATTTGTCCAACACTTAATCAAATAGAAAATACATAGTCACAAACCATACATAAAAAAAAGTAGGGTAGGATCCAAACCAAATCCAAAGTAGCACTTCTAGATTCCACATTAAACTCCCTTAAACATCACGACCACTCATTTGCCTTGTTTCACTGTTGCACTGTCTTTGCATAACTTCAACAAGTTGTAAATATTTCTAGTCAACTCCAAGATGAAAGAAACCTTAATTGGAGGTCTACTACATCCCATAGTACACTCCTCTAAACTGGCATGATTTAGTTCATTACATACTATTCTCTCCAAGAAAAATTGTACAACTCTTCTCTATCAACTACTTCCTAGACTTAGTGATTTTTTAAATCAGAATCACCAAACTTGAATTACACTCCAAGAAAAAAATCCAATAAGTAGCGTTTCCATAAATGAAAACCTCTATGCTATATTCACCATGCAACTATCCAACAATCTCCCCCTTTGGCAGTGATGGAAACACTTAGTGAAAAATGACTAAGTGGCAAATGCCAAACTACTGACATCACTTATTACTCCCTCATCACTTATTAATGTTCTCTACATTTTTCACACTATACTTATTACCTCCCCTTTGACATAAATGGAAAATGTATACTAAAAAATATAACTATATACATATCAAAATTGTAGAGCTTCTCACCAAAAACTCATACCATGTGAAGAATATCTTGAAAAGATGTTTCAAAGATCTTTGAGTCTTTTTTCATGTCTTCTCCAAGGTCTAACCTAAATGAATGAGATCATTCAAAGAAAAGGATGACATCTTTTCATCCTTTAGTACTGTAAATAGAGCTTCATCAAGGGTCTTCTTTGATGTTTCCATGTCCTCAAGGTGTTTCTCTAGAATTGATAGTTTAGGAGTAAGAATACTCCTCAACATACAAAATCTCCCCAACACTCTTGACTTCTCAGTTTCTAGCACACTAATTTTGTCCACTAACATGGACACTTCCTTTTCCATCTCAAAAATAGATTTTGAGGAGGACTAAAAATTCTTCGCCAAATCATCCAATATATTCTCATCATTATGGATTATGTCCATAACATTTTTTAGATTCCTTGAAGGGTTTATGCAATAGCTATACATATTCTTTTCTTTCTTGGCAAGACCTAATACTTGAGATAATGGTATCTAATATACTAATATCCCATTTTAGTGATTGATATATCTCCTCCAACTTATTTTCCATGTATTATCTACGGCCTTCTCCAAAGAAGTCAAGTGAACATAAAAGTGATCAAGGAATTTGGTTAGATTGTCCACTATATCATTACCTTGAAATGTGAATGGTATGGGTAGAATATTGTTTATTCTATCTAAATACCTGTCAAATACATTTTTCTTTTTCTCTATCATATGTTATGATCTCTCCTTAGCCTTACAAAAGGTTATGTATAACAAATTCATCAGTTCATCCTCATCCATGCCATCAACATTTGTGTTCATAGGTTTATCATGACTTTCCAACAATAGAGTTGAAGAGACAGGAATTGACACATTAGCTTCTTGTTTAGTTTCTTCCTTAGTCTCATCTTCCATCTTTACCTCAACCAAACTCTCTTTAAGTTCATCCTTGGTTCCTTGATATTTTTATTTAGTTGCTCCTTTAATTTCATCCCCAGCCAATGTGCCAAGATTGACTGTACTCTATTATTTACTGCTATCTACCTCAGTAACTATATCATCAATATTCCCTTGAAAAGGGTCACCAATATCCTGCAAAGTATCCAAAGACATAGGCACACCAACAACAAAGAAAACTAGTTTCTTAACAGTACTAAAAAAATGACTACTATCATCTTCATCCTTAGATAAGTCAATGTGTATGTCTACATATTTAGAGGACTCTCCTCTCGGAATAGTTTTGAGCTTAGTAGCCTTGCGCTTAGGAGGTGAAAGATTTTATGGGTCATTTTCCATTAACACCTTATCAATAGCCTGGTGGGTTTCTTCTATAACTTCATCATACTTTCTCCCCATAATATTTATCAGTCCTGATTTTACTCTCAACAAGGGCTTAATAGATTTCATTATTATTTCATACCCATCAAATGAAACAATAGGTAGTGTATTGTATATGGATTTTATCCTTATCTGATCATCTTCTTTAAGTGCTAATTGTTTCCTTACTTCCAATTTTTCATACAATTCCTTAGGAATACTACCTTCTACTTCAAGTAGATTCTACTTAAACATTAGCATGTGATTAATGAAAATGTCTTCAATCGGGATTTTGTCACTATCATTGTACTTGTCATAGTATTTAGGTAATTGATTCAGCTTTCCTTGATCGACTATCCTCTTTGCTAACATCCTTAGATCTAGTTTCCAAAGTTGTCTCTTAGCTGGTATATTAGTTTTCTCCTCAATTTTCTTCTCTTCAATTTTCTTTTCTTCTTTCTTCTCTTTTATCTTCTTTTCTTATTTCTTCTCTTTTATCTTCTTTTCTTATTTCTTCTCCTCTATCTTCTTTTCTTCTTTCTTCTCTTATTATTTGTTTTCTACACCATTCCTCTACCTTTTGCATGGTGATTTTTATTTAGAGGACCTTGTCCTTCTCACAGGATTCTTTGTTGCCTTCACTGTCTGGGTTTGAGATGTCCTCTTAGGTGGTGTAGGAGTGTTATCAGGTACATCGACCACAGTAGGAGGTGAAAGTAACCTCTACAACTTCAGGAGGTGGAAGGGATGCAAGAATAGTGCTTTCCAATCTAGAAGCTCCTTCTTCAATATTCTTTCTAACCTCTTTCATTTCATCTCTGCTAATACCTTCCTTCTCTGCAAGATTGTCAACTACTTTCTCAATTTTCATTTTCCTTGCTTCCCTAGTTTGTTCATCTCTAATTTTGGAAAACCTTTCTTCATAAGTGCCCCATCTTTCTTATGAAGAATAAATCTCAGAGGATAGAAAATGTTCTACCTACATGGTAAGAACCTCTGCACTGACCTCATAACCCATAGGGTAACTCCATTTCTTCCTAGGTTAAACTACCTCAAAACATATGTGCAATCAGTTTTAACCATGAAACATATTATATCCTTGTATTTCTCAACTATTTCCCTAGGGATTCTTACCCTTTCCTTCATTTTTCTTTGAAGAATTTTAAACATTGTGAAGAGTTCACTATTAACCCATGTACTATTATGTCTTCTATAACTTTTAGTTATTTGAATGCCAGTTGGTTCACTATCTTTCCATACCCTAGGATGCATTCCAGGAAACTTATGAGCTATGTGAATATAGATATGTATTAGTAAATATCAAAACCTAAATGATTTTCATTTATCTCACTTAATCTACTTGACATTCTCCAGAAATTGTTGTCTTAGCACTTTGCATAAGTTGTATTTTACATTCTCCTTTGCCATCTTATAATCCATCATAATAACACCCGCATAAACTAAATTAGGTCAGCTGTTGTAGTGAAGTTTGTATCCCAAAATAATGGAAATTAATCTCACATCTTTTTGAAAGATGTCGACAATGGTCATTTACCTCTTGTCCCACTTAGAATGCATTAGGGTTTTGACCTGTTTCTTCATGTTCTTCTCCGCAACAGGGATAATGCTAGTATTATCCAATCCAATCACATCATGAATCAATTATCTGGTAATCTTAACAAGTTTCTCACTATCCATAGAAATTTATCATGAACTCTACTAAGAATAATCTTAATCCATTCTTCCTCATCAAACTCATAGAGTTTCACCATTCCCATGATGCTCAGATTTTGTAAATGAGCAAACTCATCTTTCCAAGATCTATCATCCTCAATCATGTATTTCATCTCCTTGTATATTTGAAATTCTCCTAACGAATCATACTTTCAATGTATGTATTCCCTAATGTATTCCACATGAAGCACGTCATAAGGTGTTTGTGAAAATGTGCCTTCAAGGTCATCTTTTGTGGACTTGTAAGGGTGTTTCTTGAACATGTACCTCAGCCTCTCACTAACATCATATATCAATGGAATATCCAAAATAAACAAATCTCATAGAAGATCAAAATACCTTTTGCTCGATGAATCAAGGTGTGCACACATAGATATCTTATAAATGTTCTAGCTTCTCTACTTGCTCCTATGATCTCCTTTAGTTCTACTTGAATTGTGATTAGAAATGTCAAAGGAAGTGAACTTATACTTTTCCATGCATAGATTAACACATTTCCCAATGAACTTATAAGTCTCCAAATGATCCAGTCATTCAATTTTATAGTGATCATCCAATATAGTGTGTATAACAACACAATCTTGGATATAGACTCTAAAATAATCATATTTGTTGTTCGTAAGCTCGCATCATCTTATTCTGCATAAAAAGAGGCTGGATAGATTTCTGTTATTTCTCCAAAGTTCCCCTTAAGGCCATGCTTGGTCATTTAGGCTGAAGTAGAAACATCAGGCAAGTGTTTAGTAATATCTACTAATTCTCCTTAATCCTTAGTCTCACTCTGTTCCTTTTCTTTCCATACTTTACCATTCTCCTTATCTCCTTATTAAAATGATTGTCAAACTCATCCATGTATTCTGCCATACTTTTTACAACATCACCAACACTTTTCTTCATAACAACATGTGGTAATCTTCTATTACTTGCAGCTCCATTATACCTACAAAACTTTTCTCTGTGTCCTTGATTGTTACATTTATAACTTGTAGGAGATGATCTATTCTGATTAACCTATAACCTATAGTTCCTTATGATGTGCCCAAAGTTGTTGCACTTGTAACATGTAATATTAGTTATTTTTTATTCATTGATGTAATCTTGTTTAGTGTTTGATTGATCAGATTTTCTACATTCTTCCTTCTTGTGCCAATATTCATAGCAATTAAAACAATAACTAGAAAAGGGCCTATAAGGATTCTTACCTCTGCCATCCCTCTTCATGTGACAAACTTTGTTACATCCAAAGAATCTTCCTCTAAAAGGTCTGAACTCTTCTCTAGAGTCCTCTTGTTTTATAGGATCTTCCAGTCAATTAGGTGTCTCAACTGATTTGCCCTCAAACTATCTTTCTTGAGATTTTGAGAATTCTTCTTTATCAAACCCAACTCCTGTCATATCAACTTTAGGATTTTGTCTTTCCCTCTATTCATAGATATTGTCATTGCGCGCATGAATTTTTTCAATGTGGTTCTTTGCATCAACAATATCTCCCTTAATGATGAGATTACATTTATCTAATTCTTGATACCTGATTTTGTAATCATCAAGTTGAAACTGAATCTTCCCATCTGTAGATTTTCACTCTTCAAGATCTCTTCAAGTTTTGTATTTTTATCTTTCTCTTGTTGAATTTCTTTAGCCATCTGAATAGTGGTGACTTCATATTCATGTTACAACACTTATTTGGTTTTTTCAAACCATTTAATCTGATCAAATGAATCATTATCAGATTCTTCTTGTAGCTTATCCATAAGATCTTACCTTTGATTCCTGGAAAGTTCAAGTTGTTCCTTAAGCCTCTTAATGAAACCCTCAACTCTTCTCAGTTTACATTTCAATTCAACATTATCATCTTCTACCTTATCAAGGTCTTCAAGTGTTTCCTCATAGTTTTGTTCCAAACTACTTGAATCCATATGGATCTCCCTCAAGCTATCAAGATTTCTCTCCAAGGGACACAATCTCTGATACCATTTGTTAGGATTAAGTAATACTGAGAGGGGGTGAATAAGTAGTACAACACTTTATTATAAAACTTAACAAATTCAAATTTAACCAAGTAATAACTAAAGTAAGAAGAAAAGACACATAAAGTAGACAACTCATAACACCATGCTTTGTTAATGAGGAAACCCTGGATAAGGGAAAACTCAAGTGGGGATGATACCCACAAATAATGCACTAAGAGTATAGTGTCCCTGTTAGGAGACCTAGCCCTATTAGGAGCTGAATATTACATTTAGTATATATCCCTCTCAAAGGATAGAAAATCATGTTAGGGGTATACAATGAGCTCACTACTCTTACAATGCAAAACTATCAATTACAATGATTTATCAAAATCATGAAATATACAAGAATCTTCTATGCTCATGTATGATGACATGTAACTAGTTGAATGTTTGATAATGTTAAGTTGAAAGATAATGCATGTCATTAAATTAGTTAATGGACTGTATTTTCATTGATGTCAACTTGATATCATCTGTACGGTCATGTACATAATGCCAAATAATTCAGAGATCCAAAGGAACCAAAGTTATGCTTTCAGAAATGCAAAAAATTCAAGTATTCACTAAGTGAAAAAAAACACCGATGGAGTGCACACCGACAGACAGAGAAAATAAGAAAAGTCACAGTGATACCCGATGACTAGAAGCATATAGTTTCCTGAAGAAGAAAACTATAGAATACCCAACGAGCAAAGTCAGAAGGTTGCCCGACGACCAAAGATACAAAGTTGCCAGACGAGTAAAATTCCAATGATGCCCGACGAATGGAGATCATGAACCTAACTGGAGTCTCACCGACGGATCAGTCAGTTGTCGTCGATGACTAACTACAGTGGTGATCGATAGAACTGAGAGTTCATAAAATGACAAAATATCTAGCTGGCAGAGCTAAAAATAGACTTAACTAGTTGTCTACTTTGTTTTATTTGACCAGAGATAAGTGATTGATTTAAAGCTAATTTGTACAGTTGGCAAGAAGATATCTATGAGACAAATCAGGAGTTATGTTTTAAATCTAATTGGCTGGATTGTTTATCATGCCAAGAATCAAGAATCAAGAATCAATGAATTTTATGTCTATATAAGAGACAAGCTTAATTCATTTACGAATGGGATTAAGGGGAGTGAATAAAAAGAGGATGCTAAAGAGAAATTGATGAAGAACAACTTCATGCAGTGCTGATCAAACAAGCTGAAGGAAGAGCTAAGGAATTCTGTAAACACCGATGAATGGTGAGCACAACATCATAGAGAAGAAAGTATGGAGCACAAGGATTGAATTGATACATTGTCAGAGAGGTAATGTACTTAAATAGATCTGAAAATCTACAATTCAAAGTTGCAATATGAACATGTCATAGAGTTTTAGTTTAACCATTGAAGCATCAAGTCTCTTAACCAAGCATGACTTAACAATCTTCTATATATTGAGGTACATCTCAAGGTTTGCCAAAAAGGTTGATTCATGAAAGTAGCATTGGACTTTCCCAATACCTATTGACAAAGAAAACTGACAGATGGTTAATCATTATTAGTATTTCATGGCATGCATCTTGTAGTGACATAATAATATGAGATTTATTGATTGGTGGTTAAGTTTGAAGGATAAATTTTTGAGGCCACTGATTCACCCCCCCCCTCTCAGTTATTACTAACAATTGGTATCAGAGCTTGTGTGCTTAGAAAGGAAGGTTTCAAGACCTAAGTCAAGATCACAAGACGAACATACAATATGTCTATGTTTGGAGAGATCAATTTCTTTCTTGGTCTACAGATCATGCAACAATGTGAAGGTATTTTCATTACACAGTCCAAATACATTAAAGAGGTCCTAAAAATATTCAAGATGGAAGACTCCAAACCAATTGGAACACTGATGGCTACTAGATGTAAGTTGACAAAGGAGGACAAGACATCAAAGGTAAATTAGACTTTGTACAGATCAATGATTGAAAAACTCATGTATGTTGTACACACTAGACCAGATATTGCACATGCAGTAGGAATTGTTGCTAGATTTTTTTCTAACCCCAGGGAATCACATATGACTGCTGTGAAAATAATTTCAAGATATCTGAAGAATACCAAGGAATATGGCTTATGGTATAGAAGAGAAGGCACATTTGAACTTAAGGTGTTTACCAATGCTGATTGGGCTAGAAATCTTGATGACCAGAAGAGCACAAATGGAGGAGCATTCTTTATGGGTGATAGACTTGTCACATGGATTAGCAAAAAGCAAGGATGTATCTCTCAGTCTACTGCAGAAGAAGAGTATGTTGTTGCTGCTGCAAATTGCTCAAATATTGCATGGATCAAACAGTTACTGGAAGGTATGCATATGAAGATCCTAGAACCATTAATTATCTATTATGATAACACCAGTGAAATAAACATTTCCAAGAATATAGTCATGCATGCTAAGACTAAACACATTGCAATCAATTATCATTATTTAAGAGAACAAGTTCAAGCAAAGGAGTTGACACTTGAGTATGTGCAATCCAAAGAACATTTAGCTGATATCTTCACCAAGCCACTGCCCAAGGATACATTTGAATACTTGAGAAAGAGACTAGGGGTCAAACCCTTGTCTACCAGTTAGTAAAATGACTAGAAGGCTCCATCAGCCTACATATTATCAGAATATCATTAATTTTGATGCAAGAAAAGAGATGAACTTCAAGGCTACATCTATATACAGACAAGTATATATCAGCATTGAGCACCAGAGCATATTGTTGTATTGTTGATGGATAAGGGAAATTCAAGGAATATATTATGGATAGAAATAAATGATTATTTGACATTAATGTCAGATATTTTTTTGGCATTGTTGTCAAAGGGAGAGAGATTATCCATATTATCACATCCTTTTGAAAAAGGAGAGAGATTATCCATTATCACATCACTCCAATGGGGAGAGATTATATCCTTAGGGAGAGAAATTGTATGGAAAGATTATACAAAGGGAGAGTTGCTGACAAAGGAAAAGACATCAAAAGAGAAGAATAGTCAAGGGAGAGAAATTGATACAAGGAGAGAACACAACACATCAGAAGACAGAGAGCTGCAATAATCAAATCTAAACTAAAACAAAGCTTACCGATGGTTAGACATTTATCGGTTAACAAAACAAAAGATTGGTAGTTTGATGAATCTCAACTGTTGTATTTCATATTGTATTAGAAATAGTATAGTGTGATAATATATTATGTTTCCATCAATGCCAAAGGGAGAGATTAATGACATGTAACTGATCGAATGTTTGATAATGTTAATTTGAAAGATAATGCAGGTCATTAAATCAGTTAATGGATTGTATTTTCATTGATTTCAACTTGATATCATTTGTATGGTCATGTACATAATGCCAAAGAATTTAGAGAACCAAAGTTATGCTTTCAAAAATGCATAAAATTCAAGTATTCACTAAGTGACAAACAATACCGACGGAGTGCACACCGATGGACAGAGCAAAGAAGAACAGTCACAGTGATACCCGATGATCTGAAGCATAGAGTTTCCCAATGAAGAAAACTACAAAATGCCCGACGAGAAAAGTCAGAAGGTTGCCCGATGACCAAAGATATAGAGTTGCTCGATGAGTAAAATTCCAATGATGCCCGATGAGCAAAGTCAGAAGGTTGCTCGATGACCAAAGATACAGAGTTGCTCGACGAGTAAAATCCCAATGATGGCCGATGGATAGAGATCATGAAGCTCACTAGAGTCTCACCAACAGATTAGTCAGTTATCGCAGACAACTAACTGTAGTGGTGACCGACAGAATCAAGAGTTCAGAAAACAAAAAAATATCTAGTTGGCAGAGCTAAAAATAGACTTAACTGGTTGTCTACTTTCTTTTATTTGACCAGAGATAAGTGATTGATTTAAATCTGATTTGTACAGTTGGCAAGAAGATATCTATGAGACAAATCAAGAGCTATGTTTTAAATCTAATTGGCTAGATTGTTTATCACACCAAGAATCAAGAATCAAGAATCAATGAATATTATGTCTATATAAGAGACACGCTTAATTCATTTATGAATGGGATTAAGAGGAGTGAATAAAAGGAGGATGCTAAAGAGAAAATGATGAAGAAAAACTTCATGTAGTGCTGATCAAACAAGCTGAAGGAAGAGCCAAGGAACTCTGCAAACACCAATGAACAATGAGCACAGCATCATAGAGCAGAAAGTATGGAGCACAAGGATTGAATTGATACACTAGTCAGAGAGGTAATGTACTTAAATAGATCTAAAAATTTGAAATTCAAAGTTGCAATATGAACAGGTCATAGTGTTTTATTTTAACCATTAAAGCATCAAGTCTCTTAACCGAGCAGGATTTAATAGTCTTCTATATTGTGAGGTACATCTTAAGGAGTGCCAAAAAGGTTGATTCATGAAAGTAGCATTGGAATTGCTCGATATCTATTGACAGTCTAAGAAGGAGGCTGATTCAAGGATGTAGCAATAGATGCCTGATACTAAGTGACAACCTCTATGTATAAAATCCTCTAACAAGGTCACACTTAACAGTGTGTTTGTAACCTTTAACAGGGTTGGCTCCTAACAGGGCTCACTTCAGAAGAGT
>MU227210.1:957311-983118 GCA_018584345.1 Thuja plicata
TGATACTAAGTGACAACCTCTATGTATAAAATCCTCTAACAAGGTCACACTTAACAGTGTGTTTGTAACCTTTAACAGGGTTGGCTCCTAACAGGGCTCACTTCAGAAGAGTGAAAAATTGGGGTACTGGTCCTAGTGGTTTTTCCCTTAACAGGGTTTCCATGTTAAAATTCATGTGTTATGTGTGTATGATTCATTTCTTTACTATCTTGCATCTTACATAGCTAACTCTGGATTGAACAGTATACTCTGCTTATTTACTGAGTTTCGGTAAATAGTTATACTACTTATCGGTAATCAAGAAAGAATAAGGATTGACAGAGAAAACCAAAAGATAGTTAATCATTATTAGTATTTCATGGCATGCATCTTGTAGGGACATAATAATCTAAGATTTATTGATTGGTGGTTAAGTTTGAAGGATAAATTTTTGAGGCCACTGATTCACCCCCCCTCTCAGTTATTAATAACAATGTAGTCCCAGTTTTAGCTCACAACATCTTCTGTCTGATTCTGACATCACAATGCATCTAACTATTCCACGCACATCTTTGCATCTCAAAACATCTACTCATATATACTCGATCTCAAAGACTCTTCTAGTCAGCTCACAAGTACATCCCAAAATGTGTCCAACACTTAATAAAATAGAAAATACATAGTCATAAACCATACATCAATAAAATTAGGGTAGGACCCAAACCAAATCCAAAGTAGCGCTTTTGAATTCCACATTATACTCCCTTAAACATCGTGACCACTCATTTGCCATGTTGCACTACTGCACTATCTTAGCATAAATTCAACAAGTTGTAACTTTGTCTAGTCAGCTCCAAAATGAAAGAGACCTTAAATAAAGGTCTATTACATCCTATAGTACACACCTCTAAGCTCGCATGACTTGGTTCATTACATACTATGTTTGTCAGGTAAAACTATACAACTATGCTTTGTCAATTGCTTCCTAGACTTTTTTCATTTTTCCAATCAGAATCACCAAAACTAAATTACACTCCAAGAAACCATGCCAATAAGTAGTGTTTCCATAAATGACAACCTCCAATCTATGCTCATCGGGCCACTTTCCAACACAAAGATAATATTTTCTCTCCTAGATTGATTTGATGGTTTCTCTCAGATAGGCTAGAAGTGAAGTTTGTGGTTTTTGGTTGCAGGAAAGTGTTATAGATGTTTGAAAGAGAGATGAATTTGTAATAGGGAGAGTTTTTTGAGAGAATTTTGAGGTTTGTGCCCTTTTTCCTTAATGTTAAAGGGGGAGAGATATACAATTGAGAGAGTTTCAAAAGTGAGAGTTGTAGAAATAGCACAAGTTTTTCCATTAATGATAGAGGGGAAGAATGTTTGCATTAGTTCTATATTTCATTATTTTGTCATTGATGCCAAGCTTGTTTGTGTTGATGAAAAAAGAGAAGAGTATTACAGTTACATTTTAACATTGATTCTGTTTGTTGGTGGTGTTCCCGTAAAGGGGAAGATTGTTAGAAATATGATTTTATTTTTGTCATTGATGTAAACTTTATGTGTGGTGATTTATGAAAGTACAAAAATAAGTGTTCAGATGTTGTTATTATCTCTAGTGGTGATATTAAGAAAGTATGTGTTGTTTCAAGAAGGCTATGGTATTGGAAGTTGGAATATGCAAAAAATAGTATTTGGAGCAGATATGAGAGAATGCTCCTTATTCCTTTGTTCCTTTTGGATATAATGTTTATGTTATGTGGATGTTGCACTATTATGTTTATAGGTACTCAATATTTCTATTGGTATGGTTGGTAGTTGTAGTTTGTTGACAATGAGGCTATCTATAAGGATATGTACAAAGAATACTCTTCATTATTGTTTTTGGTTGTGTAATTTAGACTTATGTTCCAAATTTTTGTGCAATATTTTAGTTTAGATTTGAAGTTTTTATTTTCTCCACAAGAGATGTTTTAGTGTTTAGTTTCTCAACATTTTGTTTCGTGTTGGTCTCTAGTTTACTTAGTTGGTTCTATCTGTTTGAATTATATTCTTTTGTTCTATACCTACATTGGAGATTGGATTAAGATGTTGTTATGGTTCTTCAAATTTTTTCTGAAGATCCACATTGAGTTGTTTCCATTGGATAATATTTTTGGGGCCAATTGATTAATAGGTTACATTTTTTATCTACACGTGATGTTTGATGCCAACTTTGGAGGATGTGTTGTTGTGTGCAATTCACTATAAGTGACTTAGGAAGATGTGTTATGATATATTTGAGTCCCCTTTATCTCCTTTAGTATACCAAATTTATTTTTGTTTCTCATGGTGGCTAACTTGGTTTGAACTATGTTATTTCTAGTTGGGGACTGATTGTTAGCAATAATAGTCCACCAGAACAATTGGGGGGGGGGGTGAATCATTTGTGTGCCAAATCATTAAAATTTAACCTTTAACAATCAAAAGATAAATGCAATTATGGACACATTATCAAAAACACCATAACACAACCATTTTTTGTCGATGAAACCCTGTTAAGGGAAAAACCCCGGTGGCAATTAGCATGCAAAAATAATGCATTGAGAGTATAGTATCTATGTTAGGAGATTTATCCCTATTAGGATCTGATTGTTACATGTAGTACAAAGTCCTTGTTAAAGGACATACCCTATTAAGAGTCAAGAGAAACAAAACAATCACTACCCAGGCTCACTGCCTAAAGAAAGTTAAATATACCTTCAGGACATACTGTCTGAAATACATATGTATATAAGATTTACAGTTCAATGAACTAACTGATAGCAAAAAATTTTCTTAAATAGTTCCAATGAGGTTCTTCAATCACAACCACTACTCTATATCTATCAGACTTTGAAAATAGAAACTCATAGCTTCCACACTTCATTTCTCATCTCCTTTCTCTACAAAATAAGACAACTTTCTTTTATACAAGTTTAAAATAGGTAATTAGGTCGGCCAATTAAGACTTCCACAATTCACACATAATTACATAGTCCCTTGCTAAGATACACATGGTACCTATAAAAAGTAAACATCAATTAAAATCCATCAAATATAATCCAAGATCTGTAATCCACACTAGCTATCCATAATATATGTCACATCAATGAATTTGAACCCAAGGTGAGTCTCTTTAGGATCTTTTTGATATCTTTCCACAATTCCAACTGCATTAGCAATATCTGGTCTAGTGTGACTTAGATATTGTAAGCCTCCAATCATTGATCTGTACTTTGTCTGAAAAACACTTTGAGATTCATCAGTAGTAGTAAGATTGTAACCAGTAACCATAGGTGTTCCAACAAGTTTACAATCTTCCAATCCAAACTTTTCAACATTTCCTTAAGATACTTGGTCTAAGAAATAAAATTACCATTCTTGTTCTAATTGATTTGCAGTCCAAGGAAAAATTTCATTTCACCAATCATCGACATCTCAAATTCATTTCCATTTCCCTAGAGAACTTTTTACTCATTTTATCATTACCTCTAAAAATGTTATCTTCTACAAAAACTTCAACTATTAAAATTCTATCTTCACTAGTTCTTAAGTATAGATTATTGTCTGCACTACCTTTTCTGAAACCAAGATGAAGTAAATACCTATCCAATCTAACATACCATGCTCTAGGTTCTTGTTTCAGTACATACAAAGCCTTCTTCAATTTGTAAACCATGTCCTCATCAGCTATTGGAGGAAATCCATCAGGTTATTCAATATATACTTCCTCCTCTAGATCTCCATTCAGAAATATAGATTTCACATCCATGTGATATAATTTGAAGTCTTTGTGTGTAACATAAGCAAGAAATAATCTTATTGCCTCAAACTTAGCAACAAGAGAAAATGTGTCTTCAAATTTTATGCCTTCTTGTTGCAAGTAGTCTTTATAAACCAATCTTTCCTTATTCCTTACAACCATTCCTTCTTCATTCATTTTGTTTCTAAAAACCCATTGAGTCACTATACCATTCTTATCTTTATTATAAACCAATTCCCAAGTTTTATTTTTTTTATTTGTTCCAATTCTTCCTGTATAGCTTTAGTCCAAGCTTCATCTCTACATGCCTCATTAGTAATTTTTAGTTCAACTTGATAAATCAAACAAGTTTTATCTCTTAATCTGGATCTTGTCATCATCCCTTTATTTGCATTGCCAATAATTTGATTTTCAGGATGGTTCTTCTTAACATACCTTGGTGTGTTCGGAGTTTAAGTAGAATCATTTGAAGAATTCAGACATACCTTGATCTCATGATCAACCTCAAAAGGTTCTTCTTGATTTTCAGTAACCTCCCTGTTCTCTGTAGTCTTGCTATAGTCATACGTTCTTTCCTGAATCTAAAAATTCTCATCAATCCTCACATTAACACTTTCAATCATCTTCCTCAATCTAATATTAAAACATTTATAAGATTTTCCCTTAGTGGAATAACTAAGGAAGATTCCTTCATCACTTCTAGCATCAAACTTTCCTATCTTTTCATCTCTTTTGATATAGCGTTTACTACCAGATATTCTGAAATATTTCATAGTAGGAGCATGATTAAACCATAGTTCATAAGGAGCCTTATTATTACCTTCTCTGATATGAATTTTTTTCAAAGTGTAAACAAAATTACCAACAAGTTCTCTCCAATGAACATTTGACACATTTCCTTCAAGCAACATTGTTCTGACAACATCTAATATAGTTCTATTTCTTTTCTCTACAATCCCATTATTTTGTGGTGTCCTAGGAGTGGATGTTTTTATGTATATTCCATTCTCTTCACAGTAGAAATTGAACAAATCTGAAGTAAATTCTCCATCTCTATTTGATCTTAATCATTTTATCTTCAAACCTAATTCATTCTCAACTTTTTCTTTGAATATCTTGAATTTATCAAAAGCCTCATATTTCTCTCTAAGATATGTAATCCACATCATCCTAGAAAAGTCATCAAAAAAAGTATGAAATACCTTTCACCATAGTAAGATCTTGTTCTTGAAGGACCACATAGATTTGTATCCACCACATCCAACTTCTCTTTCGCTGAGTAAGATTTTCTTTTAAAAATCCTTCTATTTTATTTCCCCATCACACATTCTCTAGACGCATGGTGTTAGCAGGTTTCACAATCTTTGGTAGATCTCTAAAAACAATAGTCATACTTTCTTTTACAATGTTATCAAAATTTACATGATAGAATCTTCTATGCCATAACCAACTGTCATCAACCTTCATAATAAAACTAGAAACTTTTGTAGTGTTCAATGCAAAAAAATTACCTCTTGACTTAGTACCAAATGCTATCAAATCGCTTGTCTTACTTCTGATAGAACCTTTCCCATTATTGAACTTCAATTGGTAACCTTTGTCAAAAAGATGTCCAAAACTCAAAAAATTATGCTTAAGTCCATCAACATGTAATACATCATTAGTATTAGTTTTACCATCAAGAGAATTCAATCCCACTCCAATGATAAAATTAGAAGTATTGTCACCAAATATGACTACACCAACATTATATTTTGTTAGCTGAATAAACTTGTTTCTATCACCAGTCATATTATGTAAACAACCATTGTCTATGATCCATTTAGATTTCTTTTCAACATGTGAAACTAGGGCCTTCTCTTCATGAATAGACCCAATTTCATCATCTTTAATAGTAATAAATCCAATTTCATCATAATCCACAACATCATCATTAGATACACCTTCACTAGCATAGTAAAATTCCTTATCCATGGAGTATTTGGGTATATAAAACTTAGATTTATTTTTAGGAACCCTTGTAACACATCTAGATGCAAAATGACCTATCTTATTGTATGAAAAACATTTCAGAGGTAAATTTACTTCAAACTTACCCTTACCTCTCTTCTCTCTTCTTGTGATCGGGGCCACAATTTCATCTAACTTCCTCTCTTCTTCCTATATCTTTTCCCAATCACCAGCATATTAACCAAGATCTTCTCGCAAGTCACTTTTGTAGGTGCTCACAACCCTTGATAAAGTCTTTTTATTATGTACAGTTGCCTTGATTGTTGTTTCAACCTTACGTAATGAATCTCCCAGCTCTGTAGCCTCAAATGTAGTTAATTTCACAATCAAAATCTCTCTATTGAAGTTCATCATCAAAGGTATGATCTCCTCTATAGATTGCACTTTATTTTGGTAAATAGGTGTCAAATATCTAAGAATATTTGTGATCACTTCTTCTTCATTGTATGTGCCTCCAGAGTTTCTAATACCAATAACAACCTCGATAACTCTCTGTATATATGCTCTAACATTCTCATCATCTTTCATTTTCATAATTTCCATCATTTTCATCATCTTTCATTTTCATAATTTTCATTGTTGTCTTCCAGTTTTGTAATATTGTCTTCTTAGTAAACTTATCTCCTTCATATAGTGCTTCCAATCTTGACCAAATTTTATGTGTAGAATCCAAATATTTAACCTCTGTGAATTCACCTTTAGAGAGTGCACTAATTAGTGATTCTCTTGCAACCATGTTACAAGAAAACAAATTCTTTTCATCACCAGTAGCTTTATCCAGTTGATATTCAGTCTTGATCTTCCCATCTTTCTTTGTAATCATCTAGTAGTCAACTCCCAAACATAACAAATGAGTTCTCATCTTTTTCTTCCAACTGTCAAATTTTTCAGGGTCTGACTTTTGACTATCCTTTCTATAGTATGTCATCTGCAGGATCAACTCAAGCTATTAAGATTTCTCTCTAAGGACCAGAAGCTCTAATACCAATTATTAGCAATAAAATTCCACCGGAACAACTAAGAGGGGCGGGGTGAATCAATTGCGTGCGAAATAATTAAAATTTAACCTTTAACAATCAAAAGATAAATGAAATTCTGAACACGTTATCAACAACACCATAACACAACCATTTTTTTATCAAGGAAAGCTTGTTAAGGGAAAAAAAATAGTGGGAATTAGCACCCACAAATAATGCACTAAGATTATAGTATCCCTGTTAGGAAACTTAGCCTTGTTAGTAGTTGATTATTATATATAGTACACAGTCCTTGTTAAAGGATAGACCATGTTAGGAGTCAAGAGAAACAATAGGCTCACTGCCTAAAGAAGGTTAAATCCACATTCAGGACATACTGTCTGAAATACAGATGTATCTAAGATGTACAATTGAATGAACTGACTGATAGAAATAGAGTTTCTTAAATATTTCCAATGAAGTTTTTCAATCACAACCATTTCTCTACATCTAGTAGACTTCGCAAATACAAGCTCATAGCTTCCACACTTCATTTTCTCATCTCATTTCTCCACAAAAGAAAATAACTTTCTTTTATACAATTTTACAATAGGTAATTAGGTTGGCCAATTAAGACTTCCCCCATTCACACATATTTACATAGCCCCTTGATAAGATACACACAGTACTTATAAATGGTAAACATCAATTACAATCCATCAAATATAATCCAAAATTTGTAATCTATGCTAGCTATCCATAATACACGCCACATCTCTGAAGTCGGCCCCAAATAGGTTATCTGCAAAACACACACCACAACTAACTTCACCAAGCATCTTGCAACCCAAGAATCATAAAAAACATTCCTTAACATGTCTTATTCCATTTCTCAGGCTTGCATAACATGAATCATTCTCACACTCAAGTTATCCTCAAAATTCAAAGACTAACTCTATCACAATTCTCTACCATTGTTCAGCAAACAATCTTCACAAAAATCATTGTAACTCAAAAAAATAGAAACATAAAATGAAGCAACCTTAGATATAAGATCAAAGCTCATCCCTGTACACATCCCCATCTTCGTATACTATGAAAAATTCATACAATGTCTATACACTTCTGTCAGTCATCCATGCACTAGTGATAACCTGTCTGTCTGTCTCATAATAAACATATGTTGACATCAATGAAAAACATAAATTCCAACATCTACAACAAAAGCCAATTCCAACACTGACCTAGTTGAGGTTTTGATGAATAAGTTGGTATATATAGTTATGCAGATGTATGATTGTAAGTTTAGATTTAATGTATATTATGTGGAAGCATATGTGATGAAGTAGAAGTGTGAAGATCAAATTTTTATGGACTTTTGTGATCATATCCTTCAGTATGAAAGAGTTTTCAAATAGTGAATGTGTGTTATGTGTTTTTCATGAAGTGGGTCACTCAATACGGTGGTTCAAGGATAATTTCATGTGTGGATACTTAAATCATTTAATTCCATCTTATTTCTATTCTTACTAGAAGATAGTTAGCCATTTTGACACCCTGTGTAGATCTATATCTTTCCCTAAAGTAGTGTCATTCAGCCTGCAAGTCCTTTGGTATCTTGCCCTAGTATCGTGTGTCTAAGTTTGTAAGTTGCTTGAATCTTTCCCTAATGTTGTGTGGCTTAGCCTACAAGTCAAATTAGGTTTAGTGAGATACCCTAGCCTTGATTCTAAATAAGTATTATATTTAGTGATTCATAAAGTGAGTGTGTTCTCAAGATAATGTTTTCCCACATTGGGTTTTCCAAGCAAAAAGATGGTGTTCATGTGTATGTTTCCCATTAGTTTATCTTTCTTTTATAATAAGTTGGTTAAATTTAATTAAGGAAAGTTTGTGATTAGGAAATTTTAAGGATTTTCTCAAGAATGAGTGACCCCCCTCTCAATATTATAGTGTGATCACCAAGGACCACATGGAAATCCCTTGGTCACATTATTTTTCTATTACTTTAGGGATTTTTTTTTAAAAAAAGGAAGAAGCCATATATATTAATATAAAAAGGATAGATACATAATGTTTAAGAAACATGGCTCTTTGATAGCCATATCTTAACCAAATTAATTTCCCACCCCAAAAAACCTATACAACACATGCAAAGTAGCTTTTACTAATCTCATACCATGAATATAAAAAAAACATGGGATTGAGTACCCAAATTATATGGATCGATTAACAAAACAATAGAAAATGGCTACATGCATCATTCTTCCATTTTTTCACCCCCCTGACATCTTTTAATCATGTACATCCCTAGGCTCTGCATTCCTTACATCACATTGTGGTTTTAGATGTCATAGGCGAGCGATATTCAGAAGGGCATGAGGAACTCACATTATCTTGAGCATCTTGTAGTGGAGAGACATAATGTGTCCTAGTAATTTTAACTTGGGTCATTTGAACAAGGAATGTTGTAGATTGGGCCATTTGAACAAGTAATCTTAGAGGTTGAGGATCAACATGTTCATGATCAAGCAAGGAAACGATGGGGGTAACCCCTGTTCTAATTTATTCTGCCATTTCATCCCCCATAGAAAGAAAATGCCTATCTAGGAACACTGTAAATAACATAAATATTGCATCTCCAATGTGTCTTTAGCAACATTATAAATTGAAACATACAAAAAAACCTTTGAGGAGGAAATGACAGGGGAATAAACCCCCAAGTGGCCCTAGCCCCTCCAAAAATCATAATTTTGAACTGATGTGAGTAACCTATTTTCTTGAAGAAAAACCCCATTGAAAACTTTCTTTGCAATTATTTAAAGCTTGTACAAAGACTAAAGCATGTATAAAGCATTAGAAAGGAAGATTGAAACAATTTGTGAAGGAAATATTACCTATCGTTAATGTGGAGACCAAATTTGATATCCAATTATATGCTTGATGTTATTCCTAAATTGGGGGCAGTGGACTCTAAACATCTAGCTCAAGTTGTTATCAATTAAGTCCCTTGAAAAATGGAAGCTCCCAATCAATGGCCGACAAAAACAAATGATAATTCTATCAAAGATACCCTATGTGCACTTTGCTACAATCACATCATAGCCTCAACTAGGTATTAATCTCCCCCTCTTCATCATATGAATGCTTATGGTGCACATGGTGAGTCATCAAGATACCCTTATCCTCTACTGTGACGGAGGAACTATCAGCTATAGAGCCTTAGGAATGATGGAAGAAAAATTAACTACAAAACCCTCTACTGCAAAAAAAGAGCTATCAGTTACAATAAAAATGTCTGTCTTAGAGTTTTTAAATATATTTTTACAAGAAAAATCTCCCCAACTCCAAGGCATGATGAAATTTCACACTTGAACCGTTTGGCTTAGCACACCATATACTAGTCTCATCCTATAATCACCCAAAATTTGTTAGATAAAAAACACTCGACAAATGGATTTCCTTTTCTCATTTGGCAATGTCCTTTCACATGTGGAATTTTTATGAATGTAATTTAAGTGGGATATATGGTGATCTAAAATGATGCGGAGGATGACAACTTAAATTCATAGCTTAAACTCACATTAATGTTCCTATGCCTGAGCCTTAATGAATTATCAATTCATGTTATCCACTATCCCTATCACATTTATAATTTGGTAAATAGTATACCTTGAGCAATATTTTCTTTTAATTCTTCTCAAATAATTAAGAGATATGACACACCATATGTCATCTATGAATAGAAAATGTAGTAGAGATTTTTGAAATATCCTTGCAATCACCTTATTTACAATCTTTTTCATTGTCAAGAATTTATCTAAAAGATCCTTGACCCTTACAGTAATCACTTTGCTCATATTACAACCCATGTTTTAAAGTGAACCTCCAACTTATTTCGCTCCCTATATGTGTGCAAAATGAAAAATGTTTCAAACTTATCCAACAATTCCCAGGCTTGTTGAAGAATGTAGACTTTTCTAATTGTGACATGTTCTCTTTTTGCATGCATCAACAATGATGAGAGAGTCTCCCTTGACATGAATTTGTTTGACACCAATAGACTTTTTGAGATCAAGACCATGAAGGAAGGAAAAATATTCTACCATATTGTTTGTTCTAGACAAAAGAGGGATTGACATTGTTGTTATTAGGTGTGCACATGAATCTTGAATGCATATTCCCATAGCCAACACACCAAGATTTCCTCTAGAGGCTTCCTCAAAATTTCATGAGTAATAATGGGGCTGGAGGCATCCATTTAACATCAGATCTATTAAATCTAACTTTTGAGGTTCTCATTAGGGAACCTTGATATGGAAAATAATTATATTTGCATGTTTTGAGAATGAAGTCATCCCACGAAGAAAAAAATGATGAGAAAGCCTTTTTGTTTTGGACATGGGCCATTATTGCTTCTAAAACTAATTTTTCCATCACTGCTTGGACATTTTGAATGGGGGAGGAATCTTTTCTGAATATGCACTTATTGTGTTCCCACCATATTGACCAAATTACCACGGATAGTACAATACATCAAATACCTGAAAAAAATGTTCCTTGTAAAAAAATGGCCAAGACTGATAGAGATCCCAAACTATAAAAGATAGTGGAAAATCCATTGCAAGTTTTGATAACATATACTGCCAACATTTCTGGACAAATGGGCATTGGAGAAATAAATGATTTGTATCCTCCAATTTTTCAGGACACACATGATACAAGTGAATTAATTGGAAATTTGCAATCTAGCAAGTCTATCTTTTATAAGGACTCTATTTTTAAGAACCAACCAAATAAATCTCCCTGCCTTCAGGGGAATTATGCTACTCCAACAAAAAGAAAATTCTCTATGTGACTGTTCCTACGAATCCTTTTTTGAATTGCTTCGTATCCTAGCCTAACCAAATACTTCCATGTCTTTGAAGGAACCCAAATGAATTGTCTCTTTCTTAGTTGATGAAAACCACCCTCTTGGTAAACATTTGTCTCAATACGTTTTATTGTTCCATGGAAGTTTGGAGGTTAGAGACATCTTTCCAACTTTCTTTACCTGTTGCGATCTCTATAATGTGTACATGTTCAATTAGATTTTCACCCTAATCTTGATATGTTACAGGGATGGTTTTCTATAATTAAATAAATTGTGATAGAGGTGTAAATTCAATTTAAGAATCAATCCATAATTTCACCTCTTCTCCATTATGCAACTCCTAGGAAATATATGAAGTAACTATGTAATAAAATTCCGCATTGCTTATCCCTACGGGGGGTTTGCAATTGTAAATATTCTTGTGGGATCTGAAGAGTCTAGATAATTTTATTGCATAAATTTACACCAATTGGTATTTTCTTTAGAGTACATATACCAAACTAACTTTCCTCCAAATGTTGAGTTCCTTTCAGCTATATAATGCATCCTAGCTCCCCCTATCCTTTTGTTAGTAGCCAAACCTTGTAAGGAAATCAATATTATTTTCTTAGTATCATTCATGTTACATATTCATAAAAAAATCCTTATAATCCTTTCATTCTACTTCATTATTTTCGTTGGGATTGTAAGAACTGCAAGGAAATAGTTGGGGATTGCAGCTAGCAATGTTTTGATTAATAGAATTGAACTTGAGAATGAAATCCATCTATCTTTCCATGAGGAGATATGAGTTTTTAATCTATCTATTAAATTTGACAAATATTCCATCTTATTACTACCGATGAAGAAAGGATTTCCAAGATAAGTGCAAGGAAACTCTGGACATTGAAATCCCAAGATATGAATAATCTTCCTCCTAAGTACCACCTCTATATTAAATAAATAAATATTAGAGTTTTGAGAGTTGATCTTTTGTCCAGAAATCTATGAATACAAATCTAGCACTTGCTTTAATTTCTTGGCTTCTTTAATTTTTTCTATCCCAAATAGGAGGGTGTCATCCACACATAGTGAATGTGTCACAACAATGTTAGTATGGGGAATTTTTATCCCCTTCCATATCCCATGAGAGTTCTTAGTACTAATTGATCTACTCAACACCTCTGCTATTATTATGAAAATGAAAGGGGAAAGGGGATCTCCTTGTCTACACCTTTTCTTGCATTAAAGAGGCCCACTGGAGATTCATTCACTATAAAGAATAATTTGGCTCCTTTCAAGCATGATAGCACCCACTTACATAAATTATTAGAGAATCCAAACCCTTTCAGTACGTTCACCAAGAAATCCCAATGGACCTTTTCATATGCCTTCATCATATCAAGTTTTACTACACAAGTGTAGAGAGTGTGTTCCTTGATAGAGTGTAGAACTTCATGTGAAAATAAATTTCCTTCTGTTGACTCTCTACCTGGTACAAATCCACCCTATTTAGGATAAATGAGTTTGGTAATGAGGCTTTGTAATTTAAGATAAATAGCTTTTAAAAAAAATTATATATTGTGTTACAGAGTGATATGGGCCTATATTCCACAAACGTATTTGGTTTCTTAGTCTTCAGGATAAGAGAAATAATAGTATCATTGAAATGGCCCAACATTTCTTGATTAATAAGAGATTCTTCAAGTTCTAGTAGCATGTCAAAACCTAAAACATCCCATATTTTTTGAAAGAAAAATGTCGTGAATCCATCAGGACACAGTGCTTTATCAAACATAAAGGAGAAAAAAACTTTCTTAACCTCTTCCAATGTAAAAGGCCTCATCAAAAGATCATTATATTCTTTTGAAACAAATTTAGGAGTAGATGCTAGCAAATTTTGTCCAGCTTGGACACATTGAGATATTTTACTTGAGGTAGATCTACCAAGTTTGTAAACAAATTACGCCTTCTTCCTGGATTTCTTTAGCATTTGTGATCTGGTTTCCTATTTTGGAATCCTAAATTGAAAATATATTTTGAGATGATCTTTTAATACGGGTTTAATCATAAAAGTACTTAGTGTTATGGTCACCTTCACAAAAGCACAGTTCTCTAGACTTTTGTTGCCAATATATGTCCTCCCTTTTCCCTAATTCCTCCCAAATATTCTACAACTCCTTATATTTTTTAAATTTATTTGCATCTAGAACATGATGGGTTATATAATCATACACTTGTGATAACACATTTTCTATCTCCTTCTTTTGAAAAAATTATGCTCTTGAAAACTTGAATGTTCCATTTAACAATTTGGGACTTAACAAATTGTAACTTTTTATGTAACTGATACATCCTTGTTCCTCTATGAAATGGATCAATTACCCACCATTATCAGAGGAGGGGGAGGAAATGTGGATGCCCGAAACACATTTTATCAAACTTAAAATTTTACCTACACTCTTCCATTGGAGTTCCCTTTGATATTTTAAGTGAGATTGCATAGTGACCAGAACAAAAAAAGAGTAAGATCTCAGAAGTTAATTGAAGAGATGCAATAAGCCAACTATGTGAGACCAAGAGTCTGTCGTGCTACTCAACTATTTGTATAAATTCTTTCCTCCTATGGGTCCATGTTAAATTATCATCATACAACACAAAATCATGTAAGGCATTATCTAAAATAAATCCACTAAAATCTTCCATTGTTTTTTGAGGTGGAAAAATACCTCCTCACTTATCTTTGTTCAAGCCCTGAATAGTATCTATAAGAAATTCCCATATTTTTTCTTTATCCCTTGTTGAGGTAGGTCCATAAATATTTAAAAGGACAAACTATAAATAAAAATTTTGCACTTTCAATTATTGTCAGTTAACTTCACTTCTGGCAACATCAATGGAGACTAAGTTTGGATTTCATTATAAGGCTATTAAACTTCCCAAGGATCCTTGAGATGGGACATGCACTGACTTCCATTTTCTAAATTTTAAGACTATTGTTTCATAATATTTCCTGCAACATTCTAGATTCTTGCAAAAGAACAATATCCACCCTACAAGCATCGAACTATTGCTTGATTCAAGCACGCTTGTTAGAGTTATTTATTCCTATGACATTCCAGGAAATAACTCTCATTGTACCTAAGGACCACATAATTCCCTCCTCATTCTTTTGTTAATTAAGAAGTTTCTGTCAAGAGTTGTTTGGATACCTATTTCAATTTCCTCCTTTGTTCTTCTAGCTTTAGGATTCTTCCTTCTCTTTGCAAGAGTTTTCTTTAAGGTTGTTTGTTTCAGTGGTGTCGAGGAAAATGAAAAGGGTTTTAGAGAAATCAAACCAATTTTTGAGCTTGGAATCCTCAAGCTCCCCTATTGGATCACCTTCCAACTCATTTATATTTGGAGTTTCCTCCAATAGAGGATGAATTGAGTCTTGCTAAATAGGGATACAAGATGTAGTTTCTAATAGGATATCATCAGAAAATTCCTCCATAGTGTCATGACCTAGTTCATGACACCTTCTCTTTGCTAGATTTTTTTGGATTATTGGTAGATACAAAGGTGGCATCTCTTGGGGGAAGTCAGGGTGAATCTCCAACTGTGAGTTCTCTAACACTCCTATCAACTCAATGAGTTGAGGCATGTTCTCTGAAAGGGTCTGTAGAGATGTTTGTTGAAAATAGATGATTTTGTCTTCTAACAAGAAATCATATGCAATGTTCTCAATAAGACCTTCACCCACTATAATAAGTAATTCCTCAACCATTAAAGATTGTCATAAGTTAAACTGGTTACTACCTTTTTTGATAGGCCATATCAATTTTTTATTTCATACCCAATGAGTTTGAGTCTTCCCTTTCCTTCCCTGAATTGATATCATCAATAAAATATATAACCTGGATGTAATTGAATGGTCTAGGGGAAAAAACATTATCTTGGACCAAATGAACATAAATACCCTGGTCTGACCAATTAATTTGATGTTAGTTCCCAACACACATATTTATATTCTTTGAGGGAATTGTGATCAGTATATTATCCTCCTAGTCTACTAATCTTTCTTTACAAGCATGCATATGCCTAGTAGGCATCCAACCCCCAATATGTTCATATATATATAGAGTGAAGGATGTGGGACCCCAAGATCCTTGTGTGTTGAATTTTGTAGATTTTGGCATGCATTTACCACTGATTCAGAATGATATTTATATATGGGTAATGGAGAATGAGTGTTACTTTCCTTAGTACATTTTATTGTGGTGTGTTGGGTTTCATGACAGATGTCACACATATTATGAGGATCTTCAATCAAGATGCCTTGCTCCCATTTCTTGAATTTGGAATTAAAGAGCATGTTCTTTGGAACCTTTTTAATCGTGTCAATAAAGATACAAACTCATAGGATTAGAAGGATTTCTGAAAAAGTATAGATCATGCTTTAGGAATATCCCAAGCTGGTTAGCCATAAATTCAATAATATGAAGTTCCTGATATTCTAATGCAAGAGAGTGAAATTGGATCTAGAAGGGGACAAACCTAGTTTGGAAATGATGAGCTTTGAAATTGGGAGACTATAATTGCATGCATAAGCTAAACCCTTCTAAAACCTAGTGTTTACTTTTATATACATTATCTCTTTCTTTGTTACAGTTAAAAAAAACACGAAAAAAATACCCTTATCTTGATCAATATAGAACACTTGTGAAACCCCAACCCGTTCTTCGAACAAAACATATTTTAATTTATCTATATTCATAATTAAGTTCCATAACTTACATATTAGGGTTTGTTATCTGAGATCATAAATTTTATGTTGCAGTTGTTCCTCAGAAAATGTAAATTCTAAAGCTCCTTTTCTATCAATCTCTAAATTGGACCAGTGACCCACTTTAGGAAGAAATATGTCTTTATCAGACTCCAAAGAGTCTTTATTGTTCTCCTTACCCACCCATCAAAGTAAAGTCCTAGATTTTGTGTTCTCCTAAAGCTTCTTACCCTTCCTTGTTTTGGTAGTCTTTTTTTCTTGCTTTTAGTCTTCTGGCAAGTGAATTCCTTCTAAGAGGCCTTCTTGTCTTCTTTTTGTGGGGTATCAAGAGTAGAATTTGGATTAAAGGGATCCCTTAATGTCGATGAAAAAAGGACATCATCTACCCTAGGCCTAAAGTGGGGGATATAATTAGTCACATGTAAACCCTTTGAGGTCGATACAAGATTCAATACTGAAACCCTAGGCTTTAACTTTGACGTGGGTTAACTTGTGTCATGTAAAAACCTAGGACCTTCATGGTGCGGGAATGGGGGTCGATCTGCATCTTGAAATACCCTAAAAAAATGTTAGAATAACTGAGAGGGGGGTGAATCAGTGGCCTAAAAAATTAATCCTTAAATCAACCCAAAAACTTATTACCACATTTATAAGCCTCTAGTTATATTTATTCCTACAAGATGATTGCCTTGAAATATTAATAACAAATAACTAGTGCTCGGATTACTCTTTCAAACCTTATTCTTAGTTTTACCGATTAGCGGTCTTTCTATTTACCAAAATACAATAAATAACTAGTGTATACCGATCAATCCAGATTTAATTATGTGAAATGAAAAACAATAAAGTAATGACTCATAAACACATTAACACATGGATTTGTAATGTGGAAACCTTGTTAAGGGAAAAACCACTAGGACCGGTAACCCAAATTTTTACTCTTCTAAAGTGAGCTCGGTGAAGAGCCAACCCTGTTAAAGGTTACAAACACACTGCTAGGTGTGACCTTATTAGAGAATTTAAATGAATAGTTTGTCACTTAGTATCTGGAACCTAATGCTACCATCCTTGATCAAACACTTACTTGGCCTGTCAATAGGTATCGGGCATATCCAATGCTACTTTATATGATCAAAATTTTTGATACTCCTTGGGATGTATCTCAATTAGAAAAGACTTTTAAGTGCTGCTCGGTTAAGAGACTTGATGCTTCAATGGTTAAATTGATTTGTTCACATATAAAACTAGAATTGTAGATTTTCAGATCTATTATAAGCACATTACCTTTCTGATCAAGTTTATCAATTCAATACCTTTGCTCACACTGTTCTTCTCTGTGATACTATATCACTGTTCATTGACGTCTGCAAAATTTAGCTCTTTCCTCAGCTTGATTGATCAGGTCTGAATGAAGACTTTCTTCTCCTTCAAAATCTCTTTAGCATCTATTCTCTTATCACTCCCCTAATTCACAGTGAATTAGTTTGTCTCTTATATAGACATGATTTCACCATTTCTTGGCTTTCTTGATCTTGGCGTGATCCACAATTCTCACCAATTAGATTTAAAGAGAAACTCTTGTTTTATCTCGTAGAGATCTTTCCAACTGGAAAAAACAACTTTAAATCCTTTACTTATCTCTGGCTTTATCTTGTCGATTAAAACAATGATAATTACCAGTTAAGTCTATATTTATCTCTTGATAGCTACTCTTGATAGCTAAGCCTTTTGTCATTTCTGAACTCTTTGTTCTATCAGTCAATACTTCAGTTAGTCATCGGTGACAACTGACTATTCCATCGGTGAGAATTCAGTTGTCTTTAGGATCTTTGTCTATTGGTGTTGTCTATCCATCAGGTTACACTGTTCTTATGCTTGTCAGGTAACACTGTGACTTTTCTCATCGGTAATGCTGTACTTTTTCTCATCGGGTAACACTGTGACTTTTCTCTTGTTGGTTTACTCTGTCCGTCGGTGTATACAGTCACTTTGTGAATACTTAACTTTTATGCATTATTGATAGCATAGCCTTTGATTCATTGGTTCTTTGAAGTCTTTAGCAATATGTACATGACCATACAGATTATATCAAGTTGACATCAATGACAATACAATACATTAACTGATTTAATGTCTTGCACTAACTTTCTGTGTCTCGGTGATCATCAACTTAACATCTTCAAACATTCAATCAGTTATAGTTCATCAAAAAATTCCTTTTTAATGGGCCCTAACTTGTTTGATTCAGTAGGGGCTTCGAATTTAGGGATTGTTTCTATATAAAATAATTTTAAAATTTTTATTTGTAAAACATTAGTATATGAAATTATCAATATGGAGTCCTCTAGCCTAAACAAGTGTTCTAAAGGCCATTTAACAATATTATTTTATTGGGGAACAATAAAGTAGGCCCAAATTCAAACTCTTAGGAGAGTTGGTATCTTATGGTTGATGATGATTTATTGTACCTCTTTTCATTAAATTGATTTGGATGTTATTTAGAAGTTGAAAGTGTAAGAACTAGGCTAAAAGGTACAAAACAAAACCAATAAACACAAAGAAAAAAATGTATATTTGAGAGTCAACCAAGATGTATAGAACTAGAAAGGAGATGCACATAAGAACTTGTGTCTAAATTTGAGCTCAAATGGTTGGACATTATTAATAGGCACCATAGTTCTCAAGGTGTCTCAGGTGCAAAATAGGAGCCAAATAGCTCTTAGGAGCCCACAAACTACCCCTTGTACAAATTTCAAGCTAGATCACCAAGACTATGACACTAGATTACCTAGGCTTGGGGCCTAACTAAAATTATGGGAACCCTAGTCCTTGTCTTTAATGCTAAAAAAATATTTTTTATCTCTATATTTTTCTTCTATATGCTCTTGTTCTCCCAAACTAGACCTGAAACATATTTTTAGACTTACATATGCTCACAAGGATTAGGAGAAAGAAGAATAATGGAATGTGGTGAAGAATATGCATGATGATGGTTTGATTTTGTTATTTGTTCATTTTATATCACTGTTCTATTGATGAGATTAGGATTTCTTTACATGATAGAATAAATTTTGTGGTTGGATTTATGATGTATATTTCTAATTCCTATATTCCTAGTCTACATTTTGGTGAACCTGAAATGAAACACATTAAATGTGCCAAATTGGTGAGCCTTATGTTTGCATGCAAGTTTCCTTTGTTGACTTTTTTTTCATGCCAAAATTTGGATTCTAAGTTATGATCTATGTAGAGTTTCTTAGTTTAAGCATGCAATTAACCACAATTTTTGATTGGTCATTTATTTCAAAGAATAGATAAAGGAATTTAAAATGAAAAACAATTTGCATCTAGCCTAATTAGAAGGATAAATGAACTAAAAATCACACATAGTGTAATTAGGTAGATTGATGAACCCAAACTGTTTCAAAGATCTAAATAGGGTGATAAAGTGAACACTATAATTTTCACCTAGTTTTAATCAGGAAGGGAAATAACAAAAAATTGTGCTATTTTGATCACATTTCCTCTCTTAATGGGATAACGAGAAACAATTTTCACCTAGTTTTAACTAGGAAGGAAAAGAACAACAAATTGTTCTATGTCGATCATATTTCCTTTCTAAATGATAAATGAATCGTGTTTGTCTAAATTGTCTTGTGTGCTTTCACTTTGTAGGATGGACCCATTATTGCACTTAGTATCCTTTCCCCTTGCCTCAATGATACTGGGTATAAGATAAAAGAGACAATGATGCTCAAATTTTTTACTTTTTAGAAGGGTCTTCCTTGGTGGGAAAATGTACCCCTTAAGGGGAACAAACCAAGTGCTACTTCTTAATCCCTCTCTACAAATTAATAAGTATGGAAAAAATCAAGATTGCTTGGTAAGCTTGAGTCTCAACTTGATGATTCCTCAACTACCCATATTCATGTCAGGTATATCAAACCCTTTCATAGGTTTGGGATAGGCTCTTAAGTGAGTCACCAATACTAGGTTGTGTTGTAATTGGTTTCTGTTGTAGTTGTTGGTATTCATGTTTTGTCACTGATGACAACATATGTTTTTGATGAGACAGACTGGTTATCACTGGTGCATGAATAACTAATAGAATTGTATGTCAACTGTATGAATGTTTCATTTTATGTGAAGATGGAGATGTGTATAGGGATGAGCTTTGATCTTATATCTATGGTTTCTTGAGTTTATGTTTCTGTTTGTTTGAGTTACAACTATTTTCGTGAAGACTATTTTTTGAACAATGGCAGATAATTGTGACGAAGTTAGTTTCTGAGTTTTGACAATAACTTACGTGTGAGATAGCTTCATGTTATGCAAGCTTGAGGAATGATAAAAGACATGTTGAGGAATGTTTTCTCTAATTCTTTGGTCACAATACTCTTGATGATGTCAATTGTGGTGTGTGTTCTGGAAAAGACCTATTTGGGGCCGACTTCAAAGATGTAGCGTGTATTATGGATTGCAAACATGTATTACAAATCTTGGATTATATTTGATGGATTGTAATTGATGTTTATTTTTATAGGTACCATGTGCATCTTAGAAAGGGATTATGTAATTATTTGTGCATTGGGAAAGTCTTAATTAGATGACCTAATTTCTTATTGTAAATTTGTAGAAAAGAAAGTTGTTTTCTTTTGTGGAGCATGTGTTGATATAGTGAAGTGTAGAAGTTGTGATCTCCTATATGTGAAGTTTGATGGATGTAGAGAAGTGGTTGTATTTGAAGAAATTCATTGGAACTATTTTAGCAAAGCTATTTCTATCAGTCAGTTAATTGAATTGTATGTCTTATATACATCTTTATTTTAGAAAGTATGTCCTGAGGGTGGATTTAACCTTCTTTAGGCAGTGAGCCTAGATAGTGAGCCTATTGTTTCTCTTTACTCCTAACAGGGTCTATCCTTTAACAGGGACTATGTACTACATGTAATAATTAACTCCTAACATGGATAAATATCCTAACATGGATACTATACTTTCAGTGCATTATTTGTGGGTACTAATTCCCACTGAGGTTTTCCCTTAATAGGGTTTCCTCGAAAACAAATTATTGTGTTATATTTTTTTTGTTAATGTGTTTAGAATTATAGTTATCTTGTTATTCACATACCTGATTCACCCCCCCTCCCCCCCCCTCTTAGTTGTTTTGGTGGACTATTATTGCTAACAATTGGTATCAGAGATATTGGTCCTTTGAGAGAAAGCTTAACAACTTTAGGTGTTCCTAAAAGATGGTTTACTATAGAAAGGATAGTCTGAAGTTAGATCCTGAAAACATTGATAGTTGGAAGAACAAGATGATAACTCATTTATTGTGTTTAGGAATCAAGAATACTATATGATTACAAAGAAATATGAGAAGATCAAGATTGAAGATGAATTGGATAAAGCTATTGATGATGAAAAGAAGTTGTTTTCTTGTAACATGGTTGTAAGAGAAGTACTGATTAGTGCACTCACTGAAGGTGAATTAACAGAGGTTAAGGATTTAGATTCTGCACATAAAATTTTGTCAAGATTGGAAGCACTATATGAAGGAGATAAGTTTACTAAGCAGGCGAAGTTACAGAACTAGAGGACAAGGATGGAAACTATGAAAAGAGAAGATGATGAGAATGTTAGAGAATATGTAAAGAGATTTACTGAGGTTATTTTTAGCATTAGAAACTCTGGAGGCACATAAAGTGAAGAATCAGTGATCAAAAAGATTCTTAGATCTTTGACACCTGTTTACAAAAGTAAAGTGCAAGCTATAGATGAGATCATACCTTTCATGACAAACTTCAACAGAGAGATGTTGATTGCAAAATTAACTACCTTTGAAGCCGTAGGGCTGGGAGATTTGTTACCTAAGGTTGAAACAACATTAAAGGTGATTGTGCATAACATTAAAAAGAATTTATCAGGGGTTGTGAGCACTAGTAGAAGTTACTTGCAAGAAGAGCTTGGTAAATATGTTGATGATTGGGAAAATATATAGCAAAAAGAAAGGAAGTTAGATGAAAGTGTGGCCGTGATCGCAAGAAGAGAAAAGAGAGGTAAGGGTAAGTATGAAGGAAATTTACCTCTGAAATGTTTTTCATGCAGTAAGATAGGTCATTTTGCATCTAGATGTCCTACAAGGGTTCCTAAACATAAATCTAAGTTTTATAGACCTAAGTAATCCAAGGATAAGGAATGTTACTATGCTAATCCAAGGATAAGGAATGTTACTATGCTAGTGAAGATATATCTGATGATGATGATATGGGTTATGATAAAATTGGAGTTATTTCTATTGAAGATAATGAACCTATTCATGAAGAGAAAGCCCTAGTTTCACATGTTGAAAAGAAATTTGAATGGATCATAGACAGTGGTTGTTCACATCTTATGAATGGTGATAGAAAAAAGTTTATTCAGCTAACTAAATATGATGGTGTTGTAGTCAGATTTGGTGACAATACTCCTAAGTTTATCATTGGAGTGGGATCAATTTATCTTGATGGTAAAACTAATACTCATGATGTGTTACTTGTTGATGGACTTAAGTATAATCTATTGAGGGTTGGATAGCTTGTTGACAAAGGTTATCATTTGAAGTTCAATAATGGGAAATGTACTGTCACAAGTAAGACATGAGATCTAATAGCATCTGGTACTAAGTCAAGAGGTAATGTTTTTGACTTGAACACTACATAAGTTTCTTGTTTTGTTGCGAAGGTTGATGACAATTGGTTATGGCATATAATATTTTGTCTTGTAAATTTTGATAACATTGTAAAAGAAAGTATGACTAATGATGTTAGAGATCTACCAAAGATTGTCAAACCTGCTAACACCATGTGTAGAGAATGTGTGATGGGGAAACAAACTAGAGGTAGTTTTATAATAAAATCTTATTCAGCGAAAGGGAAGTTGGTTCTAGTACATATAGATCTGTGTGGTCCTATAAGAACACGATCTTACTATGGTGAATGGTATTTCATACTTTTTGTTAATGAATTTTCTAGGATGATGTAGGTTACATATCTTAGAGAGAAATATGAGGCTTTTGATAAATTTAAAATATTCAAAGAAAAAGTTGATAATGAATCGGGTTTGAAGATAAAATGTTTAAGACCAGATAGAGGTGGAGAATTTACTTCAGATTTGTTCAATACCTACTGCAAATACCATGGAATATAGAGACAAACATATGCTCCTAGAACACCACAACAAAATGGGCTTACAGAGTGAAGAAACATAACTATATTAGATGCTGCTAGAACTATGTTGCTTGAAGGAAATGTGTCACATGTTCATTGGAGAGAAGCTATTGGTATTGCTATTTACACTTTGAACAAAATTTAGATCAGAGAAGGTACTAATAAGAGACTCCTTATGAACTATGGTTTAATCATGCTCCTACTATGAAATATTTTAGAATATTTGGTAGTAAATGCTATATCAAAAGAGATGCTGGAATAGGAAAGTTTGATGTTAGAAGTGATGATGGAATATTCCTTGGTTATTCCATGAAGAGAAAATATTATAAATGTTTCAATCTAAGATCGAGGAAGATGATTGAAAGTTCTAATGTGAGGATTGATGAAAAGTTTCAGATTCAGGAAAGAATATATGACTGTAGCAAGACTATAACAAATAGAGAGATTAATGTAAATCAAGAAGTACCTTTTGAGGTTGATCATGAGATTGAGGTATGTTTGAATGATACAAATGATTCTACTGAAATTCAAAAAACACCGAGGTATATTAAGAAGAACCATCCTAAAAATCAAATTATTGGCAGTAAAAATAAAGGCATGATGGCAAGATCCAAATTACGAGATGGAATTTGTTTGATTTCTCAAGTTGAACCAGAAAATACTGATGAGGCATGTAGAGATGAATCTTGGACTAAAGATATACATGAAGAATGGGGACAGATAAAGAAAAATAAAACTTGGGAATTAGTTTCTAGACCTAAAGATAAGAATGTTATAGGAACTAAATGAGTTTTCAGAAACAAAATGAATGAAGAAGGAATGCTTGTAAGAAATAAGGAAAGACTGGTTTGTAAAGACTACTCGCGACAAGAAGGCATAGAATTTGAAGTAAAATTTTCTCTTTTTTCTAAGCTTGTGGTAGTAAGATTATTTATTTCTTATGCTGCACCACAAAGACTTTAAAGTATATAAGGTGGATGTGAAATCTGCATTTCTGAATGGGGATATAAAGGAGGAAGTATATATTGAACAACTTGAAGGATTTTGTCTAAAAAATGATGAGGAAATGGTTTGAAAATTGAAGAAGGCTTTTGATGGAATGAAACAAACACCTAGATCATGACATGCTAGATTGGACAAGTATTTACTTCATCTTGGTTTCAAAAAAGATAATGTAGACAGTAATTTGTACTTAAGAACTAGTGAAGATGAAATTTTAATAGTCAAATTTTTTGTAGATGATATCATTTTTGGAGGTGATGATGAAATGAGTAAAAAGTTCTCTAAGGAAATGGAAAATAAATTTGAGATGTTGATGATTGGTGAGATGAAAATTTTCCTTGGACTGCAAATTAATTAAAATAAGAATGGTATTTTTATTTCTCAAACCACGTATCTTAAGGAAATGTTGAATTTTTTTGGAATGGAAGATTGTAAACCTGTTGGAACACCTATCGTTACTAGTCACAAGCTTACTACTACTAATCAATCTCAGATTATTTTTCAAAAAAAGTTAAGATCTATGATGGGAGGTATACAATATATGACTCACACTAGACCAAATATTGCTAATGCAGTTGGAATTGTGGCAAGATATCAAGAAGATCCTAAAGAAACTAACCTTGCTGCTGTAAAAACAATATTTAGATATAAGAAAGGAACACTACATTATGGATTATGGTATAAAAAATTGATGAATTTATTTTGCATGCTTATACTGATGCTGATTGGGTAGGAAATGTGGATGAAAGAAAGAGTACAAGTGGTGATGCATTTTTTCTTGGGAAAAAATTAGTTTCTTGGTTAAGTAAGAAGCAAGATTGTATAGCTCAGTGTACTGCTAATCAGAGTATGTTGTTACTGCTATAAATTGCACAAAAAATGTTTGAATGAAGCAAATGATGAAGGACATTGGGATAACTTTTGACAAGCCAGTGGTTATTCATTGTGATTGTTATCCTAATTTTTAGCATGCATCAAAATAATCATAAATAGGAAGAGATTGCATTTTAGAGGTCCCATTAATATTATCCTGAAGGTATTATTAATCAACAATTTAAAATTGCATTCATTTTCAGAAATTGTCATTTTGTACTCTAAGAATTGATCACATTCCATAATTTTTAAATTACAATTTTGATCAATTACATTGTGCATTCAAGCTGAATGTATTATACAAATGTTATTTCATCTTTCTTTTCATGTCAAAATAATAGTACATTGCAGAATAAAAGGCATAATTGAAAGTATGGA